>OX335690.1:2400000-3000000 GCA_946894065.1 Acleris literana
GTACCCATAGATAAGCTTATCGAGAAACCGGGCAAGAGCATGTTGGACCATGCTTAGCATCATTGCGTATGCACTCGTCCTGCATGGATCGAACGTCGATGTTCAGAGGGCTCAGACAAGATGCACTACGCTGACTAACGTTTCTATTCGATTCGTTTTTAAACCAATCGCGTCACTGGAAGATGACGTGATACGAAAAGTCACGTGGTCTACCAGTGACGCGATTGGTTTAAAAACGAATCGAATAGAAACGTTAGTTAGCGTAGTGCATCTTGTCTGAGCCCTCAGGTGTTTCAGCCAGTTTGCTGAGGCAGGCGAAAAATTATGCAGCTCCTCCATGCCACCGGAAACAGCGAAGTGGGCAATCATTTACCACGTGGAGGAGGGTCTGGTCAGGTGCAGGGCACGCAATTCTAGTGTAAATTATACTTATTGAGTTCAATATTCCTAAATCCCCAAATCTAAAACCAATAGGTAATATTTAACATGTACATAAGGTTATTTTAAGAGCTATCCAATGATACCTAACTCGATGTTAAAATGTAAAAAAATAACATGTATTGGACGTTGGTTCTTCAGTGGTGACTAAAGTGTTTATACCTAACTAGCGACCCGCCCTCGCTTCGCTTCGCTTCGCTTCGTTTTCTGTAACAATCGTACATAAACCAAAATAAATTATACATAAAAACCTTCCTCTTGAATCACTCTAGCTATTAAAAAAAACCGCATCAAAATCCGTTACGCAGTTTTAAAGATCTAAGCATACATAGGGACAGACAGCGGGAAGCGACTTTGTTTTATACTATGTAGTGATTAAAATCATCTAAGACAGCACCAAAAAACTTTAAATGGAAAACGTAAATACTAGTTGTTTTTCAAGTTACTTTTTTGTGTTTGTAGTAACGGCGTCGGAACCCTACTTTGGGCATATTCGGACATGCTCTTGCCCATTTTATTTGCAGGTTTTTTGTAGGAGATTTCATAAAATAATGCGGCAATGGTAAACCGCCTATGGCAAAGTTACCAAATCAAAATAACCATTTTCCCACACCGTCCCTATAAATCGAGTTTTCGCCCCCCAGGGTGGCACTTATCTCGCGGGAGGGGGGACAGGGGGGTGGGGGTTATTTGTCCTCTATTACAGAGCTGTTAGACCGAGATGAAGCGAAATGGCTGCTATATAACTAAGTATATAAGAGGGAATGCTTAATTTAAGTAGCAGTTGACTTGTTTTTTTTTTATCGAGTAACGATATAATAAGGCAAACGAGCAAACAGCCCACCTGATGGTATGGGGCTCTGAAACTCATATCTATTTGCAATCTTACGATGGCAATCTTAAGACTGCAAATGCATTGCAAACTCTTAGGACTAGGCTTGAATGGCTGAGCCATTATGGCTCTATTGTAACTTTTAAAATTCTAGCCCCCTTACTTATAAACGTGGAATAACCATGGAGTAGCTAAACCATGTTTTGTCCTTATTTGTCATTGTGACATCTGAATTTGACAGATAAGGACAAAACATGGTTTAGCTAATCCAAGGTTATTCTACGTTTATAAGTAAGGGGGTAGGGATCTAAAAAGGTTTGAGATGACCTTTTTTAAATTGAACTAACAATCGCGTTTTTGTGACATCTTAAACCCTAGTGTTTCAATAGTACATTTCGATGCTAGTGCGGAAAGTATGACATACTTCCCGCACTAGCATCGAAATATACTATTGTATGTCACAGGGGTCAAAACAAATTTCCACAAAAAATCGGCGTTTCATCTCAGGAGCGTTCAATCACACATCACACTTCTTTATCCTCTTTACATAGAATAAAATGAAGTCGTTTCCGCTGTCTGTTCGCTTAGATCTTTTAAACTACTTAACAGATTTTAATGCCGTTTTCAGCATTAGATAGAGTGATTTAATAAGAAGGTTTTTAAGTATAATGAATTCTGTTTTATGTACGGGTGTTCAGAAAACCGAAGCGAAGCGAGGGCGGGTCGCTAGTATATTATAAATGCGAAAGATAGGCAGAGTTAGTACGTTTGGTAATATTTTACGCTGAAACGACTTGATTTGGATGAAATGGACCTTGCCCCGAAAATCACTGTTTCCGTGGGATGGTTAACGCAGACAAAGTCGCGGACAGGAGCTAGTTCTTTTATAATCCGACTTGAACTACATTACTTGAATCCCAATAAGAAATTATATAATTATGGTTTATGCTCGTTTCCAATCGGAGTTCCAATATTCAAACAAACCGCAGATAGAATTGGTTATGGGTAAGGTCCAAAAGATTGGGTAACTAACGCAATTAATTTTTTTATGAAACTTCCGTTGTGACACGAAAATTAGCCAACAAATATATTATAGGGATACTTTTCGTCGCACAAGTGAACTTTTTTCGCATTCGCTGTTTGTATGGTTTACTACGCCTAGCTACGACTTATTGGTCCGCACCCAAGTACTTAAGGTTTGTAAATTTCAGAGCTTACGAAATGTGTTAAATTTTAACCTGATGTAACCGAATCTATTCATAGTTTGAATATTGGCAACGTATCGTTAAAAAACATATTTCAGTATCATTTTATCCCCCAAACCACAATTATACTACATTTAAACATGATTAATAAATTTGACAGTTAATTCGAAATTCGAATTGTTCGGAGCACCAATGGCGCGCGTGTGTGGGTGTGGACGTGCCTCGTACAGTTAATCGTGTCATTACCGGGGCAAATCTCGACTACAGGGTGTTCAACATAGTTAGTTACTTAAAATGCGAATATTATGTACTTTCGTGGCATGGAGAAGGTATTTTTTTATGGCATGGAGATGGCAAAGGCCACCTGATGACGTTTGCATTCTGAAGACTTCAATCTAAAGATTTCAATCCTAAGACCGCAAATGCTTTGCAACCCTGAGGTTTAAGATGGAATGCCTCTACTTATGCTAGTAATGAGTAATTTATTAGCTTGCACCGACTACTGTGAAAAGTTATTACATTATGGTGCTTGTACACGGTGCATGTAGCTGGAGCAAGTAAAGGCACGGGCTACTTGCGCGAGCATTATGCTCAAGCTTCGTAAACCATTTTCTAGCCGCTGGTGCTGCAAACTTTTTTCACTAACTTCGCCAGTGCTACCTTTTTTCCCCCTGGTAATCAATCATGTGCTTAATTTACGATACGATATAAAGCCTACCTATAGCTACCTATAGCATATACCTAGTACTTTTAGGCGATGGGCTTGCAACCTGTCACTGGTCTTAGTCTATTTTTGCAAAATGTGGTTACAGAATTATCAACAAGTTTTTAGAGTTGTTGGTAATTCTGTAGCTCTGCCTACCCCACTCTGGGAACGAAGGCGTGAGTTTATGTATGTATGTGTATAAAGCTAAAATAAACTTAAGAAGGGATAACGAATTACAACTAGAGTCCAGATTTATAACAGATGATAATGAACATTATATTACAGAAAGTTTAATTTATAGTGATAATCTGATAATTGACTTGTGTTCTCGATATTTGCTATTGTGTCGATATTATCTGATCATAGAAGTTTGAAAAAACATTCCATTCGCAATATAAAAAGTATTTCATGTGTCAAAAAAGTGTCCTGCTCAACTACACATAAGTACTGTTATGTTATGACTTTTCAACACACGAAACAAATTTACCCTGCTTATATTTACTACAGCAATACACACAATAAATGCATCCTACATCGTATTCTTTCAAATCAATGCACCTAATCCTCGATACCGAGAATAAATTCCAACGCAATCGCATCCCCCTGTACCTACTATCTGCATAGTACAGATTTTACCGAGCACTTTGCTGTCAGCCAATGAGAGCGCTCCGTTCTCTGTGTGAGTGCGAGGTGATAAACATGGTGGGGATGGCATTAAGGGGGCGCACCCACTTTTACAACCAGTTAAATTAGTTCAACTAAATGTCGTTATAATGTAATTGGGTATTTTATGGAGGGTCTGAGTTTGAGTTTAATGTGAGGGTTGTTTATTTAAAATTGGAAGTTTAATTTAAGTTGGATTTTCAATTATCGATGTTGGTTTAATTTACTTTGAGTATTTGAAGTTTTGTTATCTGTGTTTTGAGTGTAAATAAAAAAAAAATTTGAAAAATCTAACAATTTTTTTTTTTACGGTAGAGTTATTATTGCAAAAATACATAGGTACCAGATGTTTGGTCTTAAAAATATAAATGAAAAATATATGTACGTGTGAAAAGAATGTGTGTACGTCTGTCTGTCATCGTTTAGGGCCCGAACTGGTGAAATGTATTCAATGTAGCTTTTTTTTCTTAGGTTAGGTGTATGTACGGTGTAGTTATATTTTGAGAAAATAAGTTAGGCCAATTATCGTCTATTATCATCTCATCTACACGAAAATAACTTGGAAACTCTAAAAAATTTACTTAACCGTTGAGAGCTCCTCTCCCTAATATTACTATAAAAAAAACAGTATTTTTTTTCTACTGAAACCTGCACCTACTTAATCCAAACTTCTAATATTTGACATAAATTCCATTTTTATGCAAATTCCTCTTAACTGAGCAGAAAATCAATAGACGAGCGAGAACGAGACAGACGCACTTCCCACCCCGTGTAAGACTGGGACAGACAACCAGCCTCCTCTTGCCAGTGCTCTGAAAACACTTCCATTACTGCCAAGTTTATAATGCATCTCATTTTAAACCTTATCCTTAACTAAATAAGTGCTGATTTTGTTTGTAGACCAGCTTTTTCCTGTTGATTTTAGTTTGATCTAAATTGAGCTTAATGCTGTTAAAGATAAGGTTGCTTTTTCTATGTTAAGTTGTTAATTGAGGCAATTTTCCTCTGTAATTGGTAGCGATTTCATAATGGTGATAGATGAGACGGTATCGCTTTAATTTTGCCCGCTAATTGTTTTTATTAACGTTCAACATGGCGGATTTGCGTTATAACTAATTGTAGGTTATGGGCCCTAAGTGGTTACGACACGGAATGGCGTCCGTTTGGTATTAAACTTGAGAATCTGGGCGTTGAATAGGTTATGTTGTAATTAAAGTAATAGAAAACTGTTTGCAGATTCAAGGAAATCGATTTGCGTTGAATATAGAACTCTGGCGCAACGAGGAGGCGTTTTTTAAATGTCAATTAGATGGCAAACAAGCGGTCATGCCACCTGATGGTAAGTAGTATGTCTTACCCATAGATATTTGCATTCTCAAGGCACCGATGTAAGACACTTTTCGCTGGAGGTACCAATAATAGACACTCAAAGATCATAAGGTTATAGTTTAGAATAGAATAGAATAGAATAACTTTATTTCAGACTACAAGGCCCATATTTACAAATACCCGCCCTTTGCATCCAGTCACGGGGGGCGTCCTACACTACGTTTGCCTAAGCGTGGTCTCCATAACACTAACACTAAACACAAAACACTAACACTAAACTGTACTTGCCTCGGTCTAAATGTAATATTTTTAAAGTTAATTATTTCTTTATGGCAATTAAAATTTACAATCATCTACCAATTGTAATACAGAAATGTGCCTTGAATAAATTTGACTATTTAATCACAAGGTGGCTATTGGGAAAATGTTTTTACTCCGTTCGGGAGTTCCTTGATGAAAAACGATCTGTATTATAACATTGCATGCCTAATTAAGGTAGAACATAAGCTCATTCTGTTCCACGAAGATCTGTTTTTTTACTATGTTCTTGCAATAAATGTCTTTGTCTTTGTCTTTGTCTTCACTCTCAATTCCCAGATCATAGAGTTATGAATTGATTGTTGCAAATCAAATGACAACCCTTAATAATAATAATAATAAAGCCATTTATTTCCACAAAAACATAAAATGAAGTAAATTACAATTCATTCACATAAATAATAACAAAAGCGACTTAAAAGTATTTGTGCTATCCTATAAAACTTAATTATAAGTTGGTAAACGTACATAATTTATATCTAGCATTCCATTAATAAAATAATCCAATCAAATACATTTAATTAAAAACTTTCTCATTAAAAACCACGAGTTATTTTACGTACCCAGTTAGGCTAAAATTATGCACAATTAAGATTAAATAAAATAAACGTATTAAAATTAAAACCATTACATAAAATATAATAATAATTAATAATAATAATAGGTACTTAACACATCACTTTAAAGTATTGTTTATGTTTAAGAGTTAGTTTTTGGGGACCCAAGATAGGGCAAAGGCCTCCTCCATGCATGTCCACAGCTTCCTCTCTTGCGCGAGCCGGGGCCAAGCGCGGCCGGCGGCCTGCACGAGGTCGAATGACAACCCTTATCTTCAGTGTCCATAATTGGTCCTTTGTCCATTACTGGTTCCTTTACGTTACTAGTTATTTCACCGGTTGTCTTATCCCCACGCTAACACAACAATGCGAACACCGCTGCTTGGTGGTAGGGTAGTGTATAAGATGGTGGTAGCGACCCTGCGCAAACTCCTACCACCAAATTTTTCTTATCTGTGTAAGTATAATATCATTGATTATAAACGTCCCAAAGCCGTAGAAATAATCACTCTTAAACGGCCATATCTTCCCATCCAATTACCGAAATCATTTCACAATCCGTGCCCTTTACGGTATCTACCCACATGATCTGACATCACCCTGTAGGGACAATTATAGAGGGTGGGGGATAAATTGCTATTATATTGGTTGATTGTTCTTTTAAACATTAAGGGTTATAGACAGGGCCCGTACTTCTCATGCCGTTCACGCAAAAATGACGTCACGCCACATAGAGTATGATTCCAATTATTATTTCGTCATAATCATATGCCAATCTCTTTAGTTAACAGATATCGATACTTGAAATAATCAGTAAATGACGCGTAACTGACTTTTATCTTATTGTCACTCAAATAAAGAACAAATCGACAGTTTATTAAATAATACATATGTTACTTAGACTTAAATAGTGTCTTAATTATTGTTCACATTTGCTATTGTTGAAAAAAATGACAATTGGCACAATGTCATCTTTACAAGAGTTTTGCTACAAATATCCGTTTTTAAACGTAAACGACAAATCTTTTATTGTGTGTGGTAACAATGCTATTTAATAGAATGTATGTATCGACATAAAATACAAAACAAATACTTTCATTTACGTTTCATATATTATGACGTAGGTATTTATTTTTCTACACGTCAATAGATTACTTAACTTATTTGTATGTGATTAAATGATTGACGACTAATGGTTATTAATTAGAATAAAACCATTTGGAATACTCTATGTAGTGTGACGTCATTTTTGCGTCAACGGCATGAAAAGTACGGGCCCCTGGTTATAGAACTTTGGACTACGATTATTAAGTCTTTTTCTCCCACATGCTCGGAAATGTTAAACTTACTGTTGTCAAATCAGCCCGCGAAGTTGTAAGTTCAAGGTCCAGGCAAAATTAAAAAAAAAACAAAGTTATTATTTACCAACGGCAGCGGCCGCGAAAAATGTATGAAATTTCATTACGTACCTGGTGTTTTACTTTTTAAAACCATGTTTGGACTAGGATAACTATCTCCAAACAGCCAAACACTCGTGGAATCAAAATTCTTCCTTGTATATTTTACTTTTTAAATGTCATAGACTAAAAAGTTCAGCCTTTTCAAACAGCGTTTACAACGTATTTAAAAGTGTGTCAAATAGTTTGACTTTAAAAAAATAATAATGTTACAGTTTACACTATATTTTATTCAAATTGAATTTATTACGTTTAAATTTGTGATTTTATTTAATGCTTTATTTCAGTGTCACACTAAATCGTACGTTTCTGTTCTTTTTTTTTTTCAAGTAAAAGATTCCAGGCGGTACCTAAAATCAATTTCATTTTTAACCTGTTATCGTATCGTCAACGTAATGTGTCAAAGGCTATATGGTTTTTGAGAGAAGAATAGATGCCCTGTTATACTGCGCTTCAAGAGCAAGCAGTATAAATATATAGTTCTTATGCGTATACTTTTCAAGACTCAGTTTCATTGTGCGATAGCCATGCTTTTCTTTGCCTGAAATAATATTTTCTTGGTATTCAGATATTTATTGACATAAAACCTAATCTACGACTGCCGCCGGCTGCGCGGCTGAGTTCAAGCTACCGGCGGTTAGAGCTGCAGAGAGAGAAACCTCCTCACAATACATGCCGTGTCAAGGAGCACTGCGTTCTGTATCTGGCCCTTGATCCGACCCTCTAGGCAGTCTCTTACTCAGGCTCTTCGCTCTGAGACCGTTCGCCGAAACAACTATCGGGACAATGATCGTCGAGTCAACATCCCACATGGCGGTCACCTCGTGAGCCAAGTCAAGATACTTGCTGAACTTACTCTGTTTATTTTTATTTATCTAGTTGGCTGCTTACAGTTTTCGCAAAAGCAATTATCTCCTTATAGGAATAGATACAATGCCTCATTAGAAGCTTTATAATTTGCTGTATGATACACCAGAATTTTAAAGCGACAAAATTATGGAATCATTCGTTACATTTTAAATTTATACAATCCCGCTAATAAAACTTTTGATATAACAAGCCACGCGGTCTCCCAAAACTAAAAAGAAGTATAACTACATAAATTCCGTTGACTGTTATTACCTTTTGCTGTCAGAGTAGACAGTGTCCCAGAACATAAAGGTAGTATGACTGTATGAAGCTCATAGACTGTTGTTACCTTTGTGAATAGGTTCAAGAGTCGCGTATCAAACATAAACGATCAGCGTCAATCAAAATGACGCCGCAAACAAATTCCCGAGTCGTTAAATCGGCCAAATAAGTGACGGGAACCGGCTGTGTGAGACATACTGGAGGATATTTTGGACGGACACGGCACGGTAGAAAGGGGTTTGGGTAAAAGTGTTGTCACTTGTAAAATTCATACATTTTCAAGGTGAGCGGCCCTTCGTAAAAGTGGTAAATTATGATAGAATGATTAAAAATAAACATATTTTGTTATGTAATGTAATACTCTTAAGTGCATCGGAGCCGAGATATTTAAATATTCATACGTGGGCGTACTTTTGTACTAAAAACTGAATACTTAAATCTTTAAAATCTGCACTCCGATATTATTTAACGCCATAAATTATATATATCTATGTGTATTTAGAGGTCCTTTAAATAACTACGTAAAAATCATCCGTGGCCGATGAAAAAAAATATGACAATATTCTTCAAACAAATTTACCCAATGCCCTTTCCTATCGTAATATTTTTTGTCTAAAGGTCAGATCGCATCCGAAACACCACGTATAGCTGACGTAGGTTAAAAAACCGCCAGTCTTAAGTGTTATTGGGCCGGTAACGTCTGCCGCATGCACCCGGACCGGTGGGCTAGCGTCGCCACCAAGTGGGTGCCGCAAAATGGGCAACGTAGACGAGGCAGGCCTAGACGGAGATGGCGGGACGACTTGGACTCATTCCTCAGCAACTGGCCGGAAGAGGCACCTAATAGAGACTCATGGAGATTAAGGGAGAGGCCTTTGCCCAGCAGTGGGACACTCATACAAGCTAGTAAAAAGCTTTTTGGATCACCTTTTACGACGAGATATAGCTAAAGATTCTTATTTGTTTTGCATAGTAAGACATTTTATGTTATGGTATTGGGGAATGCAAATAACCGGTTTTAACCAGTTTTAACCGGTTATTTTCATACAAAAATGCCTAATAACCGGTTAAATTGCATTCCCTATATAGTATAGAGAAGGGAAACAAGCAAACAGCATTTTCATTTTCAAGACTTACTATTACTTTGCGTGGTCAACCCTGAGGACTAAGATGGAATGCCTCTATGCCAGTAATTTCACCGGTTGTCTTATCGCCACACCGGAACACAGCAATGCGCTTGCGCTTGGTGGTTAGAGGATAAGATGGTGGTGGTAGCGATCCGGACGGACCCTGCACAAGGTCCAACCACCACCAAATTTGATAGGTGTGTGACATTCACTCACACATGTAGGTATACGTTGATGACGCTGTTGGCCTTGTTAGAAGTTAGAAGTGAAGTGAGTGAGATAGCACATATTCCAATTTGACTTTGATTTCAGATCGTATTATCGCGAGCCCATTTCACACATGACCATTTTTTAGTATTTGTTGTTTTTCTTAAGGGTTTCTTATATAAACATACCAATTTTGACGCTTGTTTTATTAAATTTTAAAAATTCGTTGAAAAAAAAACATTTCTTGTATGTTTTTTTTATTATTTGTTAGTGAATCCGCTGTATATTCAGAACAAATACATTTTTTTTAGTTTAGTGACTTCTGCTATTGTAATTTTAAGCCAATGTCAATCAGCATCCAGAATAGCCACTCGTATGCTCCCGCATCAAGTTTCCATCCATCGATGGACAGATTTGACTCGCAAATGTCTCCCCGCGCTCGCCACTAACCTGACGCGATAGATATCGGGTCGATTTGGTTAAGAGTCGAGTTTACAAGCGAGTCGGGGGTGTGTACAATGGGCAAATTATAGAATTAGGTGATATTTTTAAAATTTCTAATGTCAACCTATCTGTTTATCTAAGCCAACGTTTCACGTTAAAGTACGTTAAAATTTAGGCTCTCATGATGTCTGTCCTTAACTGGATTGGAAATATTAAGGAGTGTTTTATAGAGAATCATTAAACTAGAATTATGTATACCTATACATTACCTGACAAAATTACAATTGAAAATAACTAAAAGTATAACTAAGCTAAAACTGACCCGCTAAATCTAAAAAAGGCCCCTGAGGCATTGTCCTGAAGATGCTGGTAACATTTCCTCGCTGAATATTGTAACTTTTAAACTAATGCGTTGAGCGAGAAAACTGCTAGCACTTCGGTCTCCCGTGATGTTAATCAGCCTCTTCTAAATTTCTTTGAATAGATCTTGTCGTCTAGCACCTTATCTGCTGCCATTTATTTGATGACGAATACACCAGCCTTCCATGCTACCTTAACCCCTTGTACTGGAAACGCGGACTCGTCCAAGTGTTGCAAAGTACTAGCATTACTCAGGGCACACTATTAGGACCATAACTTTTCATCATCAACAAACTAACAGTCACACATCCAACAAAGGCTGATTTATTACTCTACAATGATTGTATACCCCTAGCTTTTCAGTTTACCAATCTAGACACCCCCTAGGAGGTAGCTGCATTATACGCGTCCATACGAGGCGACGCGCGATTTGAACACAATCGGCCGGATTGACGGCCGCGCGGTGTAAACACAAATAAACAACTGCGACGTCAAATGTAACAATGTTTATACGCGTTTTGTTTGCGGGTTCGTAGTTTCATAAATAAAAATTTGGTAAGTAGTTTTTTTCGCCATTGAAATTCGTCGTGCCATTTACACTTAGCTTTTTATTATTTTTTATGTTGGTTTTGAAGAAGAATTCTCTCCATTTTTGTTTGGTAAATCAGTTTTTATATGCATGTCGCTGGTTTTTTTTTAATGGTTACTAATTCGATTGGTAAAGATTTAGGTTATTTTCTTTATCATTAGCGTTATCGACTTAAGTATCTTTCCAACATTTCAATTAACCTTTCTTAAATTTATTTATTTTTTACAACTAGTATTAAAATACTAACTTTCGTTCTTTATAAAAATAACTAAACAGACCTATCCACAAACCAACGTAACCCTAAAACAAATCGTCCATCCATCAGGTGCCGTTATTTTGTTTCGCCGTTTGTGTTTCTATTGTTTTGTTCTGTTTTGTTCTCACCGACCGTTACAGGAGCAGAGATTCTTGGTGTTAAAGAATCTTAACACAATGTCTGAGACATGCCAGGCGTATAAACGCACGCAGGCAGGCGTGTGTATAGCTAAATCACTTTGGCTATGCATCTTTGGCAGTAGTTTTTTCAACCAAGAAAGTCTTTTACCACTTTTTGACCTTAACAGGATAGAAATAGAGTTGAAAATGTATATAGAGTTTCTTTGTCAACTATACTTACCTCATCAATGATCTGGAGTAGTTTTTGCTGTTTCGATACTGCATAATAATTTAGTAATAATTGATCGTCGTAGGTGAATAAGAGCTATCGTAACTAGGGAATGCAAATTACCGGTTATAACCGGTTTTAACCGATTACTTTCATACAAAAATGGCGAATAACCGGTTAAATTGCATTCCCTTATCGTAACGAAGACAATACGATAAAATGCCAAAGGCAAGAATGATTTTACCCTGTAGAATAGGTAGAGTTTATGTTAGACTAATGATATAATTTTTATCTACACTCATATCATAAGTCCTCCATTATGCGTTCAAAACCCGTAGGCAATGACCAGCATTACCTGTGGTAGTAGGTGACAGCGATGACAGCTGTTAATTTTGGAAGATGTTCCAAATTTGGATCTCATTACCTTACAATATTCGATAACGTAATATCAAAATTACGTTATAGCTGTGATCGCTGTCACCACTACCACAGGTACGGTTATGCTGGTCATTAGCCTTTCGGCTTCTGAACCCATCTTAGAGTACTTGTAATATGTGTGTAGATAAAGTATTGTACGAGACTGCGTAATTAGCATTATAACACTCGCGTGATCTATTATGAAACTCGCCTTGCGGCTCGTTTGATAAACCACACTCAGGTTGTAATGCCATTACGCAACCATCACATAAATTATAACACCATTGTAGCACGTAAATACAATAAAACATAACGGTGACTATTAAATTTATCTACTTTTGCTTATCTAGCCGCAGACAGGTAACTTTTATGGTTCCACAAGATCATTCCAGTCTATTTCCATTTCCATTCCTTCCTGTCCCCAGCAACTCTTTTACCATCACTCCAACAGTCTTAAGTTTGGTAATCTATAATTTTATCGAATTTCACGTCATCGATGATATCATTTCAGAGCATTTCATTTCATGCGTACTGCAAAAGTGTGGAATGCGCTTCCGTGGTCTATATTTCCGAATGCACACAATCTGAACCTATTTAAAGCTGATAAGAATAGACGTGTTCTAGGTGAGCTCGCTTCATCGTCAAAAAATCTTCGTCCTCCAATGGTAAGAGTTAGTCAAGCGGCAAACCCACTATCAATAAAAAACGAATGATATTTTCTGCTGAAGCCATGATGTTTTCAGCAAATCTTAAACATTAATTACGTAGGTTAGGTTAGAAAAGTTACTACCAAAAAAAAAGTCGTGCAGCGAGAAATGCCTTTCTATGAAATGAAAATTCTGCGTTCGTCGAAAGGAGATTCTATGAAATAATACTAGGGAATGCAATTTAACCGGTTATTAGCCATTTTTGTATGAAAATTACCGGTTAAAACCGGTTAAAACCGGTTATTTGCATTCCCTAAATAATACCTCTGAAGCTCGCTATCTAATCCACGGATTTACAATCTTCTATACTAATATTATAGGAGGTACGTTCTAGGGGGCTCTGAATGTACTGAACCGATTTTGAAAATTCTTTTACAGCAGCGTTATTAGTGTCATAGGCTATACAGGATGTCCCAAAACTCAACGTTAACCTGCCTTGGGCTGATAGAGCAGCTAAAAAGCTATCGATTTAACCCCTAGGTATGTTCAGCGATTTTTGCTACTTTCGGAGATATTGATCATTTTAGTCTGAATTTTTGTAATTTACCCTTATGTCCATGTCACGAAAAATTATTAATTTCATGTTTTATTTCATAAGTTTTCAATGGTATCTTACATTATTAGAATCATTAACAATCGGCGTAGTTTTTAATCCTATTTGCTTGTATTTTTTAAATCAAATTTATGAACCCAAGAAAAATGATTATTGCCCAACGAAGTGGGCACGGGAACAGCTAGTTAAATATATATTTAATTATGAAAGGCTTGTTATTACGTTCAAATTATACACCAGTTAATAAAGTCTTCCCCATCACCAGTAACAGTTAGCGGTAATAGCTAACAATGCCGCGGTTAACTACGATTGCGCAGTTAGCTGAAATCCCGCGGGGACCGGATCCCGACTAACCGGGACCGTTAGCAAGTAAATGGAATTCTCTTCACTAACCTTTTTTGTAATTTTAACTTACATGTTTTTAGTTAGAGCCGTGAATTGATACTGTGTGTGTTTGTTTGTGTGTGTGTGTTTGTGTGTGTGTGTGTGTGTGTGTGTGTGTGTGTGTGTGTGTGTGTGTGTGTGTGTGTGTGTGTGTGTGTGTGTGTGTGTGTGTGTGTGTGTGTGTGTGTGTGTGTGTGTTGTGTGTGTGTGTGTGTGTGTGTGTGTGTTTAGGGTATATATTTTTTCGAAATAAATAAAACCGGTCAAGTGCGTGTAGGACACGCGCACCGAGGGTTCCGTACAGCCGTATTATTGCATTCCGATTTTAATTCGACTTCGATTTCGAATTTAATCAGCACAACTCACCCTTAACTATTTTTAGGGTTCCGTACCAAAATAGTAAAAAAGGAACTCTTATGGTGAGACTTCGGTGTCTGTCTGTTTGTCTGTATGTCACAGCAGTTTTTCTCAGAAACTATAGAAGCTATCAACTTGAAATTTGGCATAGTTGTATAACATGCTTGCCCGCATCTGTTTTTAGTAAAAAAAATATGAAATTACTTTTCTTAATATTTGAAAAGGGGTCTAGAATGGGGGGTTTAAAAATGAAAGTGATTTGATTATAGCAAATGGGGTGTCATATGAAAGGGCTCAGTCTGCACATTTCAAAACTATTTTTTTATTACTGTATTTTATGATTGAAAAAATGACCTTTTGATGGGGCTTTTTTAAAGCCCTTCTTCTCCGCAATGATGGTCTTTTCCAAAGCGCCAGTAGATTCACTCCATATCACCGACGTGTAAAAGAGCCCTCACGCATCCTCACGTGGCCAATTTTACTGAATAAAAATTTTGAATTTTTGAATTTTCGCCCAAATATTTCTTAGAAACATTTGTATGTACACCATACACAATTGATGGCGTCTCAACCCCATAGATTTGTCGTAACTCGACCGGGGGCGATACGCATAAGGGATGGGGGTGGATATGAAACACAAGCACTTAGGGATTTAAACAAATGGTGTTCTGGATGGGGTGTAGTTATAGTAAAAACATCATGTGTGGATAATTTACCGTTATGGGGTGCGGATGTGTCATGATCGTAGACGATAATGGAGTATTGGATATTTTTTTAAGAAAAGCGTTTGAAGGGGTGAAGGGGAGGGGTAACGGGAGAGGCTGTAAAATTTTGGGTTAAATAATATTTTCTCAAAAAAGTCCGGAAAAGTTGACATTACTATCTACATATTTGGACGCGACGAAGTACATAGTTTACCGACAGTTCTCAAATTAAAAGAGAAAACATACAAATTTCATTACTGTCTAGTTTGTAACTTTTCAAAAAGTGAAAAGGGCCATAATAAAATGAAAGCACAAGTCTTATACATCCAAATTTTATTCGAAACATAACTTTTTTATCCATGTCTGGAATAGCAAGCATTTTTTTTAACAAAAGCTTGCGTTTCTCTTTGTCATAAACAAAAAGGCGGTTAAAGAGTGATGTTTTTTTCATGTGAAGTTTTATGCATTTCTAAAAAGGAGTTCAACCGATGAAGATTTTAATTGTACGCCAAAAGAATTGAAAGAGGAAGCTAATTTTACTCCAATACAATTTTTTTCTTGGGATTTTTGAGAAAGGCACTGTATTTGCCTTGGCAGGAACGGCAATTACCTACTTCCCTGCCTAGGCAATAATGTACAGTCAGGGACATTGGCGGTCGTCCACTTAAGAAAATTTTGGCTTGTGCGTTGCAGCTAGCTAATCCTACAACGCTCAGGTCGTTACGCGTCGAACGCGCAAACGAATATCACCCTAGAGGTGGTCGACTGGGAATGCCCCTGACTGTACTTTACTTACACGTTATTTCGCAAACGTGTAATTAAAGAGCAAGCCTGCGTGCAGTTTGAAGTACTGGTATGACGACTCGGTTAGCCTAGTTGGAGGTGACCCTTCCTACGAAGCTAGCGGTCCCGGGTTCGAACCCCGGTATGGGCAAATATTTATGTGATGAGCACGAGCAGGTATTTGGTCCTGCGCGTATAATCACCGCAGTAATCCCGGGACTGAAATACTTACATACTTACCATATACTTACAGTCGCAATTTTGCCTTACTTACTGGAAATCAAACCCCATTTTATTTTAATAATTAACTTTTAAACATAATAAATAGTGCTTTAATTATTGTACACCGGAAACGTTTGATTGTGATGCGCCCTGTATACACAATAACTTATTGTACATCAATCAAACAATGATGACTTTTTTGTACGGTCACGGGCGTTAATTTGGGACCCATTTCAACAAAAATATGCTTGAAGTCGTCAATGTCATTAGAGAGGTCAAGTCATTTGTAACTTTTAGGAAACTCAACCTAATTGTTGTAGAATGACAGACTGACTTTGGTCCTAAGGTGGGTACCAAATTAAATCTCGTGACTGTATGTGTCCTAGACAAGATTATTAACGCTAACGTAAACGATCGTCGTAAACTGGCAAAATGAATCGAAATGACATAAGCGCTTGACTCGACCGTCCGGCAGCTTACGAAAATCCTATACATTTTCGATAGCGATAACGCTACCGCAAAGCATCTTCGTAGGCACCACTATCACTACCAACTAAATGTAGAGATTGTTTAATTTAAATCTGGTCCTATGAAAAACGATTAAATAGAAAAAAAAAACCTAATGGCAACCCCTTTCGGAATGTGACTCTTCGTATCACGTCATCTACGAACGAATAGAAACGCTAGTTAGTGTAATCTTGGCTAAGACCTCCCAGGGCCAATCGCGTCACTGCTAGTTGACGTGATACGAAAAGTCACGTGGTCTATCAGTGACGCGATTGGTTTAAAAACGAATCGAATAGAAACGCTAGTTAGCGTAGTGCATCTTGGCAGGACCCTCTGATATCTCTTTAACTAACTAATCAATTTTCATCAAACCCAGCTAAAAATCATCTAGTCACACTATTCGATCCGTTTGAGAGCTAAGATGCTATATAGACACAAATACGGACACACACCGATATACAGATAGATAAACAAATACACATCTTAAACTATAACATCCCTCTTTTTGTGTCAAGTTAAAAATAAATATGTCAGAACGTGCGACCAATAAGGAATATTCATGTCATTTTTTACAGCTTCAATAAAAGCTGATTCATGTAACAAATAGGTGAGAAAAAACTTTTTTTGAATATCTATAAAAATAACCACGATATAGGCCAACAAACATTTGTACCTATCTCTTACTAGTTAAACAGAATTTAACACGGAGTTTATATGGCCCACCTGTTACATGACGTCACAGTGCACGGCTGATGTGTCTATCTAATTGCCGTCTAATTAACAGTCCTCGTAAGGCCCAGTGTGCACTAGGATGTACATAATCAAGGCTATTTAATTTGAACTGTGTTGCGATGAGAATAAGGTTTATTTTCCTATCTTCATAAACTGAAAATGGCATTATCGAACAAACGTAATTGAACTTTATCGCCTTGACGGTGGATTCAAAGTCCCACTGACCAAAAACTCCCTGTTTGTAGTATGGTGGGCCTTACGAGGTTAAAATGCTTGTATCATCTTTATTTCTTGGCGGATTTTAATTTTAATTTCGCTTTTGGTGATCTCTTTTACGCCTTTTTCATATTTTTATTAGAAATGCAATTGAAAAAATCCATGCACATTCCCTATTATGTCAAAAATCTGCGTCCAAATCGGTCGATCGGTTTGGGAACTACGATGATGCCACAGTCACACATACAAACAGATACACACGTTAAACTTATTCTTCTCTCTTCTTTTTTTTCGGGGGTTAAAAATGCATCAACATGTAGTGTAGATACATTGGAAGGGCGTTCTGATTAAGAGAAGATTTTTAAAGTTGTTATTGAATAACTCTGCCCTGCTAATCCAATACGCAGTATCTCAGTAAAACTCCTGTAGCAATATCAACCTTATTACTAACAGGACAGAATTAAAACTGCTTTGGTTATTAAATTTGGGATACTGCTGATTAGCTTAAGCCCTAGCCAAGATACATTACGCTAACTAGCGTTCCTATTCGTTTCGTTTCTAAACCAATCGGCCTTTATTCTACGACGTCAAACAAAATTGTTTTTGACATGTTATGATATTGTTTCTAACTCGGCCGCCATTACTGTCAAGTAAATAAGAGCTATCAAAACGTTGACAATACGATAACAGGTCAAAAGCGCAATATAAAAAATATAAAAAAAGATAAAAGAAATTTATTCAGTAAGTAGGCCGCACGGGCACTTTTACACTTTTATTGTTTATCGTCGTAGAAAAGAGACCCTGTTCAATCCCCAAAACGATTACCTATTTATTTATCCAAAGCGGTTTTCCACAAAGACTTAAAAAATCCTAACTGTTAACCTGGAATCCAAAACAAACTTTCACTCGGTTAAAAAACAAAAGAAATTCCTAATTTAAACCTAAAAAGTACCGTTACACGTTGACAACATAATAGCGATGTCGCCACTCCGTCTGTCCGTCTCGGCATTCGGGTAAAAACTGGGGACTAATGAAGTGATTGTCACAGTGAAGAATCTGGAGAAGGAATGGGACGCTGGTGGTAAAAATAGAGGGAGACGAAAGTAAACGGTGATATTATAAATGCGTGTGTGAAGCAAGACGGTTAAATAAATAACGAAATTGTCCAAACAGTGCTGCAGCGAGAAGTATACTTTTTGCGAAAATAACATTTCGCACTTCTAGATCAAAATAGTATCAACTCAAAATCATTTCTAGTTTTGTTTCAATTGCATAGAAGTTGTATTAAAGTTCATATTTAAATACAGTCGTATTTTGAGTTACTACTGTTTTGATCTAGCAGTGCAATTTGTAGTGTACAGTCTAGGACTTTAATTGTTATGCCGCTATGGAACCGTGTCGCATAACGTTAATCATTCATTTAAGCGTAATTTCTGTCATGTGGTTTGACGCTGTCATTATGACAGGGTTCCATCGGGGCATGACATAGCAAGTCCTTGACTGTACCCTACACGGAAAGATCATTTCTAGAAACCATAGTAAATTTTTGAGATGACACGATCTAAAAGTTAAGAGTATGTAGTTTAGTACCTGCGTAATTCTGGGGTCCTAGTTTAAAAGGGTACAAGTCTTCTGAAGATCAGGTGAATAAGGGTTTAAGTCTAGTATACTCTTTTTATTACGAGTTAAGTTGACTTGACTTAAGTTGACCTTTTTCACTAGGACCCCAGAATTTACGTGTAGAGGTTTTTTCAAAGTAAAAAAATTAAACACACATCAAATTTTTGTAACTGTGTTTAAGTGATAGGTTGTAGCAAACTCTACATTCTAAGATTCAAATTCCATTAAAAAAGCGAATACACATGGTCTATTCGTGTATTCATTTTTGTAAAGTGATAAAGTTACTAATTTTTTTTAATTAATAAACATTTACCACTTAGGTTTTTATTCTTCTCCGTATATCCATATTACTTTTGGCATGTATTAACATATCGCACCTTTAGAATAATAATGACCAGAGGTCGGAATAGGTAGTGCTTATTAACCTAAACTTGACTCATGTTCATTCATGCGTGAGTGAGATGGAAATACGTTATTGAATGAAGATGCATCAAGTTTAGGTTAATAAGCACTACCTATTCCGACCTCTGATAATGACCTAATTCAAAATTTGTGCTTTCAAACTTCGAATCATAAATTTATTATCATAGAGACCTAACTCGAAGTTTAAAATTTCTCAATTAGGTCACTATTGTTCTGAAGGTGCGATATCGTATTATACTCTTATTTACTTGACAGTAATAGCGACCGAGTCAATAACAATACAATAACGAGTCAAAAGCAATATTGGTTTTATCGAGTATAATGGAGCCCTTGACTTCCATAACTCAGGAACAAGCCTATACGATGTACATAACATACATAATCTCACGCCTTCGTTCCCAGAGTGGGGTAGGCAGAGCTACAGAATTACAAACATCTCTAAAAACTTGTTGATAATTCTATAACCACAATTTGCACAATTAGGCTAAGATGTTAGATGCCTATACGATGTATTATGTATGTATTTAACCTTGAATATATTGAAGTAGGGATGTATTTCTCTATAGTCTGTTTCAATTGAAATTGCCAAAGATGTAAACAAATTAGTACTTTTTGACACATAACCTCAAATATTCATCAAGTGAGTTTTTATTCAAAATAACGTATAATGAATAGTTATTTCACCTTAAACTTAATGTGAACGTAAAGAACAAGTGTATATCATTGCTAAAACCTCACATGATCTTTAAAAGCACGTGATTATCGTGTAATAATGGTGAATTGGGTCGTTAAGTTGTTTTTACATCTTTATCTACACACATATCACAAGTCCTCTACTATGCGTTCAAAACCCGTAGGCAATGACCAGCATTACCTGTGGTAGTAGGTGTCAGCGATGACAGCTGTTAATTTTGGAAGATGTTCCAAATTTGGATCTCATTACCTTACAATATTCGATAACGTAATTTCAAAATTACGTTACAGCTGTCATCGCTGTCACTTACTACCACAGGTAAGGTAATGCTGGGCATTTGCCTTTCGGCTTCTGAATATGTGTGTAGATAAAGTATTGTACGCGACTCTGTGTAATTAGCATTACAACACTCGTGTGATCTATTATGAAACTCGCTTTGCGGCTCGTTTCATAAACCTCAATATTGAAAATAGCCAATTGTACACAAAGGAGACTTACTTTATTTTTTTGGGAATCGAACTGTTCGAATTTGACAAAACTATAAAGTCGGGAAGAAATGGGAAGTGTATTTAATTATGTTGCCGCCATTGTATATTTAACGCGATAGATATTAATGCCGACAACTGTAACCAACCAACATACATACGTTCGCAGGTCTAATTCTAACTAGTGACCTGCCGCGGCTTCGGCCGAGTCGGATCGTACTAAATAAATAAATCTAAATAAATAAATAAATATGAGGGGACCATGTCACACCTATCGGCTTAGTCCTAAACGAAGCTCTAGGCTTCTTCCTACTATGGGTACTAGACAACGATATAAATACTTATATAGAGAAATATATACTTAAATACATAGAAAACATCAATGACTCCGAAACAAACATTCGCGCTCATGACACAAATATCTGATATTACTGGGATTTGAACCCAGGACCGCTAGCTTCGTAGGCAGGGTCACTACCAACTAGGCCAACGACTCGTCAAGAAATATAGTAAAGGGGTGGGATTTTTTGAAAATATTGAAATGACTACAATTATTTTGTGCTTTAGCCACAGGATACCCACCGATACCCAAACATTGTTTATTACAAAAATAAAATTCTCCAAACTCGTTCTAAATCAATTGATACAGAAAAAGCCAAATTCTCCCCCCATGTTTCCCATAAATGGAGGGCGAAATTGTTTTAAGATATACGTAGATACCGAGGAGTTGC
Source organism: Acleris literana (assembly GCA_946894065.1). Taxonomy (NCBI): domain Eukaryota; kingdom Metazoa; phylum Arthropoda; class Insecta; order Lepidoptera; family Tortricidae; genus Acleris; species Acleris literana. The sequence continues at coordinate 2,421,503 of OX335690.1, forward strand.
GAAATTTCGTCGCATTCTAAGGCTTATTATACACGTGCGGCAAAAACGCGTTGTCAGAGACATCGAAACGTGGAGCTCATAAATAAATACATATTGTGGGGGTTGATACGAGGGGCAGGCGATAGCGGGTCGGAGGATAACGAGTGGGTTAATTGGGATCTATTAACTATACGAATATACATTTCCCTTAGGCATTTACTACTATTACAGATGATATTATACGTATTGAATTTTAATTGAAATCCAATTTTATCGATTGATTTCCAAGAATACATCTACATAGGTATATCAAATCATCAAAAGGCAAACCTGACTCACTGACTTATACAGGGTGTTGGCTAAAACAGCTGTTCCATACATTTCGGCTGTTAAGCCCTCAAAGTTTGTATGGAACAGCTGCTGTTTTTCTCGCGATTTGGATGTTGGTCCCATAGTAAAAGTTGATGAGAATGATCTACAGAGTTAGTCCCTGAAGTTTGTCCAACCTTCTGCATAACACCCTGTATATCAACGCACAGCCGAAACTACTGTACCTAGAAACTTGAAATTTGGTACAGGGGTTCCTTTCATGATGTAAGTGAGCACTAAGAAAGGATTTTTGAAAATTCATCCCCTAAGGGGTTAAAATAGGGGGAGTAACGGGAAACTAATTCTACGCGTACGAAGTCGTGGGCGTCCTCTAGTCCCATATAATTGTGATGATGTGTTACTTAAAACCAGTATAGATAAATATCTGGGCACTAGGTTTCAGACTAAGTTCTACGCTTAAACTATGAGCACTGGAACAAAATATAAAAACGTATGTAGAAGTAACACTTAAATATTTATATTGTGAAATGAAATATTTTTTTCTGTAATTTTGCTACATCAGGGTATTTTTTACTCGTCTGTCATGTAGAGCGAATCTACCAACGCTTCATCGTCCACCAGACCTTTGTTTTTGTTATGTTTGTATTCGTATGAATTGTAATTCAATTGTTACTTGTAATCCATTTTAAGTACTGTGTAACTAACAAATTATACGGGCAATAACCTAAAATAAATGACTCTATTCTAGCCTAGAGCTTAGTTTGTAACTAGGTCAATTTGCGACAAATAAATTCTGAGGTCCTAGTGAAAAAGGGTACAAGTCTTCTGAAGATCAAGTGAAAAAGGGTTTAAGTCTAGTATACTCCGTTCATGTACATACCCTTTTTTATTACGAGTTAAGTCGACTTGTACCGTTTTTCACAAGGACCCCGGAATGATCCCCGATTTTAATTTATCACTAGAGGAAGCCTGCGACTTCATATGCCTAGAATTAGTTTCCCGCTACTCCCCCTATTTTAACTTCTTAGGGGGTGAATTTCCAAAAATCCCTTTTTAGTATAGTGCTAAGGTATCAAAGGAATAGTCTCTTTAAGACCCCGCGGACAAAAAAATGTACATAATACAGATCTATGAGATCTAAGAATAAAGATCTATTGCAAAGGAGATAAAGTAAAATTTCACTTGTTTTTTGACTGACAATTAAAATAGAAAATTGACTTTATTGCAATCATAATAGGTTCATTTTCCTTTGGCAAATTTCGTTGTATGTTGGGTCTTAGGAGGTTAAAGTTAAAGTCCCTAGGTCCAGCGGTTTCAGCTGTGCGTTGATCAGTTTCTTCTTTCTAACAGGGTGTCCCAGAAACCGACGTCAACTGGCCTAGGGCTGATAGAGCAGCTAAAAAGCTATCGATTTAACCCCTATGTATGTTTAGCGATTTTTACTAGTTCCGGAGATATTGATCATCAAAAATATTATAGGCGAATAGGTTTAAAAACTTCGCTGATTGGTAATGATTCTAATTATGTAAGAAACCACTGAAAAACTTATGAAACAAAACATGAAATAAATGATTTTTCGTGACGTGGACATAAGGGAAAATTACAAAAATCTGATTAAAATGATCAATATCTCCGAAACTAGTAAAAATCGTTGAACCTACTTATGGGTTTTTAGCTGCTCTATCAGCCCTAGGCGGGTTGACGTCGGTTTCTGGAACACCCTGTATAAATAGAAGATTTATATGTATAATACATAAAGACTAAAAAAAAAACGCTGTTTATCACGTTACCGAACCTGTGACCGCCAGCTTCGTACGCAGGGTCCCTACTAACTAGGACAGCGTCGCCTATAGTATGACTCATCATCTCCAAGATCTCTTGTTTTGTACTCCAGCGCAGATGAAAGGCAACACCGCGCATTCACACATGCATGAGGACGCGAGAAAAACCCGTGAAACCGTCGTAATAGCCGGTGAACATTTGTAGTATTATACCGCGGAATAGTTTAAAATACACCGTTACATACAACGCACTAACCACCAGACTTTAACAACAAAATAACCACTGTATATCTATGGTTTAAAGTTGTAGATTGAGTGACGACTTTTGACAGTTGCGTTTTTAGGTTATGGAACAGTTTAAAATGTCATTTTGGTGCCTACAGCGATTTATGTCGGTCGTTCGGCGTTTTTTGCGCGAGTCTGCACGCCGCTTTAGATATTATGTTTAATTCATTGCGTCATTTGTTGGGGTTGGGTTATTAATTTCGGTAATTGTGTGGTTTCACGTGGTATTTTATGACGCGGTTGGTGTTATCATTTGTGTTAATATATAGAAATGGTTAACTGAATCATTTAAAAAGATGGAATAGCGTCGGTCAGTTTTGAGGTACAGTCGAGTTCATAAATATGTATACATTTTACTACCTTATCGCTGTGATAATTCGTATGGCAGTTCAATATGACATTAAATAGACAAGGTACTAAAGTGTATACATATTTATGAACTCGACTGTACTTATGTCGACTTTCACCAACCAATTTAACAAACGGTTAAGTCTTAATCAGCTGTTAGTTAATACATTTGACGTCAAACCGCTAATCGTCCGTTTAATTGTTAGTGAACACTGCATTTATAATTTAATTGTTATTGAATAAATAATCTAAACCAATAGGTAATAGTATATTACTGCACAAACCGGGAAATAGGCCGTTGCAGGACGAGTAGAGGCCGCGATATATACGAGTCCAGCAACCGCCCTTCCCGGTCGAGGCTTGTATAGTGCTTTTCTCCAAGATATGAGGAAATTTAACACAATTGTTAATAATATTAAACACAGTCCCAACATTTCCTTGAAAAAAAGAACAGAAACGTACGATTTAGTATGACATTGAAATAAAGCATTAAATAAAATCACAAATTATTTAAACGTAATAAATTTAATTTGATTAAAATATAGTTTAAACTATAACATTTATTACGCGTTTATGTTATTTCCGCAATTTACTTTGATATGAACGCAATTTTTATTTAAAAAAAAGTCAAACTATTTGACACACTTTTAAATACGTTGTAAATGCTGTTTGAAAAGGCTTAACTTTTTAGTCTATGACATTTAAAAAGTAAAATATACAAGGAAGAATTTTGATTGCACGAGTGTTTGGCTGTTTGGAGATAGTTATCCTAGTCCAAACATGGTTTTAAAAAGTAAATCACCAGGTACGTATTGAAATTTCATACATTTTTCGCGGCCGCTGCCGTTGGTAAATAATAACTTTGTTTTTTTTTAATTTTGCCTGGGCCTGGAACTTAGAACTTCGCGGGCTGATTTGACAACAGTCAGGTTAACATTTCCGAGCATGTGGGAGAAAATACTTTAAATCACGCCTGTTTCCCAGAGGGGTAAGCAGAGACCACTTCTTTCCACCTGCTACGATCCTGACAAATCTCTTTCGCTTCTTCCACATACATCGAGCGGAGTTTTTAAACTAAACTAACTAACTTTAACTAACTTAAACCTATTAGCCCGTTTTCTTTAAAGTTGTTTTTCCCACATAAAGTGAAAAGCAAACACTGGGACACCTATGGAAAAACGAACGTTATGTGATTACTTAAAAAAAAAAAAAAGCGGCCAAGTGCGAGTCGGACTCGCCCATGAAGGGTTCCGTGAAAGGTAAATTGCGGTTTACGATTTATGACGTATTAAAAAAAAACTACTTACTAGATCTCGTTCAAACCAATTTTCGGTGGAAGTTTGCATGGTAATGTACATCATATATTATTTTTACATTTATCATTCCCTTATTTTAGAAGTTACGGGGGGGGGGGGACACACATTTTTCCACTTTGGAAGCGTCTCTCGCGCAAACTATTCAGTTTAGAAAAAAATTATAATAGAAACCTCAATATCATTTTTGAATACCTATCCATAGATACCCCACACGTATGAGTTTGATGAAAAAAAAATTTTTGAGTTTCAGTTCTAAGTATGGGGAACCCCAAAAATTTATTGTTTTTTTTCTATTTTTGTATGAAAATCTTAATGCGGTTCACCGAATACATCTACTTACCAAGTTTCCACAGTATAGCTCTTATAGTTACGGAATAAAGTGGCTGTGACATACGGACGGACAGACGGACAGACATGACGAATCTATAAGGGTTCCGTTTTTTGCCATTTGGCTACGGAACCCTAAAAACGGGCATATAAGTTTAAAAACTTCGCTGATTCGTATTGATTCTAATTATGTAAACCACTGAAAAACTTATGAAATAAAACATGAAATTTATGATTTTTCGTGACATGGACATAAGGGCAAATTATAAAAATTAACATTAAAAAAACAAAAAACCGCCTTCAAAAAGCAAAAAATAACTTCTTTAAAATGGTAGGTCAGTCCAACTGAAGTCTGCTTTTGGTTAAAATATTGTTGGACGCCGACTTCAGTTGGACTGACCTATTTACCTACCATTTTAAAGAAGTTATTTTTTGCTTTTTGAAGGCGGTTTTTTGTTTTTTTAAACATTTATTTTATTTTATACTTTTTAGTGATCTTATTTATGCTGTTACGTAGCTCCACTTTTAAATATTATATTAATAAGAAACTATAGAACATTTCAAGCTCGCCGCAGACAACGCCGCGGGAATGTCATAGTCATATTTAAACCTAAATGTGCTTCGTCATAGTCGCTCAACTTCCTTTATCGAAATATCTTATCGCCACCCTTGAAATAGGTACCGTTAAGGAGTTCCGGTGGCCATCTGTGGTCTTCATCATCAGTTCCACTTCACCATATAGTACTTTTCAAAAGTAAATGCATGAGTTACAGTGAAAAATACCAAAATCGCTACAGGTGTGCCTATAATATTTGAGGAGTTCTCTTGATTTCTCCATGATCCCATTATCAGATCCTGACGTTGTGAAAATGGGACCAACTAGAAAGTATACCCATTCGAACAACGAAAAAATTTTTCAAATCGGTCCTGTGGTCTTCGTGTAATCGGGGAACATACATAAAAAAAGAAAAAAAAAAAAGAAAAAAATATCCCGACGAATTGAGAACCTCCTCCTTTTTTTGAAGTCGGTTAAAAATGCTCAATATCTCCGAAACTAGTAAAAATCGCTAAACATACATAGGGGTTAAATCGATAGCTTTTTAGCTGCTCTATCAGCCCTAGACGGATTAGCGTCGGTTTCTGGGACACCCTGTATACATATAGATAAAATGTTAGCATGTAAATCGTTTGTAAATATGGGCCTCGTTGCCTGAAATTAAGGCTTTGTATTTGTATAAAAAACTCACACAACATTACAAACAAGGCTAACTGTGCTAACCGATACGCGTGAAAATTACCACCAAGAAAACCATTTAGCCAGATAAGCTATAAACCGATACGAACAATTAATTAATAAGTTAATAATATAAGTTCTCACTCGGTGCATTAACAAACTGCGCTTGAGTTAAACTTAAATTGATCGCACGCTGCGAGCGTGGTGCAAGTTATGAGTTTTTTTTGTTATTATGTTGTATTTAGTGGTATTTTTAAAGACCTGTAACTTTTGAACCGTTATATATAGAGGTTTTTTCCGTATGTTATTACGGAGGATTTACTAACAAAAAAAAAGTGAAAATATAACACCACATACCTACAGGTCTTTTTTCTACGTATTTATTTTGTATCGTAAAAACGGTAAAACGTATAAGCATCAAATTTGGTATGATTACATTACAAACCCTGAAAAAAGCAACCAATACTAAAAAAATATGAAGTTTGAGTGAGGCTCGTGCTGATTCGATTCGTGCCGCGATACAGAACCCTCGGTTCGCGAGCCCTACTCGCACTTGACTGGTTTTTTTTCATATAAGTTGTGTTGTTACATACATACATACCTTGACCTTGCACGGTCAAGGACTTTCATTGTTATGCCACTATGGAACCCTGTCATAATGACAGCGTCAAACCACATGACAGAAATTACGCTTAGATGAATGATTAACGTTATGCGACAGGGTTCCATAGTGGCATAACATTTAAAGTCCTTGACTGTACAGGGTCCGTCCAGATCACTCCGATGCGGGGATAAAGGCCCAGCCACAGCGGATGCGTGACGTGCACGTGCGCGTGCGCGTTCGCTTTCCACTGCGTTGTATAGTGACATGTAATGAGAATTCATACTATACAACGCAGTGGAAAGCGAACGCGCACGCGCACGTGCACGTCACGCATCCGGTGTGGCTCGGCCTTAAAACAGCAGGGCCTCTATTCTAATGGGCCAACCAAACCATATCCATATCGCCTTTGACATGTCATCGTATTTTCAATATTACAATAGCTCTTATGTACTTGACGATACGATACAATACGATACCAAAAAACCCGTTTTTTTTAATTCAAAACTTCATTTTACAACTATGTCGGTCGGTCGGTTAGTTTAAATGTATAAGGGCCGAGTTCACCAACAATTAATCGGGCGGTTAAGTCTTAATGAGCTGTTAATCATTACATTTGACACCCGTTAAACCGCTAGCCGTCCGTTTAATTGTTGGTGAACTCAGCCCTAACTATGCCAAAATGCATCTTTGTAGTACTAAGAGTTTCTGAGTTAAATCGCGGACAGACGGACAGACATACAATGCGAACATATAAGGGTTTCTTATTGACTACGGAACACTAAAAACGGCTTCAACAATCCACAGGTTCAAATATGGCAAATTATACTAAACTTTAAACCTTAATTCACACATAAAAACAAAACACAACGTCTAAAATTGTCTCATTTGTATTTCGAACACGTTTCAAAAAAAGCTCCCAACACTTGTACCATAGACAACGGCCGTTCAATAAATTCGTTCATAGACAACCGAGTTATCTGGCCACATTAATCGTCTATGGACATACCGGAACAAATAGTGTTGCCACTAACAAGGCCCTTTCAGGCTAAACGGGAGGCGTGAACGTGGCATTGGGAAATGGTTCCGTATTATAATTTATGTTATTTATATCTAGGCTTGGTACAGCTTTTAGTTCGTTGAATATATTTTTTAAAGTCTAAAAAAGTTTGTTGACTAAATAAGTAACTGTTTAAACTATATCACAACACAATGCGCTGTTCAAATAATGTCATTTTAACTTTCATGATCCTCGCAGCATTAAAATTCTTACTATACGTCATGCCAATATTAAATAAATAATTATCACTTTTTAATTTACGAAGTTAAAAGACAGAAAAACCAAAAGCAACATTTTTTCATGTAAAAATTATAATAAATGGATCTAAGGAACAGTCAGACAGTCATTGAGTTTCTTATAAGCAGAGCTCGGAATAGGTAGTGCCTATTTACCTAAACTTTGCGGGAGGACATAACTAAGAGTGGTTAAAACCACTAAAAATAATTATTTCTTATTATTGAATGCGGGATTTCCCGGGATTGACTGTATTACTCTAAAGGCTTAATACATTTAACTTCACTTCTAAATCAGGGTCGCAAACTGCAGGTAGTAAGTACACGGCTGAAGTGTCGGCTACATCTGTTTTTGTTGGATACATTCTATATGATATTATAATTCTATTTAAATCAACAAAATATCAAATTTAAGGCTCCCTTTGATTCAATTTGATCTATATTATATTGTTTTATGACTGATTGTTATTTCAAGATAAATAAATAAATAATATGCAATATAGCAAGATTTATAATTAAAGCTAAATGTATTAAGCCTTTAGAGTAATACAGTCAATCCCGGGAAATTCCGCATTCAATAATAAGAAATAATTATTTTTGGTGGTTTTAACCACTCTTAGTTACGTCCTCCCGTGAAGTTTAGGTAAATAGGCACTACCTATTCCGAGCTCTGCTTATAAGTTAAAAATGACTTGGCATCTCTAATGACACTCACGGCTTCAAGCATTTTTTTTAATGTTTTTCAAGTCGACGTTCGTGGCCGTACACTAAATACAATACTACCTTTTGACGTTAAAGTATAACGAAAGACCCGAGGGCATATTGCCTAACGTACTCGCAATCGCAATCGTTTTCATTTTGACACTCCGAAGGCGAGTCTGCATACAAAATGGAAATAATTGTTCCATTTTGAAGCCGATTGCGATTGCGAGTGCGTTAGACAATAGCGACGCAGACCACACTCTCAGCATTAAAGTCCTTAAAATTAAAACAAATCCAAATAAGTTCCCACGGACCCCTAAAAAGGGCCCAACACCTCATACTATTAAAATTACCAAAATAATAGGTGATTAATCTTTCAACCCACAAAAACTGGTTGGATTTAGAGCCCCTGTCAAAATAAATATAAGTTGCTCTTAACAAGGGTTTTTTTAAAGCCCAAATTTAGATGTTTAACAAAACATTACAAAAGGAACGCGAGGGTTTTTTATTAATTGGCTATAGAGTGCGATAGCGCCTTGTTCTAAGATATACGAACGTATAATAAATGCTACTTGGAACCAAACGGGTCTTAGAAAAAAAACTCCAGCGATTTAGAGTTTAAATTAGTTGGTTTTTGATTGAATTTTGATCGGCTTTAGATTTGTGAGTTACGTTGTTTCTGTTTATTAAAAAGTAATATGTATATTATTATTTTTAGGAAGAAATATACACGTACGCGCGCATTAACGCCTGTTTGGAATTCGTTTTGTTTAGGACGAGGGCAGACTAGTGAGTGAATGAATGAATGAGTTATTGAATGATTGTGATTACTAATATGTGCCTATCCTTAACATCTAGGAGAGAACAGGAATTGTGAGCGCATGACAAACTTTCTCGCCTGAATTCCCAATATTGCCAGTATTGCTAGCATATTGTTACTTTTACTAGGTTGAGAGTTGAGTTGAGAGGTAACGTTTGACTGAATGAATGAATGGAAAATTTACTTCTTTAAGTAGGTATATGTAGCCGTGACTTTACACTGAATGGCAGTGGCAGTCAAGTTTAAGGGAGGATAGATCCTATTCGCTTTCTCGAGGGGGTGGAAGCAGCAATTATCATTATTTTTATGACCAAGTCTTTCGGTTTCCTAAACATAGACGTGTTTATTTTTTTGGAAAAATCTTTGTTGGACAGAAACCAATATAAATCACCACCGTGGTTCTCCAAAAACAAACTTATAAAGGATTACTTTAGTAAAATGAAATAGATAACTATTGAATGTGTTCTGAGTTTCACATTTTAGACTAAACGTGATGTCAAAACTCTTTGGCAACTGAACGAATGACCTGAATGACCGAATGAGTGAATGGAAAATGCTCCACCGTGCTCAGAGCCTTACGCGATGGTATCACGCGTTCCGGGAAGGACATGTGTCGCCCAATAAACTAATTGGCCGAGGAATGCCCGCTGGCCTTAGGATATTTATTTTATTTTATTTTATTAGGGTTCAGTGTTGTTAAACGTGTTAATTATTGATTTAATTATTTTTGATTATTGGTAGAGGTCCACGTTAGTTTTTGTTCACGTAACTGTTAATTTTTGGGACAAATTAAGACCATAAACCTAGGTCCTTAAAAAATTAAAGGTCCGTTTGAAGAGAGGTTTATTTTACATCAGTTAAATTCTAAGACAATGATCTATGAGAAATTGAAAGCTTCAAAATCGGCCAAGGATTGGTCACTAGACTACTCACTTGTAACAAATTATATTTGTACGCAATTGTATGTATGTATGTAAACACTTTATTGTACAAAAAACAGGATCAAATACAATATTTACAGAATTGGAATGTACAAAGGCGAACTTATCCCTTTAAGGGATCTCTTCCAGCTAACCTTTGGGTGATTGTATAGGAAAAACGTATAAGGGTTCCAAAATAAACACTCATAATACAAGCCTAGAGCTAAGTTTTAGACTTTGTAAATATATCAAATTGTCCCTGGATAATTATTTATTTGATACGGAACCATGCACTTAAATACACCTCCACCTCATATCCAGATAAGGCCGGCCGCAGACGCGATGCGATCTACGTCTTAATTAATTTACATTTAAGTGACGTGTAATCGCGGCTTATATAGTGACCGTGAAATACTAATTGGAAGCTCTCTCATCAGGATGCATTCCAGCATTCCATGATAGCTGAGATTTGATAACTAGATTGTTCCGTCCGCGTAGAACTCGTTTATAATTTTAACCTCGGAAACTTAGAAATTCTCTGGGACTAAAAGTATTCGTCAAGAGCAATAAAAACGGGTCACTTTGTATATAATTTTCATAGAAAGTGACCCGATTTCTTTCCACGTTAAAACAACTCAATTCGACGACGAATTATTTTACCAACCGGCGAACTTACGAACACTTTATTCATAAACGCGCTCTAGCTAAAGTATGCTTGAAATATGCTCTGTCCTAATCTGTCATTATGACATAGTAATTTGACAGAAAGGGAGAAAATACTTTACTTAACTAAAATAAGTTCATAATGTTGACAGCCGGAGCACTAAAAAGTTCCATGTTTTTTATTTCCGAATTTGCATTTGTCTGAAATTTAATTTTTCCGAAAGTTACGTTATGCTGGAGCTATATTAGATTAACTTAATAATATAATTAATTAATTACTACTCGTAGGTAATGTTTGGTTTGATTTACAAGCAATATCAATTATTCGGAATAGGGTTTTTGCCTAATTTTTTATTAGTATTTAAATTGAAGCTTTTTTACCTTCCGAATAGCCTAGTATAAATAGTTTTTTAATATCTTTAAAAATAAGAAAGATATAAATGTTTAAAACTTGCTTTTAGACAGGGAGGAAAATACAGGAATATGACGTCATATTACTCAACCGCCATATGAATTACACGCAAAACATCGTTTCGTGAGAAAGAGATAGACAATAAACTTTAAAACCCTATAACCTTTTTTTATTTTATTACCAATTTCAAATTTGATTTTGAATTATTTTATCATACTACGTATATTGATATATTATCCAAAATAATATATGAAATTTAATATCAGGCAAATACCCTATTATGTAGTGTACCCGTTGACAGCAGGAAAACGATGCTGTTATTGCTATTCCTTTACTCGTATTAAGTTATTTATTAAGAGCGAGTGAGACAGAAGTACAAACCCGAAGCACTTTCTCAGTGCTCACAGACTGTATAGTATTAATAAAAAGTCAAAGAAATAAGATGTTATTATTATTAATGACAATATGAGCTGTCAACGGAATCATCCAACATTGAACCAACTATAGGATATCGAAGCGAGATGAGTAAGCGTTAATACACCGAGGAATAAAGACGCTGGTGACCTTTACTCTTTTCTAATATAAAAACAAATTCTTACACTAAGCAAAACCTTGAAGAATTCCAAAATCTCTATCAAGATCGCCCTCAGTATTTATTAGGTAGGTTCCAAGAAATGATTTAAACGTTTAAAACTGATGTCACCTTCAGATAAACCCGGGCGATGATGTATGGGGTGAGACTTTACAATCACATGGGAATTAAAAAAGGAGTTGAACGAATAACTTCTGGTGTTGCCAGTAATGACATATGTAAATACGTGACATTGTTAAATTTTATAAAATACTAGCTTTCGCCTTCGACTGCGTCCGAAGCTAGTTGTCTTATACAAGCCATATGCAACAAAAAACATCCAGAATTAGGTAGTCTTAAGTTTATCTAGATTTATGACTAAAACTTATTTTTTATTCCTGTAAGTGGCCCTTAGATTTTAAAATAGTACATGTGATACAAGTTCAGCCTAATTTGATGTATAACTCACATTATAGTATGCCAAAAGCCATTATAGCATCCTAAAATGGTCATAAACACACTGCTTTATTACAACAACCGAAAGATAATTCATAAAGATAATCTTTATATCTTTAATATTTGACGAGAAGAAGCCATTACGGACTCCATTAAACATATCATTTTACCTTATTAAATATTTAATTATCTTGCTCAATAAACTCTAATGTTTACTCCCTTTCACACTTATGAGCAACACCTGACTGTGAGAGAGATAACACTAGTGGTTTTTGGGTAACACTCGCTTATTTATAGGTCAGTGACCATTCAAAGTGAGATATTAATATTATTTATTACGCGGGAATTATAGCTGAGTGTCACGATGCTGTCAAAGTATATTAATAAGTTAGTAGCTATCTATTTTATAGCTAATTAGGCCCAAACACCTTAAGCCGGGTACTCATTAGCGAGCTGTGACCGTAACGGTTACATGTACTGTAACCAAAAAACATAGTGTGTACGTGGTTCGTAAACCTGCTGCGAGCGGTACGCATGCGGTTCGCAGCGAGCCGACGTTTACAAAGTACTCATTTCTGAACCCGTAACGTTGCACGTAACTGTAACCGTTACTGTTACCAAACACATAGTGTGTACGTGGTTCGCGAACCAGCAACGAACGCTACACGAGCGACTCGCAGCGAGCCGACGATTGTCGATTTTTTCCGCGAATCAAAGGGCGCTCGCAGTGCGCTCGTGGACGTCAAGAACACGCTAGAACCTCGTTACTGTATCTGTTTGGTTACAGTTACAGCTCGCAAAATGAGTACGCTCAAGGAAAGCGTTCCGGCGACGTCGTGAGCCTAAACTGACTGTAACACGCGTATACAATAGAACCTCGTTACTGTATCACGCATGTTCGGTTACGGCTCGCTAGTGAGTATCCGGCTTTAAAATTCCGTTCTTTTTTCCCAATATTCATTTATCCTATTTGAAAGCTATGTTATGCTGGAGGTACTTTAGATACAGTGCCTAATTTAATTGCTTTACTTAGCTTTATGTAGGTTAGGTTTTTTTTTTTAGTGATATTGAAAAAAAAGTTATTTATCAAAATATTGCGTTCGGAATTATGAAATTTCGGGATTGTAATGAATTCGAAATTGTGACTTTTCGAAATTATATAGTTAGTGTATACGTATTGTACCCAATTAGGATCGGTACACATTTAAAAAATATTTTAAAATCTACCATTTTAAGAAATTATTTTTAATTGCATTTCGCATTTGAGTGTCAAACTTTTTTTTTCAAGTTATTTGCAAGTTTCAGTGGCGTTGAGGTCTTTTGTTTAGTAAAATTTAAAAGTCAAAACAACAAAAATCCATCCTCCAATTTATGGGTATTGTAAAGCTCCGCTAAAATCGCGTAGCTGTCAAAAAAAATCCATACAAATTTACCTCCGGGCGAAAACGTTTCTCACCCGATGAATGAAGTCCGATTTCCACGATTTTTGAATATGTTGTAGTTATTATAAAGAACTAAGTCTGTACGTGTCTGTTTTTATTTTTGGTTCATTATAAGAAGTATTTCTTTTGATATTATAGCTTCACAATACTCATAAGACAATACTTTAGTTTATTACAAAACGCAATAATAGTTACCTAATGAATGAGGTCGCCACTGGACGCTTGTCGTCCTCATTAATGAGCAGTAAACCAAGTCCAAAAGGCTGGTACAAAAAACCCAATTATTAATAGTTGGAGTGTCATTTTTAACCAGCTGTGTAAAGTTAAATGGCCGTTAATTAGGTAATTATCTCAGATGAAGCTGTAGGCGAGCTGATGGCCCTGGGTGATGCAGTTATATTATTTCATCTCCGCCATAAACCACGACGGGACTAACAACTGACGGTACAGCTGGCTCCACAATGACCACGAGTAGATTAAGCTACCTAATTAAGAAGGCACGACCTAAAATATTGTTTGTACGTTTTGACGATACTACTTTAAAAAAAAAAAAAAAACTCTAATTCGAAAAGCATTTCGAGCAATAGGATTTTAAAGCCGTTCTGTATCTTACGGGTTAAAGTTAGGCGAAAACCGCTTGAAATAGTATGTTTTAATACACTATGAAAATTACTTTTTATAATTAGATATCATTTAATTGTTGTAATTTATTAGAAAATGCCATCCCAAGTTTAAAATAGTGTGTAATCCATAAAATGTCTGCTAAATAAATAAACAAAACTAAACTATTGGGTCAAATACAAAATTAATGAAATTGGCCTCTTAATAGTAGTTTACGTGACGGTTGCGTAATGCCAATTACGCAGAGTCTCGTACAATACTTTATCTACACACATATTATAAGTACTCTAAGATGGGTTCAGAAGCCGAAAGGCAAATGACCAGCATTACCTTACCTGTGGTAGTAGGTGACAGCGATGACAGCTGTAACGTAATTTTGAAATTACGTTATCGAATATTGTAAGGTAATGAGATCCAAATTTGGAACATCATCAAAAATTAACAGCTGTCATCGCTGTCATTTGAACCCATCTTAGAGTACTTATAATAATTATGTGTGTAGATAAAGTATTGTACGCGACTCCGCGTAATTGGTATTACAACAAGAGTGTGGTTTATGAAACGAGCTGCAAGGCGAGTTTCATAATAGATCACACGAGTGTCACTGTCATTACGCAACCGTCACGTAAACTACTATTACTTTCTACGTTTCGGCTGTTTTTAACAATGACCGTCAACACTATAAAACTTAAGACTAACACCGAGTTGACAGAACAGCGTGGTCCTGTTTTATCAACGTTAGCGTATTGGTTGCTGCTGGTGCCTATCGCATAATAGAGGACTTATGATATGTGTGTAGATAAAGTTTTTTAATTATTTATTTCAAACTGTCCCAAAAACACTTCCAAAATTAAGCGCATTTTTTGGCAATACGGCATAGCCTTCTAGCATAGTTTTCCCTTTTTAACTCCCTTTACCTCACCTAGGGATGAAAGAGACAACCTGGACGGTCAGTTGTGTACTGACATACAAAACAAATCTACCATCTAATTAACATATTGTGAGCTGTCACTCCAAGACTGGCATAGCCGTGCGAAGCTATAATTGAAACTATCCTTACAGATGTATTTAATCCTACGCACCTTTATTCAGTACAGTATAAGGTTTATTTTGGTACAGTTAGTTATTTTCAATCCGCAAAAATAAAATTGTAATTTCTTTATCAACGCTTGACCTTAATACAGCTCTTAAAAGTCACCATAGTCTCTATTACCAGGCTTCAAGTTATATTTTTGCTTAAGTATTAGTTTGTCAGCTGCATGGGTTTGTTGGTGTGTATAAAGACTATACGTCTCCCGCGGCGTTGCTCGTTACTTGGCGGGAAATGAGACAATGTTTACCTAAGTACGTACAGTAAATGAGATACGTATGATTGTTTGTTCAAATTGCGTGTCATAAAGTTGCAACTGTCAAGAAATAAATAAGTTTTGATATTTTTAACCCCTATATAAGAAACAGCCTTTGTTTAAAGCTTTGGTCGGTCTGTCCGTCATTGCCTAGGGCGTGAACGAGTAAACCGATGCCATAGCAAAGTTCCATGAAAGATTTAATAGCGCTGGAACGAGTTAGGGACGTGTTTGTACAAATGGCTATGTTTGCCAAATATTGATCTTACATCTCTTACATTTGACATACCGAATGAAAGAGATGTAACTAAAACATTTGACAAATTACAAGCAAGCAAAGTGCTAGGGTATGACACCAGTGATGGACACTTTTAGCTGACAGGAATCAGTAATGGACACTTAACGCTTAATTCAAATTTCATACAGTAGGTACTAAATCGATTGTTTCAAAACAAATGAATGACCCTTATCTACTGTAAAATAACAATCCAGTGTCCATCATTGCTCCTGGTCCATTACTGGTTCCGTCACCCTACCATTACCGAAAAAGGCATCGTTATATTATTGGATACAGTCGCCATAAAAAATAACAAAACATACTTATAAGGTCGCCATTTTGGATTTAGAAATTGATATAGTCACCATCAAATTTATCGAAACACACTAGATTCTAATAAATATCTAAACTTAACTCTGTATAGTTCAGACTTTTTAAGCACCTATTTCGATTTGTTTGATGGCAACAATAATTATTTAAAAATTACTTCTAATCTTTGTATGTATGTAGGATGACGGCACCAATGATGGACACTTTTAGCTGACAGGCACCAGTAATGGACACTTCACTCTTAATTCAAAGTTCATACGGTCCTAAATTGATTGTCGCAAAACAAATGAATAACCCTTATCGTCTGTAAAATAAGAATCAAGTGTCCATTCTTGGTGCCTTGTCCATTACTGGTTCCATCACCCTATGTAAACTCTTTAATGCACCTAAAAATTACAAAACATGTAAATGTCTAATACATTTATTTTGCCTGCGACTCCATCCACGTTAAAGTCGTTAATCGCTATTCCCAGACGAACCGTCCAATTTTGCGAGTTAAAAATACTTTACGTCCTGTCCCTAAAATTTAAGTTAGCCCCGTCGACGGTTTAGTTGTGAAAGCGTAACAGACAGACTGAGTTACTTTCACATTTCACTCACAAAAGCATCTGCCCGCGACTTTGTTCCGCGTAGATTTCGATTATCTTTATTCCTTCAGAAAGTTTAAAAAAATCCGGGATGAAAGTAGCCTATGTGTTCATCCAGGGTATAAGCTATCTCCATTCCAAATTTCATCCAAATCCGTCCAGCCGTTGCAGCGTGAAGGAGTAACAAACAAATATACAAACTTTCACATTTATAATATGACTAGCTTTTGCCCGCGACTTCGTCCGCGTAGAACTCGTTTATCGCAGTTAAATAAATTAATAGTTATAAGTAATTCTATAGTTTGACGTCCTCCCTGGCAAGAATGATCTTTCAAACACATGTAATATTGAGCTCGAAATTTACCGGGACACCAACTTTAACCATTAACTCTTACGGGAGGGCCCTCCCGATAGCTCGAAAGAGTTCAGGAACTCTAAGGGTAGGACGTGACTTGCTCTGTGTCTACGACATTGTCTACCAAGAGATGCTCCACAACATCGCCTTCTACATGAGACATATTTTTATATATATCCGCCCGACAATTTCGTTTGTCGGTGCTAATATCGCCCTCTCGCACAAACATTATCTATTCTTTATATTGTTTTTTAGATCGGGGTACACGTTATTTTTTAGATCATCTGTGTTTTGTACAATATTACAGAATTCGCGGTTTAATGTATTCAAATCGTTACTATCTCTCGCCATACGATCTTCGACAATTTTTAGTAGAGCTGCCGGATATATTGCCCCGACTGTGTACCATGGTGTACTCGTAGTTCCTGGCATATTTGTAATGAGGTATATTTTTATATATATATATATATACCCATATCGTAGTTGCCGAAATGCATTTATTTTATCCGCTGGTGTGCCCCTAGTTATCACCGGTAGATGAGAATCTGTCTAAATTCGCCGTCTCAAAGCACCATCCCTCCCATGATAGTTTGGTTGCTCTTCAAATATCCATCATAGTTCAATATTACATATATTATATTATGAGTCTTAATACTAATTATAATGTAGGTATCTATCATTATAAATGGCGGAACTCCCAAACATCATCAGTGGCGAACGACTTTTTCAATAAACATCATGACGGCCATTTTGAATTCCAAATTTGATATCATTTTCGAAATCTGCGTCAACGCAACCTAAGAAAATGACACCCATGATGACTTTTTCAAAAAACACCAAACATTGTCGTTATTCCCTCGGGAACTTTTAAATTTTCCGGGATGGGATTTTTCTATGTGTTAATCCATGGGTGCTACCTCCATTTTAAATTTCATCCTAATCCATCTAGCCGTTGCAGCGTTAAGGAGTAACTAACTAAATCCCCCTTTTACCCCTTAGGGGTAGTTTTTTCTAAATCGCTGAAAGCAGTATATTTTATTTATAAACAGTAGCCTAAATATCAATTTCCTAATGTAGCCATTTCGATATCTCCCATACAAATTTCTACTCTCCATTTATCGCCTGAGGGGGAGTTTTACGGAAATCAATGAAAGTTTTTTTTTATGTTAAACAGTATTAAACAGTAGCTTAAACACGAATTACCACGTTTCCAACTAAAAAAATTAACATAAATGACCAAATTGTCATACAAACTACCATCCCAAATCTCACCCCCTTAGGGGTGATTTTTGAGATACAAATTTAATCTAATTCAGTTCCGCGGTTTATCCTTGAATGCATAACAAACAGACAGACGACAGACATAATTACTTTCACGTTTATAATGTTAGTATGAATTTTCTTTTTACAGCAATATTATGTATACCTATCGATGTATAGTTTTTTTACCCCTTGAGTATTGTATGAAATTACATTTTAGAATTAAATAACCGACCAATTCGCCGAAAAATTAAATGCCTGTCCGTAATTATTTTCAAGTGATCATAATAACCGCCCTAATATTAAATAACAGCCGTAGAATTAATACGCCGTGAATAGTATTGAAAATAGCGTTTTTTTTTTTTTTAAATCTGGATATGTCAACGCTGACAACTTCAATATGACAAGGTACAAAGCCTGTCTCATGTTGTCACACTGGATGGCAAAAGCCATAGGAGAAATAAATTATTCAATTGCGCAATTTTGTCAAATAATTACTAATCTTATTCTATATTAATAATTATTTGCGTCCCCAAACACTAAGAAAATGTTACCTGTGACAACTTTAAAAAAAAATATCATTACCGCCAGCTTGAATTCTAAATTTGACATCATTTTCATAATCTGCGTCCCCAAAATGTAAGAAAATGATACCAATGACGACTTTTTCAATAAACATCATGGCGGCCATTTTGAATCCCAAATTTGATATCATTTTCGAAATCTGCGTCAACGCAACCTAAGAAAACGACACCCATGATGACTTTTTCAAAAAACACAAAGATATTGTCGTTATTCCCTCGGGAAACTTTAAATTTTCCGGAATAGGATTCTCCTATGCGTTAATCCAGGGTATAAGCTATCTCCATTCTAAATTTCATCCAAATCCATCCAGCGCCATTGCAGCGTGAAGGAGGAACAAACTAAAACTCCCTTTTACCCCCCTTAGGGGTAGTTTTTTCTAAATCGCTGAAAGAAGTATTTTTTATTTATTATCAGTAGCCTAAATACCAATTTCCAAATTGCTTATTTTAAAAATAACTTGTCTCCTATACAAATTTCTACCCCCTATTTGAACCCTTTAGGGGATGAATTTCCAAAAATCCTTTCTTAGTGTACCCTTAGGGTACCCAAGGAATATTCCCTTCAAATTTCAAGTCCCTAGGTCCAGCGGTTTAGGCTGTGCGTTGATCGATCAGTCAGTCAGTTTTACCCCTTTCCATCCCTTCGGGGATGAAATTATCATAAACGCTGAAACACGTATAAATTTATTTTCAATTTTCAACCTAAACACAAAATTTGAATAGTCTAACTTAAACTAAAACTGACGGACTTTCATACCAATTTTCATCCTCTTAGGGGTGGAATTTCCAAAAATCCTTCCTTAGTGGATCTTTACACTATGTAAGGTATCTATGAGCAAAATGTCAAGTCTCTAGGTCCGAAGGTTTGGGCTGTGCGTTGATATATCAACAATCCGTTTTACCCCTTTTCATCCCTTCGGGGTTGAAATTATCATAAACGCTGAGACACGTATAAGTTAAAATTCAATCGCCAACCTAAACGCAAAATTTGAAGCGTCTAACTTCAAAACTGACGGACTTTCATACAAACGTTTTTCCCCTATTTTACCCCCTTAGGGGTGGAATTTCCAAAAATCCTTCCTTAGTGGATCTCTACACTATATAAGGTATCTATGTGCAAAATTTCAAGTCTCTAGGTCCAGCGGTCTGGGCTGTGCGTTGATATATCAACAATCAGCTTAGCATTTTATATAATAGATTGGTAGGCAGTAATAAACTAGTTTAACAATTAATTTGCCAAACTAATATTAAAGCGAAAAAAATTCGTCTGTCTCAGGTAGGATTCGAACCTACATCTCCTCTGGCTCTCCGGGCCTTTAGGCGCATTACCACTTGTGCAACAAGACCCTACGTAAGATCAACAAAATTAGTGATTGCCAAATATTGATTTTTTCATACTCGGAGGGTATGCTGACGCCATCTATCGTTGTTTATTAACAACTTTATTAATTTGTTGGGTTCACACGAAATATCCACGCATTACCTAATGCAAAATGGCCCTAAAGCATGTGACGCATCATGCATGACGCTGCACGCCTGCGCAGCTACCGCATTCAGTACTAGTCGGTCAATTAATCATCTTCGGAGACGAGCCGGGAGCCGAACTGCAGACTGGCGAGTCATGCTGCAACTAATGAGCCGATGGCGCCTTGAAGGGTTCTGTAGATGTCATAAATAAGTGGATATTTTTATGCTGTCACTTTACATTTGCAATTTGAATTCTATGGTGGGTTTAGGAGGGATTGCGAATGTTTTTATTCCGTATAAAGGTTCCTTCTTACCTGCTTAGTGCCTATAAGTAGTGATTATGTGTGGGTACATTTATAATATACTAGCAGTAGCCCGCGATTCCGTTCGCGCAGAAAAATAAAACATAGTTTATGTTATTCAGGGATAATGTAGCATTGTAATGGTGAAAGAATTTTTGAAATCGGTCCAGTATTTTTTGAGTTTATTCGTTACAAACATACAAAAATAAATACAAATCTTTCCTCTTTATAATATTAGTAATACATATATACCTATATATTATATCTTCCGTTACTGACTGACTGACAGACAGTAAACAACGTACATCCATAGAATAAAAATAGAAAAGTAGGTAAGTAATCTCTGGCCCTTTTGGAATTTCTGTCACTTATAGTTATGTAATATAGTAAGGTGAGTCTGGGTAAGCGTCTACGGGGCAAGTGCACCAAACCAACAATATTTCCTAAAAAATATACGGTTCGTCGCACTTGCCCCGTAGACGCGTTTACCCCAAGGTAGGCAAGAGCGTCTACGGGGTAAGTGCGACGTACCATAGACTCACTTACCCCGACTCACCTTAGGTAGGTAACAAAAAATATGTTTTTTTTTGGGTTCTCTGCCTTTTGGCAAAGTGTATCGTTTCCCAACCGTTTCTTTTCTTTTTCTGTAAATGTAAATATTTCAGGATTTTTATAAGAACTAACCTAACGTTCTACACGATGGTACTGAAATAAATCCTATAATATTTACAGTTAAAGGAAGGGGCAAATATATTGTAATGAGCGCGAGTATTTGTTCTTGAGTCTTGATTTTTTTTCTAAGTGTGTTTATCGTTTTCTAGTACCCATAGTATAAACCTTGACCTTAGATTAGGACTAAATCAATTGGGGTGAGATTGCGCCCTGATATAAATTATTTACCTTATAAGAGCCGATGACTTGCACGGTTTTCGCCTCTCCCCACGCATCCCTAAACGATCCAAAAACCTTAATAAAACAATATCGTTTGTTTATAACAAACCGGATCATTAGGGGTCATTACGGCCGCGATCCGCGTCGTTTATCATTAGATATTTAATGAGATGAGAGATCATTATCATTTCGAACTCTTGATGGGGATTATTTGTAGAGGCGGGTCATTTACGACTCGTAATTGGCTTTAAAAAAACCTTTAAATTATCTAGAAGTTTAAAAAAATAGAAAAGTTCATAAATAAATGTGTACACTGTAGTACCTTGTCACTTTAAACGCTGTGATAATTCATGTACGGCAGTTTAAACATGACATTAAATAGACAAGGTGATAAAGTTTACACATATTTATGAACTCGACTGTAATAGGGGTTGTTGCTGATTTTTTTTTTTAGTAAGTAGGCTAAAGTCTAACCTAATCTAACCTACGTTATTTATGTTTAATATATCCTGAAAACATCAAGGTTTCAGGAGAAAATAGCGTTCGAAGGAATGACATAATCTATGAAGTGAAATTCAATACAATGATAGATTACCAGTTGGTCGTGACCCTGCCTACGGAGCTTTCTTTCCCGGGTTCGATTCCTATTCAGCCAATACAGGAAGAAATACAAACGAATACAGGCCCAGGGTTACAAAGCATAGTGAATACAAAATCTGTCGAATAGGTAAATTAAAATACATCTGCTCTTACCGCCTGTTTCAAAATCGACAAGTAAAGCATATTTGACAGATAAATTTAGCCCTTTCTCTTTCTTACACTTGAGAATAGACAATGAGAGAGCCAACTTTAAATGGCAGAAAAAAATTACTCGTCGATTGTGAAACAGGCCCTTAAACTCATAAGACAGTTGTTTGCCAATATTATAATGATAAAAGTATACACTTTCGTTCATTATATCCAGTGAAAGTTATACTAAACATGTTTATACAAATTGAGCGTAGGTATATATTGTGAGTACCTGTACTCACAATATATACCTACGCTCAATTTGTATAAACATGTTTAGTATAACTTTCACTGGATATAATGAACGAAAGATATAATTTCAAAATATCTATTTCCATAAAGTATAACGTTATTAATATATAATAACAATTACTATAACTATTAAAACGTACAACGTTCTTGACACCTAAGATTTAAAACATATATAAATCAATGAATCTAACATCAAAAAACATAATGCACGTATAATATAAACGCCGATAGAACGATTTTAATACTTACTTTACTGGCAGCAGTTTTCTGGACTTTCTGGGTAGAAAAAAATAATCACCGCCTTGGCCTTCTAACCTGACCTAACCGAGTCGGTTCTTCCCAGATTCGTCTTGCTCGTGGCATTTTCTGGGTAGTTAAAACAAATTACAAGCGAGACCTTTCTGGTACAGTCGATTTCATAGATATGTATACACTTTATTACCTTGTCTATTTATTTAATGTCATGTTTAAACTGCCATAAGTATATGAATTGTCACAGCAATTAAAGTGACAAGGTACTAAAGTTTACACATATTTATAAACTCGACTCTACCCGCTCCTTTCAGTACCTGCCTATTGAGTATAGCATACGATATTAGATCTTATAATACTTATACTAAAAGTTAATATACATATATTATGATCGCTATATGTCATGTATATTATAAGAACTGAAATTAGATAATGTGAGTGTTATAGAAAGAAACATTACATAAAATGAATATTATGTTAATTGACCGTCGCTGTTATAAAAATATTGGTTTTGTTATTATAGCTAACGTTTATTATATCTTTTTAACGTTTACTCGTGTGATTGCCGAGTTAGAATAGTGCCACTCCATGTCTTCCCGTGGATGTCGTAAGAGACGACTAAGGGAATAAAGGCTTGTAGTACTGTTAGGCGATGGGCTTGCAACCTGTCACTTATACGCTGGTAAACATCTTAGCCTAATTGTGCAAATTGTGGTTATAGAATTATCAACAAGTTTTTAGAGATGTTTGTAATTCTGTAGCTCTGCCTACCCCACTCTGGGAACGAAGGCGTGAGATTATGTATGTATGTATGTTAAACGTTATTAACAATAGATTTTGTAGATATATCTCGTGAGACGCACCCTAAATCTATAAAATAACATAACGAATCCATAATTGACAACATCTAAACAATTTTGTTGAGTCATACACCCTAAAGGAAAATATTTACGACGCAAAAAATATATATCGACATATTCAAGTCTTTGTTTAGCTGGCTAAACGATCGGGAAAGAGATATAAGGAGGCATCGATTCGTTTATGTCGGTGTTTGGTTACTAGTGTGGGTGGGGTAGTGATGGGACATGGAGTGAGGGAACTGTGGCTGTGGGTGACAATACAGATGTAGTGAAATATCCTTTCACATCGTATTTTCTCGGAAATGTTCGTATTTGGCATGCTACTTCAGTCTGACTCAGTACCCATCAAGACAACGTGGGGGAACTTCGCATCGCGAGAGTGATAATCGATATAGAGTGGTTAATACCAGAGTATTTTTTTGTTAATGAAGATTAAGTTTGTTTTCAGTTCTTTTTAATAGTCATGCATTTGAAATTATTTTCAACATTTATTTATATTTCTTCTTGTTTACCTACACCTAATTTCTATATATTTGATCGTGGTGGTTTTAACATCTCGGTGAGATATACGTCAAACTCGTGGTTTGACATTTGACACTGATAACTAAAGTACTCTATTTATTTAATACAAACATGTCACGTAATAATTCAATAATTCATAGACACGTCGGCACCATTCGGAAGTAGACGTGAGTTCCGAGCTTTCACGATGTGAAAGGATTATTCACTAGATCTGTACTCATATTGTCATACCATAGATGATTAAGGTTGACAAGTTTATTGGAATTATTCTAAAATTAAATGGGGCTTTATTCTAATTTCTTTTAGCCCACCTTGCTTCCATATCTCTAAGTGTAAAATGAATTAGAGCTGTCTTAATCTCAAAATTATGATCACGATATCATAGCAACATGGGCTGATACAATGTGTATAAATTAAAGACCTGTACCATCTAAAAACCGCTTTAAAAAATCTTGACGCTTGCATGTTTCTATGTATGAATGTGGAAGAAGCGAAAGAGATTTGTCAGGATCATAGCAGGTGGAAAGAAGTGGTCTCCAAGTGCCTACCTCTGTGAGAAACAGGCGTGAATTAATGTATGTATGTATAACTATTACAGACACTTAGACAAAAGTAAGTTTAAACTTTGTAGCCACGCTGTCCTTATCTGTCAAATTCAAATGTCACAATGACAGATAAGGACGAAATATGGCTTAGCTATCCACCCCCCTTTGAGAGCTGATCGCTCTTAAACGGCCATACCGATTTTCATGAAAGTTAGCTAAATAAAAAAAAACACACACACACACACATAGCGTTCAAACTTATAACACCCCTCTTTTTCCGTCAGGGGTTAAAAAGTAGCAAACTGCTTATTAAAAATGTCATCACCATTCGCAACATTTCCCTTGCCTAGCCAACTAAATAAAATAACAAAAAGCAAGCATTAAAAACCCAACTGTTGCGAACCAACTTTAAATCGTCACTTTAAGGCGTCTAGCTGCCGCCATATTGAATTTTAATTACTGTCATATCTTTAGTGACACTCACAAGATTAATACAAATCGATTGACATAAGAATCATCAAAATCGGTCCACGCGTTTATTTTCTAAAGCGCCACAAAGCAACAAACATACATATATAGGCTGATAAACACATGACCCGCCTTCGGCAGTCGGGTAATAAAGCGGCGCGCGCGCATCACTGCGGCGATCGTCGCTTGTTCGAGTCTCGTAAAACTAACTTCGCGATATTTACGATTAATCCGAAAGCCATTCGTACTTTGTTGTTATATCTTTATTACAAACTGGGATAATAAAGATTGGTTTTTAAATAAGGCGTTTAAGTTCATTTTATTATGTCTTATTTTATTTTATTTTAAATGGCTAATTGAATTTTTACGGACAGTGTAGTTTGGGGTGTATATCGATTGGTCTAATTTTTTTTGGCCTATTTTTGTTTCGCTACATATTGTTTTGCATATTAACGTTTCGTCTAATGATTTAAATGACGAAAATTGTTTGATCGATTTTTTTTTGCATCATATTGTTTGGTCGAAAATTGTTTAGTATAACATTTGTTTGGAATAACCCTGACCGTGAGGCGAAGACGACGGAGCTCCGCTTGGCGGAGCTCCTATTCCGCGTAGTTGTGGCGCTTCGCGCCTTGACACAATTCTAACCTAACCTAATCTATAGATTAGTTAAGAACTAGGTGTTTTATACAATATTACAGATTTAGCCTTAGAATTTTAGACAAAACAATTTTAGACCAAATGTGCTTTAGAACAAAAAATATGTATCCTAAAAAATCTTTATGCTAAAAAAGAGTTATGCCATTCAATATTATTGGAAACATTTTCGAATAAAAAAATTTAGCACATAAAATTTTTGGTCTGTCGAAGGGCACCCTGTAGTTTGCAAGTCTTTAATTTATTTTTACAAAATCAAGAAGAATCCTATTATAGTGAGTGGGTATAGTTTAGCATACATAATACTTTTTAAGAGCTATCCAATTTTATTATACCCCACTAAATCTTGAAAAAAAATACTATCTTTACTTTACATGTATGACGGACAGACGGAGAGCCGGACTTGGCGAAACTATAAGGGTTCCTTATTCACTATGGAACCCTAAAAAATATTACTATAGTTCGGTCAATCTAGGGCGATTCTTGTGACAGCTCAAATAAACACGTTCTACACTTGTTTCTTTGACTGTTTGTAAATAATACATTAGATACAACCTTGCGACGACTTTCAGTAGTTTAAAGGCCCAGCCACACCGCTTGCGTGACGTACACGTGCACGTGCGCGTTCGCTTTCCACTGCGTTGTATAGTATGAATTCTCATTACGACATGTCACTATACAACGCAGTGGAAAGCGAACGCGCACGTGCACGTCACGCAAGCGGTGTGGCTGGGCTTTAAATATTACTTTTTTTAATTCAGCGAAAAAAATGCTTCCAGCATCTCTAGGACAATGCTGCAGGGGCTTGTTTTAGCGTTTGAGTTTTACCTTATTTTTACGTTTAGTTTTAATTTTCGTGTATTGTTGTATTAATTTGTCATTAAATGATTTGATCAGTAAGTTAGTAAGTGAAATACGGCTGTCACAGGGATCTACCTAGATTGTTCAAACTATAGTGGTATATAAAAAAATACCAACTAATAAATATACGTAAACCATCTGCCTATTTATCGCAAGATAAACTCATTAACCATCAAATAGCCTAAATGAAGCCTTAACCCATTAAATTCCAAAAAAACAAAGTTCATCGCCCTTAAAAAACTAATCACACAACACAAAGAAACAAACAAGTCGATATTTCAAGATACCTCGCGCTAAATAAACACTCGAAAGCGTGACTTTTAATATCTTTATCCGTTTTAAAATATCAAATTATAATATTAAACATTCTCAAACGAGATTCATTTATCAGGGCCATACAAAGGACCCCCGTCGTGCGGAGCGCAGTGTAGGGAGGATACAGTAGGTGTATGGCCAATAGCGGCCTGCACACGTAAAGTTCGGACCGCGGGAAACGCCATGCGCCGTTCCAATCTTCACTCCGAACCGTACGTGTAAATGCAACTGTAATAGTAAAAAAATTACGGTTCGAACAGTCCGAACTTTACGTGTAAAGGCCGCTAATGTGGTTAGTCCTGGGTTCTAATCAAGACGGTAAAAACTATAACGTTTTTGACCAGGGCCCATAGTACTTTTCTATTTAAACAATGACAAAGTCCTACCATCTGCGCCTATTCTAGGCGGTAAAATCCAAATCGTATTTGACATGTTAGGTATCGTATTGTTTTTAACTCGGCCGCCATTAATGTCAAGTAAATAAGAGCTATCAGAACGTTGATAATACGATAACAGTACCCTTACCATGAGTTACAATTACCGTACACGCTAGTGAGTCGAATGCTCTGTCCCTTACAGTAATGTTATAGAGTGCGAGGGACAGAGCATTCGACTCGCTAGCGAGTACGGTAATTGTAACTCATGGTAAGGGAGCTGCCTGCTATAAACAGCATCTCAAAACTGGATCCGTATTATCGTCGTAAGGGCCAGAGGCCCTACTTTGAAAATCGAAGTTCGAAGTTACGTTAGCTCCATCTTTCTCTCTCGATTTAGTCTCGAATGACGAGTGACAGGGACGGAGCTAACGTAACTTCGAACTTCGATTTTCAAAGTAGAGCCTCAGTGTGCAATAGGATGTACATTATCAAGGCAATTTAATTTGAACTGTATTTCAATAGTAATAAAGTTTATTTTTCTTTCTTCGTAAATTGAACATGGCATTTTCGAACAAACGTAATTGAACTTTATTGCATTGATGGTAGATTCAAAGTCCCACTGACAAAAAACTGTCTGTTTGTAGTAGGTACGGTGGGCCTTACGAGGTGGTTCATAAAGCACCCGTCACTCTCGCACTTACATAGTGGTCAGAAAATGACAGACACACTGCTAGATAAATTTTGAAAAATTTGAAACAAAACTAACAAGGATTTTGACTTGATACTATTTTGATCTAGTAGTGCGAGATGTTTTATCCAATATTCCCGCTGGCCTGCTGTATTGTCTCCATTTCACACATACTAAGCTACTCATGACTCAAAACCTGGACCCCGACGTAATCAGACGTTCGCTTCATGCCATCTCTATCTAATAAGTCACGAGTAAAAAAGACATACTACGCTATTTTACAACTCAATTGTCGTATAAAGTGTAGGTGTCAGGCGTGGCTACTCTTTACAAATGTGTTCACTTGATAAGTATATTAAAGGATGCATAAAAGTTTGTCTGTATGTTTTTTAACTACTTTTTTTGGGTTTAAGTGGCTGTCGTTCAAAAGGTAGTTATTACGTTTCAAATTAAATTAATGTGTTTGGAATTGAGAATTTGTTGGTTAAGGGTTAAATGAAGACTTAATGGAAGGACACACTTTGTACCAATCGAAAATGATTTCGGTGAGGACAGTGTTAAGTCGTGTTTCACAGTATTTGTCATAATTGTTGTTTGTCATAATGCTTGTATGTTCGAAATAAAACTTGTCCTAAAAATATTTTCGACGGAATTTTTAAGATTTAACAAAGTTAAAAGGAACTTATAAAATTTGTAAAATTCTAGAAAAAACGTTGATAAATTAGAAGAGTTCCAAAAAAAAAAATATTAAGCGAAAATAAACCAATGTGAGTATGCACATTAGAAGAATATTAAAAGCTATGATAATAATGATGATATTACTCGTAATGATAATCTAATCTCCAGCGGGCCGATTATGGTCGTTTTTATCGACGTAGATAAGCGTGTATAAAACATCTGTCACTTTCTGACCAGTATGTAAGTGCGAGAGTGACGGAAGCTTTATCCACCGCGATAAAGGCGACCATAATACGGGCCCAGGACTCGTCCCCAGCAGCATTCTTAGAAAGCTAACGAAAGCAGGAATCTGTCTATACTCGTACATATTACAGAATTAACATACGACAGCTTACGTCAGTATAAATAACTAATAAATATAAAGAAAAAAGAAAGAAAGAAAAGCGTTTATTAAGTGCAAGACAATAAAAACTTATTATAATATACTTAAAGATAGCATCAACAAAAGGCACATGCAAGCACTTAAAAGGCGACCAGCTCAGCAAGATGCTGTGACTTATAGTCACAGCGCTGATTTTCAGCTGGACCAATGAGTTTACTCGGAGAGCAGTCCCGTGTCTAACATACATATTATATAACATTCGATGACGTGAAATTCGATATCAAACAATAAGAAAACTTTGTGTGCAATTACACGCAATATGGAAATACAAACAAAAGGCAAAGGCAGACGGTGACATTAACAAATATTATGTGTAGCAGAGCGGGTTTTAATACAGAGCAGGGGCGCCGCCACCCTGAAGCGAAAATACATGATTTTTTATATTTAGCCTAAAACTATGAACCGATTTACATTCACGCAACGGTGGCGGAATGTTATTCCAAATTTTGGTGGCGGCATACTTAAAACTTCCCCTAAAAGCTATATATAATTAATAATATAATTAGCAAAAGATATAAAAACTTTTGCTATTGTTTTTTTTATGCGAAGGAACACGAGCACACAGGCCGCCTGATGGTAAGTGTGATCTGAGAGATAGACATTTGAATTCTCAAGACTACAATCTCAAGACTGCAATCCTAAGACTCTATATGCGTTGCCAACGCAGAGGACTAAGATGGAATTCATCTATGCTTATAATTTAACCCGGTTATCCCCACATTGGAACATTAAATGATAAGATGGTGGAAGCGATCCGGAATTCCGGACGGAGCCTGCACAAGGTCCTGCCACCACTAACAATTATACGACTGTTGTCACCATGACAACGCCTAAAGGGTAAGTCTCCACACTTATCTTACTTGACGGTAGGTTAGAGGTCATCATGGTGGTGGTGATCCGAACGAACACGTAAAATATTGTAGTATAAATACATCTAATAGGTATTTTAATTTAATGAGTACAGTCAACAGCATAAATAAGTGATCATTTCTGCACCTGGTCGCTTTCAATCGTTTCACAATTTTGTATGACATTTCAAACACGACGTTAAAGTGCCAAGGTACATAAATGATCACTTATTTATGCTGTTGACTTTACTATCAAAGAGTATAAATATATTGCAGAATGCAGTTGGACTTAGTTTCTCTCTCTCTCTCTCTTTCTCTTTCTTTCTCTTTCTCTCTCTCTCTTTATTTAAGAGCCATGCTCTTGTCGGTGGAGTAATCGCCACCCGCTCCGGTCCTCCGTCAACTGCTTGACTTTCTGGTACGAGTACGGCCCAACCTTAACCTTCTCTTTTATTTGCTCAAAGTAATTTCTCCTTTGTCTTCCTCTGCCTCTCTTTCTTCTATCTTTCCTTCTTTGATCTTTTTAAGGAAAAGATCGTGTCGTAGCAGGTGTCCTATTATTGTTCCTCTTATATTTTTTGTTGCTAGTAAATTCCTACTTTCATTGCTTACTAGCTTCAACTAACACTACGGCTTTAAAAAAAATGCATCAAAGGGGTTTGGGTAAAAGTGTTGTCATTTATAAAATTCATACATTTTCAAGGTGAGCGGCCATTCGTAAAAGTGGTAAATTATGATAGAATTATTAAATATAAACATATTTTGTTATGTAATGCAATACTCTTAAGTGCATCGGAGCCGAGATATTTAAATATTCATACTTGGGCGTACCTTTGTACTAAAAACTTAATACTTAAATCTTTAAAATCTCCGCTCCGATATTATTTAACGCCATAAATTATATATATCTATGTGTATTTAGAGGTCCTCTAAATAACTATGTAAAAACCATTCGTGGCCGCTGAAAAAAAAAATGACAATATTCTTCAAACAAATTTACCCAATGTCCTTTAAGAGGAAAACTCAGTTTAAAATCAAAGTAGCCTAAGGCTGCGGCTCCACTGATTCGGAGACGAGCGGAGCTGAGTGGAGCAGAGCTGTGAAAAGAGTTAAGTGATTCCACTGAGCAGAGACGAGCGGAGCTGAGTGGAGCAGAGCTGTGAAAAGAGTTAAGTGATTCCACTGAGCAGAGACGAGCGGAGCTGAGTGGAGCCGCAGCCTTAAGCAGCATACAGGGCATCCCAAGACTCCGCTTGACTGTTTCCACTGAAGCGGAGCGGAGACGAGATGTGGATTTCAACTAATATGATTGGTCGATTCCTTCACGTCTCCTCTCCGCTCCGCTCATCTCCGCTTGACTGTTTCCATTGAAGCGGAGTGGAGACGAGATGTGGGTTTCAACTAACATGATTGGTCGATCCCTACACGTCTCCTCTCCGCTCCACTTGTCTCTGCCTCAGTGGAGCCGCAGCCTTAAACCTTGATTCCTAAAGAATCATTAATAAATTATCCTACATCAGTACGCTGTCAGGATCATTCCGTTTTTTAATCAAGTTGTTCCCTTCTGATGATCTTACCAACTTGAATAATGATACCAAATTGTTAAAATATTTCAGGTTAGCTTCTAAATAAGAGGTCGTGGGTTCAAATCCCACCGCGTCGAATTTTTCATGCTTGGTTTGATGTAATCATTTATATTATTGGTGTAGTCGTAATTGCTGTCAAAGAGAATATAACTTTTTTTATCTACACATATCATATCCTCTATTATGCGTTCAAAACCCGTTGGCAATCACCAGCATTACCTGTAGTAGTAGGTGACAGCAATGACAGAAAGGAGGGTGGGCAAATTGGCCTATATGACCAATAAGGACAAGCGGTATGTCACCGGATAGGTAATTCTAAGTTGTAAAACTATTTCTATGTCAGGTAGTTCGAAATCTTTGTGTGAAATAAGTTATCGCCATGCAAAGTCGGCGGTATTTCATATCCCGTCCCGATGTTCCAGATAAAAAAAATCTCACAGTTGTTTGAGGTTTCCCGCTACACAAAATCATTGTAGAATTAAAAAGGATATCCGATGATATAGTCCTTATTGTTGTTGGTTTCTAGGCCAGCGTTCATACATTTTTGCCAATTCTCCTTTGAAATTACGTTACCGAATATTATAAAGTAATGAGATCAAATTTGGAGTATCTTCCAAAACAAACACAATTTCAATAGGCCCAATTCTAGTATCAATTGAATCGTCAACTCGGTATATTTTTTAGTACAATATCGTAAGACATTTGATTACGGACGACATGAGAATAGGGACTTTAATAGTTTATCTATGTTTTTTTTTTAAACATTCATATCCGTGATACTGACACAGCACAAGTTTGTTTTGCTGCCATTTTTGTCGTCAAGTTTTCGGCTTCTGAACCCATCTTAGAGTACTTTAATATGTGTGTAGATAAAGTAATCTATGCAACTGTACTTAATTAAGCCTTAAAACGCTCGTGTGATCTTATTATAAAACTCGCCTTTGGCTCGTTTCATAAAACCATGCTCGTGTTTTAAGGACTCTCATTATGTATCCGTTACATAAACTACTATTTTGTTGGGAAAAGACATACGAGCCCACAGGCCATCTGATGGTAACTGGGATCTGGGATCATAGACATTTGAAATAAGACCGCAAATGCGTTGGCACTTGCCAACCCTAAGGACTAAGATGGAATGCCTCTATGCTAGTAATGCTGCTTGGCGGTAGGTTAATGAATAAGACGGTGGTAGCATTCTGACTTACCCTGCACAAAACGGGGTGAGTAGGGGCACAACGTAAAATGAACCATGTGCCGCTAATTATAAGATTGAAATTATTTTTAATAGACGTCACGTTATTGTCCATTTAATAATTGTTCTTATTTGTAACAAGTTATGACTTATTTTAGGTTTGGTTTGCGTGTTACGGTTATCAACATGATGAGAGCTCAAATTGGTTGGTTTGACCTGAAATACAAATACACAACACTTATACCTTTTGAATTGGTTATTTATTTACGCAAAAATCTACTCGTATACAGGGTGGTACTCGATAAACTGTACATATTGAAAGGGATGAAATTTTAGGTTAATTTATCGGTAAAATAATTTTGAAAAAAAAATTTTTGTCACTTGCTTTTTCTTAATTTTTTTAATAAATTACAGCAAAAATGTCATTTTGTTTTCATAAAAACACGATTTTCTCAAAATTTTGTTGATATTGCACTATTTTTTAATGCTTATTATTATTCCTCGTTTAATTTTAGATCTAAAAACGTTAAAAAAAATTGTAAAATATCTGCAAAATTTTGAGTACTCAGTTATTTTTTTTAATTGGTCTAATATTGTTATCAATTATTAAAAAGTTTGACACACTGTAAAAAAATAACCAGTGGCAAAAAAAAAAAATACCTATAAATTAACCTAAAATTTCATCCTTTTCAATATGTGCATTTTATCGAGTACCACCCTGTATAACCTAACTCGTGTTATTCATTTTATGTTGTTCCTTTACGATATTCTACAAGATTAAGCTAAAATAAGTACTGTTTTATGTTCAAAACCTTGTCAAATCCTTGCCCTGTATTGTAATGAAAGCACAAACAAACAAATATACAATAATATTATAATATTAGGATTATGCTCAAGCAAAACCCGCAGCACTAAACTATACTAGTAATAGAGTAGGCTAACTAAACTCTCATAAACATTTTCAGTACCGAGTATTCTAATCTCGATACAAATTAGACTCAATATTAATAAGCTGGGCACTGAAAATACACGTTTAATTTCAATAAATAAAGTCGTCCATACAATAATCATGATTTGCTACACCCTTTATGAGTGTCATTTATTAAACGCTGTAGCTTTTATTACGAGGTGTTAAGGTTTATTTTTGTTAAGCGTTACGAGATAAAGTTGTAAAGATGGCGGCTTTAGGAGAAATAAACATTTATCTTAGAGATAGTTTATTTTTAGTGTACTTAAAGTTCTAAAGGTCGAATAATTTGCATTAAATGATTATATAATGCGAAATATTCATGGTTATAATGTTGGTATTACAAGTTACAAGCGTTTGAGCGCAAATTTGTTCGCGTAGAACTGGGTAAACGTCATTTCTGCTGAAGCTCAAAATTTCTGAGATAAAACCGGCCAAGAGCGTGTCGGGCCACGCGCAAAGGGTTCATAACTTGGTCGACTAAAGGTACAGTCAACAACAAAACCTTCTCTGTTTTTTTTTTGACATAAACTTATTGATAAGTTATTCAACCAATTAGAATTAGTGCTCTAAGAGGCCGTATACGAAATTAAGCCGGTTTTACTTATTTTTGTGATTTAACAGTTAAAATACTGCTTTTCTATAAGTTTTAATGCTCAACATTCAATGTCATTTTAGTTATGATCGAATAAATGAGATACTTTTTTATTTTTGTCGAGTATTATAATGCGAGATTTAGGTGGTTTTAAAACATTATTTATTGCCAATTCTTTTGAACTGTTTGGATATTTTTTTAGGTAATGGATTGATTTTGAAGTAAAGTTTATTTCTGTTGTTTTAATTTTATGAACGAGAGTTCTGAGTAGCCGAAATCAAAAATAATTTTTGCCCGTTTTCTATAAAAATTTACCAAGTATATTATTTTTTTTACTCGAAAAATTTATATGAAAGTGGTAAAAAGTAATTCAAACGTTTTTTAGACAACTTTCACAGCAATACATTGTAAATTTTTCATACCGTTAAGACGTCAAAACGATTCATGAATATGTGACATTCTAAACCTCTTCCAGCAAAATTCACATAACAGTCGCCGGTGTCAGGTCGATTAATCAAAATAAAATAATAAAAACAAAAAAGTAAATCATAAATTCGTTAAAATTAGAAATTATCTTTCGTGTTGTGCATTAAAACTTGTACAAATACAATATTTCAACTGTAAAATCACGTCTGTAAAATCACGTAAATCAGCGAAATCGGCAAAATTAAGTATACGGCCTCTTAAGGCTTAGACAGCTACTGGCCTTTTTTATTATAAACTTTTTTGCCAAATTGCTTAGAAACATTAAACAAATCATTTGAAACTGTTAACGCGTAACAATTAATAATAACCAATCAGAAGCAATCATAGATAGACACAACTATCGACGGATCATTAATTAATCTCAAGTTTGACAGTAGTTATTCTTGCTGTTAAGGCAACTTCGTTTTTCGATCCAGCGTTACTTGACCCCTGCGGTTCCTGTTGACCAATGGAGAATAAGGATTTTTTAAATTGCATTTCTCAACAAAAATACCGTTAAAGAGATCAACAAAAGTGAAATTAAAATTAAAATCGGATATGAAAAACGGATAATACAAGCATTTTAAACTGGTAATTAGACAGCGATTAAACAAAGAGTTCCGATATGCCGTGTGACGTCATGTAACACGTCGGCCATATACTCATGTCAGCCGAAAGACGTCCACTGCTGGCCATAGGCCTCCCCCAAGGCTCTCCACTCAGACCGGTCTTGTGCTTTTCGCATCCACCGCGTTCCCGCGATCTTTACAAGGTCGTCACTCCATCTTGTTGGAGGCCTACCCACAGCTCGTCTCCCGGTCCGCGGACGCCACTCAAGAACCTTCTGACCCCATCGGCCGTCAGTCCTGCGAGCAATGTGCCCCGCCCACTGCCACTTAAGTTTGGCTATTCTTCGGGCTATGTCGGTAACCTTAGTAGTAAGGTAAGTTCTACTGCGGATATCATCATTTTATATAAACCCTAAAATTATAGTTTATCGCCCAAAAAGCAATGCCATGTTTCTGCAATTATTTGAATTTTGTGTAAAATATGATTTGTACCTTTTTAACTGTTAGTACAAATTCAACATTAAAAATGTATACAATAAAATATACCTAAAATTAACTTAAAACTACACTAATCTAATAAACCGCTGCCAGTGGGCATCGTTCCCAAAATACTGGCAGCATTGCCACGTTAAATGGCAATGCTTAATCTTTGTGCCAAATAAAGGCCAGCATTTTGGTCACGAGATGTGTCGACCAGGCGCTTGGAAAGATCTTTAGAAAATTTATGAGCTTCTGGTCCCCACGTTCCTAAAGTTTCGACCCCAAAAGGCTCAAATACGTAGCTTCTATCGAGCTGACTGTACTTGCGCGTTTTCAGGGTCTCCGCTGATTCTGCCGCGGATCCAGCCTTAATTCTCGATCCGGGAAGGTGTGACGGCGCAAGGGTGTCCACGCAAGTAGCATCCCACACCAATGGCCGTCCCAACTTCCACGGAAGAAGGGTCATCCCATCAGGTCTTTTACCATCGTCACGCATGAGACCATTTGGTTCCAAAATGGCCGCACAGTTGGCGCTGGTAAAAGCCTGGCGGATAATGTCATTAAGGCTGGAGTGACGGGAGAATCTGCCAGCGCTTCTCGCGCAGGACAAGCCGTGGTGACCAAGCCGGTTGACGCTAGCTCCACACTGGCAACGGTGAGGAGCACAACATTGCGCACCCAAGCGGAGTGAAGTTGCAATTCTGAAAGTAGATGAATCTAAAAGAGTTCCAGTATTCGACGATGGGAGCGCCTGTAGCCATAAACCCGATTCCCATACTCCAACCGCTAGGAGATGTGCACGATCTGCGTAGCTGTTGCACGTTTCTAAGAGTTGATTCCGTACTTGCTCGCAGATCGGTCCGTCGCACAACCTCTGAGAAGAAGGAGTTTTGGGGAGCTCGGTATTCGGGCAGGCTACAAGCCATGCATCTCTGGCCTGTTCAAAATGAGGGATGTTAAAATTGGAAATTGAGGCTGAAAGAATTTTCTGAATTAAATTTTGAGTGCTATGTACTGAGGACAGAAACGCTGGCAGAGCGACACCAGAGACGGACCTGATGCCTAAACCACCGAATCGCACTGGAAGCGAGGCCTGTAACCACTCTCGCTCATCTAAATTTATGTTTAAAATCGAAGCCAAAGTGTTTTTTATTATGTTGTCAATTCTCTGTTATAGCTCTGTATGCTTCCAAAGTTGACAGCAACGAGTATAATACATAAATTTCGGGACGATAAGACAAAATCGAATAATTGTAAAAGCCATGTGTGTATTAATTTTTGATAAACGGTCCGAACATTGTAAGAAATTTTGATTTTTTTCTAAAATAATTTCATATAGGCCATATAAACTCTATGCTTAATTCAGTTTTGCTAGAAAGAGACAGGAACAAATCTTTGTTGGCCTATATATTGGTTATTTTTATAGCTATTCAAAAAATGTTTTTTCTCAACTGTTTGTTACATGAATCAGCTTTTATGGGAGCTGTGAATATTGTCTATTACGACGAAGCAAATAGGCCGGCTTTTACAGTCTATGTCAACAAATTTGAACCATAGGCCACTATGAAACTAAGTAAAAATGACGTAATAATTTATATGAAAATGAAAATAATTTATCTCATAAATGGAAGTTACAAAATGACAACAGGGTTGGGTTTTCCTTGTAGGTAAGATATACCTGTGGCAGGAAGTCCCCACTCCTCCATAACAAACATTTGTTGTTTGTTAGTATAAGTACTTATCTATAACTTAAAAGCTAGAAAAAACTACAACGACAAAATATCAATCGATTAAAGTATCACCGATATAGTGTCGCGCGCGCGCGCGCGCGTGTGTGTTTGTGTGTGTGTGTGTGTGTGTGTGTGTGTGTGTGTGTGTGTGTGTGTGTGTGTGTGTGTGTGTGTGTGTGTGTGTATGTGTGTGTGTGTGTGTGTGTGTGTGTGTGTGTGTGTGTGTGTGTGTGTGTGTGTGTGTGTGTGTGTGTGTGTGTGTGTAAGAGGGCGTTTTTTGTGTGTGTAAGTGCACGTAGTTAAGGAACTATGGGTACCAGACAACGATAAACGTAATTATATAGAGAAATACATACTCTACATAGAAAACTTCCAAGACGCAGAAATAAATATACGCGCTCATCAGTCATCAGACAAATATTAGCCCTTACCCGGATTTCAGCCCAGGACCGCTAGCTTCGTAGTCAGGTTCACTACCAACTAGGCCAACGCGTCGTTGTCAGTTGTCTGATCCTCACATCGAAACACAACAACAAGAACACTGCTGCTTGGTGGTACCACCACTAAATAAATGAGGAATTATGAGTGGATGATAATAACCCCGTAAAGGCATTGTCGACGGATCATCACTCGTCCGTCGACGAGCGTCGACGAGCATCGACGGGTCTGGGACGCTACCGTGGCTACAACATCATTACTAGCTCAGCTATAAAAGAGCAAAGCGCTACTAAACTTATGCCTTATTATGGTAGGGTGGATACTTTTTTGGGTTTCGTGGGATAATCCTCAGTCTATGTGAATTATGTCATAACACTTCAGTGTTGTTGCTTGCTATGGTTAGTACACCAAAATTAAAAACAGATACTGAAGGTTTTTTTATAGTGTACTTAAAAATTAGGCATACAATTCAAACAGGTAGAATTTCCAGTGCTATGAAAATGTTTTTTTTCTTAATGCCCCATTTTTTTAAATCAAGATAAAAAGAAAAGAAACTACCTAAATACATGAAAATTTCGATATTTAGCTTAAAATCTAAATTCTTGTATCTTCAAGTCTTTAACTTTTTCAGTGGATAAAGTACGAGTATCACTTTATGCGAAAGTAGGTAAATTTATAAACTTACTTAATACATCTTCTAACGCCAGTCTCAGCACACCCATGTTCCTAAAATTACCTATCTTAGCTCGTAATTAGTTGCGGGAGGTTAAATTTAGCGGCGCTTCAAACAATTGAAACCAAAATAAAAAACGGGACGTCAATTTTAAAGACTGTCCCTGGAAATATTTTAAATCATCGTCACCCCATCTTAACTGCTTGAATAAACATCGTTAACAGTGATAGATATGGGTAGTTATGAAAATAAACTAAAAGACAGCCTAACGAGCTCAACTACCAACACTACGACGGAATAACCACTATATCCCTACTTTAACATACACTACTTATCACCTTACTACCGCTCTTAAGGATTACAAGACAAAACCAGCAATGTATATTACCCAGATATTGTAATGGCTTTCGTTTTTGACGAGTTATGAATTGGTAGAGGCGGGCGAAGATTCCCCGCTGTGACGTAATAATTCTAAGTTTTATCCCTTTCATATCAATTGAAAACATGCAGCGTTTATCTCTTTTTCTCATACGCAAACAGTTTAGTGGCGTGATTGCTCCGGTGTTTAGAAAATTGCAGAGTTGGCTTCAACTCAATTAAAGTATGTAACTATAGTACGAAGCAGATAAGTAGTCAGTCCTGACACATTGCACGCACAACATTGTTTGCATGTATAATTTGTTGCTATCATTTTACTTTTGTAATTTATCTTATAATAACTTCTGCCCGCGACTTCGTCCGCGTAGATTTCGTTTATTACTATTCCCTCGGTATCTTTTCAATTTCTTGGATCAAAAGTAGCCTATGGTCTATTCCAGGACCAAACGTATATGTGTGTCAAGTTTCATCCCGATCCGTTTAACCTCGTAAGACCCAGTTTGCAATAGGCTGTACATAATCAAGGCAATTTAATTTGAACTGTATTGTAATGAGGGTAAAGTTTAATTTCCTATTGTCAAAAACTGAAAATGGAATTATAGAACAAACATAATTGAACTTTATTGCCTTGTTAGTAGATTCAAAGTCCCACTCACAAAAAACGCCCTGTTTTTAGTAGGGTGGGCCTTACGAGGTTATTGGTTGAAGCCTGATTGAGTTACAAACATCCAAACATCAAAACTTTCTCATTTTGTAATATTAAGTACCTAATATTTCATAATCATTTCGCTTTTTTTCTTACTCCAGCAATAAATGACAACAGACCAGAGGCCCTGCAAAGATGCACTACGCTAACTAACGTTTCTATCCGATCCGTTTTTAAACCAATCGCGTCACTGGTAGACCACGTGACTTTTCGTATCACGTCATCTCCCAGTGACGCGATTGGTTTAAAAACGAATCGAATAGAAACGTTAGTTAGCGTAGTGCATCTTTGCAGGGCTCTCTGAGTGATATGATGTTTTGTTTGCGAAATTGTAGTGTTCTCACTTTTCCTCGTAATATTTTAGAAGCTTTATCCTTACGTAGCAGCTGTTGAAGTACTATTCGTTCAAACGCAGCGTTTTTCAAATTTATAAACGAAATAAATACCATGATCCGTATTTCCAGAAAGATTTAACTTGGGTGTCCTCAAAACAACGGCTGTCCACATTGTCCACTTTTGACTTCATCGTCTCTTCCCATCAGATACGAAATAGGATAATCGTGATTAGTGTTATAAAACTATTAGATAGATCAAAACCGCCGATATAATAGTGATCCTTCTTTCAGAGGTGATATCTCCTTAAAGGACCATCCGATTTTCATAAAACCTAGCTAAAAACCAACCCTTAAAACCTGCTTTCAAATAATAAAAAAACCGCATACAAATCGGTTCACCTGTTTAAGAGCTACGGTGCCACAGACAACACATAGCGATGAAACTTATAACACTCCAACCGTTCTGGGTGAGGACCATAGATAAACATACAAAAAACGAAGTTGAAAAAAGTTCCGTTGCGCGACAAAAAGTATCCCTACAATTTTATAGCTAATTTTCGTGTCACAACGGAAAAGTTTCATAGAAAATTTAATTGAGTGAGTTAGCGTGCCCAACTTTTTGGTCCTTACCCTTCTACGCCTCACTAGCTCTCCAATCTCGAGGCTCGCGTGTGAAGTACAGAACTTATGAATTAATTACTTCTCGATCGACGCGTATATTATGTGTAAAGAGCTATATTATTTTATTATCCGCGTGAGAAATGTCCACTTTACACATTAAGGTGTTTTGGACACGCAAATCATTATATTTTAATTTATAACCCTCTCTGCGTCTTCCTTGTCGTTGCGTAGATGCTTTGTAGTTAATATCGTAGTGATATAGGTTAACCAATAAGTTAAACATGCTGGTGTGTTATTCTCTCAAAAAACGACAGCCGGTCGGACGGACGAGCGAATAAAAGCGGCGAGTTTAAGTAGTCCCGTCCGAACGAACAAAACACATTTTAGCGCGTGCATTTTCATCATGCTGCCAAATTGAATACACGCGCTAAAATGTGTTTTGTTCACTCTGTCGGGACTACTTAAACTCGCCGCTTGGACCTTCACTCGATCGAACGATCACCTTTGCTTGTTGAGAGAATCACAACCCTGTAGTGTCCAGGGCTTGGGAACAATTCGAAAAATACTGGTTAATTATGGTTCTTAACCAGGTTTTTCGCAAACACTCGCTCGGAGCGGAATCGATTCGCCAGCGTTATGATCGCTGGGATATTTTTGGTTTTTGATTCTTTCTGCATTGGATGGCGTGGCCTGGTGTTTTAGAATGATAAGGACGGCTTGACTTCAAGCTGAGCAAATGAAAATGCAACTAAAGAGCTAGCTAATAGGGTAGGAAAGACGAGAAAACTAAAGCGGTGGTGGGCGGTGCGAACAAATTAGCGAGCGAAATTAACCGTTATTTCGTGCAGGAACAGTAGAACTTTGAACTTTGAACCGAAATATTATCGATACTGTTCGAGCGGAATCGAAATGAAAGTGATGAGCTGGTTAAAAAAAAACCAGGGTTTCGAGAACTGGTGGTATCATGGGCTCACAATATTATTATTAGTATTGTTGGCATTGTGGTGTACCTATAACCGGTAAAGCGTAACAAACAAACGGATAGACAAAGTCTTTGAGGTTCCGTAGACAAATGCTAAAAACGGGACATTTATACTCTTATCTACATCCATATCATAACTTCCCCATAATATGTTCAGAAACGATAAGAAACTAGGCTATATTAAGAAATCTGTATCTGTGGTTGTATTTTAATGTTAACATTAAAGTATTGCATGTCATTAAAGTATCGGTTATGATCGGATGTGGTTGCAAAGTATCGGTAGGTAACGAATACTTTACTGTAAACATTAAGTTAAGATACAGGTACATTATGATACAGGGCAACCACAGATACAGATTTCTTACATATTTTAGAAAACTTATGATAGGTATACATGTGGATGTATGAGCCTGGACACATAATTAGGCATTAAAACACTCGTGTGATCTTATTATGAAACGAGCCGAAAGGCGAAAACCATACTCGTCGATTAATGCCTCTCATTATGCACCACTCACATAAACTAATATTATCGTTTGTCTGTTCATATGTCACAGCTATAGAGTACTCAGACGGATAACCCATAATTTTATCGATTATATAATTTCATACCCCGCTATTTTCTGCTGAAACCGTGATGTTTTCAGGATATTTGACATTAATTACGTAGGTTATGTTAGGTTAGATTTGTAACCAAAAAAAATTAATCATGTGGCGACGAAAAATTCGTTCTTTGAAAGATATTTCGATAAAATAATAGGTACTTACCTACTCAAGCGATGTGGTTGAAGGATAATGTGTCAATCCACAAGTATTCATTTAGCAATAAAGTATCAACCCTCAGTACTATCGTTGTGGGTTGACATTTTATTGCTAAATAATTGTGGGATGACACATTTTTACGTAACAGTGTTCAATTACGCAGTTAGATGCTTGTTCTTGACTTATTTCACGGATATGTTAGGTATTAAATTCAAACAAGAATAATCATTCTGAAGTAACATAGGATTAAAACATGTAAAAGATTCTGTCTTACAGACTAAACATTCTACATATTCGTTTAGTTAATTAGCTGCCACATACCACAGCATTAAAACGCTAATCACCCAATTAACTTCACATAATAAAACGTAACTTTAAATATAACGTTTTCTAAGCCGAAGTTACGGCTCTACAACAGCCATAATGAAAAAAAAAAAAAATCAAAAATCAAAATATTTATTCAGTAAATTGGCCACATACGGGCTCTTTTACACGTCGGTAATATACAGTGAATCTACTAGCGCTTCGGACAAGACCATCATTGCGGAGAAGAAGCGCCGCAAGAAACTCCAGCAGAAGGTCATTTTTTCAAACATAAAATACAATAATACTTAAAAGTAAGTTACATTACAAGGTAATAAAGCAACAAATATAAATTATTAGAACTATCACATATAAAAAAAATACAAATTCAAAATTAAAAACATTACAAATAAATGTAAAAATTATCAAGATGTATCTAAATAGCTGTTATAAACCAATTAGACAGCTAACTGGAAACAAGGGTGAACCGCTGTAATAGC
Organism: Acleris literana; assembly: GCA_946894065.1. Taxonomy (NCBI): domain Eukaryota; kingdom Metazoa; phylum Arthropoda; class Insecta; order Lepidoptera; family Tortricidae; genus Acleris; species Acleris literana. The sequence goes on from OX335690.1 coordinate 2,464,839, forward strand.
ACTTAAGGAGTTATTACGGAGTTCACTTGAGCTTTAGTATTTTGGGGCAATTGTGTCATGAGTTTAACAAATAAAATAAATAAATATCTGAGGAAAATCTCACTCAAATTGACCTAGTCCTAAACTAAGCTCTAAGCTTGTACTATCGGTACTAGACAACGATATAAATACTTATAGAATACATACTTATATACATACAGTACATCCAAGACTCAGAAATAAAATGTAACGCTCATCACACAAATATCTGCCCTTACCGGGATTTGAACCCAGGACCGCTAGCTTCATAGGCAGGGTCACTACGTACTAGACTAACGTGTCATCAAGAAAAAGTTACTTTTCTCTAACATGCTCGGAAAGAACGGTTATCCGATTGAAACACAAAGACGGAAAGTGCCTCATTTTACTCCTAGGAGGAAAAAAAACCATACGAAAACACTTTCCGTCCATGTCCATATTGTCTTTAAAAGTGCTCTCTAATGCGTATAAAATCGAAAGAACCATGAAAAAAATCCCGTAAACCCAACTTGTAGGTGGGGGCAGTGTGGAGCGGCGGCGGGACTCTGCGGTGCTGGCGGCGGCGGGCGGCGACTCGTTGTGCGTGAAACTATCTTAACTCGACGGAAACGAAGATTTCCTGACTCGTATTTTAGCAGGCCTCGTCTATTGCTCGGCCTGCTAACCACCTCATCAGGAAATCCCTTACTTTCCGCGCCTAGGCAACAATGTACTATTAACATTAATGATTCAACGACTTCTTATCCAAATCGATTGACCTCTGCTTAAAACTTTTTTATCGACGGTTCTAGTTAAAGTGGGCTTCTATTGTAGGCGGTAAAAACCATATCACGTAAGTTTTGAGACGCAACTATGGGTAAGAGTGAGTGGCAAATATCTGAATCTCTCTCTTGCATATAGCTTTGTTTCAAAACTTACGTAATAACTTACAGGTGTAATCCCGGCCTATCGTCTTTTACCAGAGGGCCCTGCCAAGATGCATTGCGCTAACTATCGTTTCTATTCGTTTCGTTTTTAAACCAATCGCGTCACTGGTAGACCACGTGACTTTTCGTATCGCGCCATCTACCAGTGACACGATTGGTATAAAAACAAATCGAATAGAAACTCTAGTAAGCGTAATGCATCTTGGCAGGGCCCTCTGTTATTTGCTTTGTTCCGGTGTGGGGAAAGCCAACCGGTGAAATTACTAGCATGGAGGCATTCCATCTTAGTTCTCAGCGTTGGCAACGCATTTGATGTCTTAGGATTGTAGTCTTGAGAATTCACGTGTCTATGGTCTCAGATCCCACTTACCATCAGGTTGTTTGTGTGTTCGTGTGCTTCCACCTTTGTCATAAAAAAAAACACTGGACAACAGGAACTTTTTTAAGGGTTTTCTGAAAAAAAAAACAGGTTTATAGAGGTTTGTCTCAAGAGCATTTTTTTTTGTGACTTCATTTATTTATTTATTTGCTTGAAAACATGGTTACAAAGTTCTTAATACTAGCAAGTAGGTGAGTGTCATCCCTTCTTTGTCGGTATCACTCTTGACAGAGTGGTCGTGGTCATCACTTCAGGTGTTGGTGGCAAGCTTCACAACACGCCGCCACTCTTCTCTGATGGCCGCCTTCCTCGTGCATTCATGCAGTGATGATGAGCCATTCACTGCCTCTTTTATCTGGTCAGGTCACCTCATAGGCGATCTTCCTCGTGACCTGGTACCAGGGCTTGGAACCGGTTCCAAAAATACCGGTACTTTACCGGTATTTAAAGGTATTTTTCATTTAGGTTCGAGAGAACCGGTAAATATAAATACCGGTAATCCAAAGAACATGTAAATACGAATACCGGTATTTGTACCTTAAAATACCGGTTCCTAATAAAGGTTCCAGCTACGTTGCCGTTTTGTGCAACAAGGTCAAGTCTCGTCGGCGGCTCGATGCTCGCGCCGCTGCTTTGGTTGTCGACTTGTCACCATGTACCTACACCGAACGCGGCGTTGTTGCCGGGCGGCGCCTTTGGCTTGCAGCTTATGAACAATTTCAAATTTCAATCGTGTCATTAGTCCTACGACCTTGGCAGCGCCGCGTCAAAATGAATCTAAATCCGAAGGTCCGGGTGTACCAAAGCACTAAAAAAGACTAACCAAAAGTGCAAAGTGGTGGTGGTGGTGGTGGTGGTGGTGGTGGTGGTGGTGGGGGTGGTGTTGGTGGTGGTGGTGGTGGTGGTGGTGGTAATGGTGATGATGGTGATGATGGTGATGGTGATGATGGTGATGATGGTGATGGTGATGATGGTGGTGGTGGTGATGATGGTGATGATGGTGATGATGGTGATGGTGATGATGGTGGTGGTGGTGATGATGGTGATGATGGTGATGATGGTGATGATGGTGATGATGGTGGTGATGGTGGTGATGGTGGTGATGGTGGTGATGGTGATGATGGTGGTGATGATTGTGACGATGGTGACGATGGCGATGATGGTGATGATGGTGATGGTGATGATGGTGATGGTGATGATGGTGGTGGTGGTGGTGGTGGTGGTGGTGGTGGTAATGGTGATGATGGTGATGATGGTGATGGTGATGATGGTGATGGTGATGATGGTGGTGGTGGTCATGATGGTGATGATGGTGATGATGATGGTGATGATGGTGATGATGGTGGTGGCGGTGTTGGTGGTGGTGGTGGTGGTGGTGATGATGGTGATGATGGTGATGATGGTGATGGTGATGATGATGATGGTGATGATGGTGATGGTGATGATGGTGGTGGTGGTGATGATGGTGATGATGGTGATGATGGTGATGGTGGTGATGGAGGTGTTGGTGGTGATGGTGGTGATGGTGGTGATGGTGGTGATGATGATGGTAATGATGAAGGAGGTGATCATCATCACCATCATCACCATCACCATCATCACCATCATCAAAATCATCACCACCAACACCACCACCACCACCACCACCACCACCACCACCACCACCACCACCACCGTCACCACCATCACCACCAACACCTCCATCACCACCATCACCACCATCACCACCATCATCACCATCATCACCATCATCACCATCATCATCACAATCATCACCACCACCACCATCATCACCATCACCATAATCACCATCATCACCATCACCATCATCACCATTATCACCAACATCACCACCACCACCACCACCGCCACCACCACCACCACCACCAACACCACCACCACCACCACCACCACTACCACCACCGTCACCACCATTACCACCAATCACCGGTGCTCTGCTCCAAACTATTTTCACCACCACCACCACCACCACCACCACCACCACCACCACCGTCACCACCATCACCACCAAATGTCAAAATTTTAATCGAAATAATATTATGTTAGCGTGCCTCAAGCCGTCGACTATCGACAAGTAACCTAAATCTAACTGACCGACCATCAGGCCATTTGCCGCTTGAAACATAGGTACCATGCCTATACTATTCTGTCTTTTTTATCCCTTCCTCGCACTTATACCCACTATTACTGTATACCGGTATTTGTACCGTTATTCGAGCCTTATTGGTACCGGTATAGTACCGGTAAAATACCTGTATTTCTTACAAAATACCGGTACAACGAGTACCGGTACCAAGCGTGGTACCGGTACCCACGGTACCGGTACCTAGACTGGTACAGGTTCCCCATCAAGGTCACAGTACCGGTTCTCAAAAATACCGGTATTTCAAGCCCTGCCTGGTACCCTCAACCTTTCCCTGGAGTGTCATAATGACATGCAAAAGGAAAAACAGTTTTACCCATAGCTAAATAAATTAAATTTGTCATTTACTATTTTATTGATTATTTACTGATTTTTTATTGTTATTAACTAGCGGTCGGAATGACGTCATTGTGTTTGTCACCAGCACTAGCTGGTGACGTAGAAAAGACCATGTGGCGTTAGAGCTTTTAAGCCATTAGCAGAAATTTGTTTAATAAAATTATTTTCTGAGTAAACAATGAACAAAAAAAAGTAAGCTTTTGAGAAAAACCTCTATAGGTACGCATGCTTTTTTATCAGAACACCTTTTAAAAATGTTCGCGTTGTCAATTCCCTCTAGTGACGAAAAAACCCAGCAACAGCCCCAACGCGGGCCTAATGTAGATTAAAGACAACATTAAGCTAAAGTTCCAACACCACATATTTCAAGTGTAAATACATATTTCTGTAGCGTCAGCAGATCAATAATTAAAATAGCGATCAGTTTACAGCCTGCGCCGGAGTGGGCGATTATTTAAACGCGGGTATGAATTATGGGGGGAGGCACGCCCTGTGCCCGCGGGCGATGGAAGGGGAGAAAGTCGATTAGTATATCGATAAAATTGTATCGATGTTTTTGGATATAAAGCAATATTTGATTAGTTTAGCCGAAATTTTACGCTACGCTACGCCCGCATACGTGGGTACTATTCTGAGGATCTAGTGAAAAAGGGGAAAAGTCGATGTAACTCGTGCTAAAATGGGTATATATATAAACGGAGTATACTGCACTTAAACCCTTTGTCACTTGATCTTCAGGAGACTTATAACCTTTTTAACCAGATCCCATAATTTTGCTTCGTATCAAAAGGTATGTTGATACTTTTACAGTGACAAACGCACGAAATGACGTCATTGACACATGTATAGTGTGCGTCGTAGTAGAATTCCGGCTTTATCCTCTTATACCTAGTGTTGAAAAGGTGATAGGGACTATGGGTCATTTTATAACTAAACTGATTTGAACTTACAAATGAGATCCCACTTTCAAAACGCGTCACAAATTACAGTTTTCTATGATTTATCCATTATCAATATTATCTACTTTAATGTGTGTTGAAACATGCAGTCATCTCACTAACTAACGGTCAGTTTATTAACCTCCTGAATCCCCAGATTCGCCCTTCAGGACATAATTAGCAAACATAAAAGGCACCCTATAATGAATTCTAAAAGGTTGCAATTAAAATGTTATTACAATAGGTAGTCGGTTTTACGAGGTTCGTATAGCCTTAGGAAATCATTATCTATTTCTTATAGGTTTAGTTTTAGTCCGATTTGTATACGAGTAACGGCAAAAATGATTACAGTATAATATGCCAAATATTTAATGGGCAAACTTTTTATAACTGAGTTTGTGTTATTCATAAATAGATTCTACCTACAACAAACTGCCTATACATATACATAGTTCATCCCCTAGAAAACTGTTAATATTTATTTAATAAGAGTAGGTATCTAGTAGGTAGAGTACGAAGGCATATATTTTTCACAGTTATCGATATTTTCCCATCCTTATCTCCAGTAACAAGGCAGCATCGATACTTTCAACCGATTAAACATTATTATATAAAGTAAATTCAATAATGGCCACGTTAACGTAATGTTTGCCGATGCTAAACCAACCGACGAGCCAGCAGCTATAAACAACCTTATCACTAAGACATAAAAGCGAGAATTAATTAACAAAAATGGACGTTAATTTTGAATTTGCAAAAATAAATTTGCGACCTACCTCGATTTTATCGATACTTAAATAAGGTTGAAATTAGGCTGTTCTATTGATAAAATAGTATTGTTAGTAGGGTAATTTGGGCCGGTGTTACCAGTATGTGCAAATTACCAACATAAGCGGTAATTCTCCGCGATTTCGGGGTAAGTTTTTTTAATATGTTCTGTGAAGGATGTAATGAGTGTAAAGCAGATGGTTCTGGGTTTATCGAGGACAACGATTTAATCTTCATTTATATTATATTATTGGTAATAAGCCCGTATATGATGAAATCGTTTATGTAAAAGTTGACATGGATATAGTTTTAAATTGTAAAGCAGATTTTTATCGTGAAATAATTAAAACCACTGCCACAAGGGCTCTTTTCAGTCTTTTAATTTATAGTCGTTTAATGTTTATTACACGTTTGTATTTGTTTGTTAAACCAACGAACTTGTGCAAAATATTTTGTTCAATTAATTGTTGATAATTATAGCAATTGGAAAAGCGTTTGTTGCTATTAATAAAAAAAAGTTACATGAAATGGCTCTCAATGGCAATGCACAATATTAATTTATTAATTTTATAAAAACTGTGAAATCTTATTTATGTCACCTGTCATTATAAACACACAACGCGCGTCTAAACCCCTTTCTGAAACCATCCTGCGCCAACATTGCTGCGGGCATATTATTTATAATATTAATAACAACTAATTATAGCTTTAAAAGAAATATTTTATACGTAATGATATGATATAAATCTCGTTTGGTCGATGGGATGGGACACGGTCGATAGTAAGTTATCGATGTTTTAAATTTCGTCGATTTTAAGACTGTTGGTTCATTGCCTTATTATTGTATTGATTTTAAAGATAAAATACAGGGTCTTTATTCGTTTGTTAGTGTCAATTTTAACTAATAGATAAAATCTTGTATATAATGATTTTCAAAATAGATTCTTTACTACCTAAATACCTACTGCAAACAACTAGACAACATTTATTATGAATTTTGAAAAATAATACATCAAAAGTTTTTCCAGGAAACCTTCCGTGTGTTACCTTTAAACAATGCTGTTATTTTGATAATTCAAGAAAAAGAATTACACGCAACGGCACCTAACCCCAATTATCAAGTGATAAAAATTAAATTTTCATTCCATAATAACACCAATATCCAGTCATCATAAGCTATTACCCCCATGTTTTATTACCCACACAATCGCAAACGTATTCAATAAACAATACCACGCCCACACGCTCGCCTTAAAAACAAATAGTTCCGAGAAAACCGAACTTTCATAACTCTACCAAATTGACACCTTGTTTGAGTCGATGCAATTCTGGACAATTTGCAGGGTCCGTAAGTGGGCCATTATAATTTTACCATCATCAAAAAACATTCGCACGATCAATTTTGAATCTTAATTCTGTTAAGGTAAGGTTGAAGCGAGTGCATGCGAATAGTGGTGCGATTGTTCCTCCGACTCGAATATCGATGTATACATTCGATCGACAAAGATTTTGTATTTTTTTTCCCATCACGAAATATCAATGGAAATTTGTTCGGGCCCAATTATGTGCATGCCTTTTCGTGAACACGTCTTATGAATTTAAGTTTAAGTTGCGAATTTGTTATTTTAAGTTATTTCGCGACGCCTTTTGTTGTTTTAAAAGGGTTTTGAATTTGGAAGGAGTTTGTTTGGGTGAAAAGGTTTGGAAAAAGGTATAATTTGGGCGGTTATATTTTTAAATGAACGGTCAATGGCGCAGCTGCCAAATGAATGCTCGTTAATTAACCTTTTAAGTAATAGTTCCATTGGTAAAAAAAAAAAAATGTTTAACAGATAGAAAATTCAAGCGTTACTCTACGTCGAAGAGTTAATTTAGCTATATTTATATATTATATTTTTTTCCCATACTTTTAACCTTGCTATTTTATCTCATTATAATTATTTTTATAATTGACTATTGTATTGCGAATTCATTGTGAATTGTGATTGTAGCATAGAATAAATGTAATTTTCAGTACGAGTATAAAATAAATGCGTACCTACCTACCACCTTTATAAATAAGGCTAAATCGTGTCCTTCCTATTGTAAAATTTTAACTGTAAATTGCCTAGTTGGTAATGAAGCCCTCTTTAGACTTGGCTAAATTCAGCGTGCTAAATTTAGACAGCTGGCGTTGGGGCAATAAGAGCGTCCTCTTTACGCCTGATCTTGTTAGCCTGCTAACTCAGGGGTATTATTCTCTTAAAATCGGCGCTCGGTCGGTGGTACGAGTGAGCGAGTGAACGCGCCACACCGGCGAGTTTAATTAGTCCCATCAGAGGGTACAAAACACCTTTTAGCGCGTACATACTCAATGCCCTGCTGCCTAGGGCTTCTGTCGATAAGATCGTACGTATAAGGCTGCCATTATTAAGAGAATAACACCCCAGTTCGGTCGAAAAATCAGTTTTCTGTTCAACCTTTTGACGGTATTTGGCTCAAAGTATTTAAATATTTCTAAAAGGACTCTATTACCCTCATTGCGGCAATCCTTATTTTTGTAGTCCTTATGCTTCTTATCGAACAAAAAAGGCATTTCCTTATTTAATTATACAGTGTGTTACCAGCACCCTGGCTTTTTTTTAAAGGAGGTTAAAATAGCGTATGTCTGTAACGTAACCATGACATTAATTTAATTAATAAACAAATTTTCAGGCTTTGTTAACTTTCAAACAAAATTTTAATTGCCAGCAATGTAAAGCACAGCAATTTGACAAGTGTAAATGACAGTCGACGGATACTTTGATGATTATGATTTGCCCCCGTACCACGACATGCCTTGTACTAAGCAACAGCGATACTGATAACGACGAACACGCAGCCCATGCACTACATTAAAAATGGACAGTATCTAAGAAAATTAATTGTGAAGTCATTTGAATTATTTTTTAATTGATAATACTTGCAAACAATTGCTAAAGCAACATATTATCGGCAGTTTTAATAAATGCCCGCATGCCGGTAACACACATAAGGTTAAGTATAACCTCTTTTATTTATTTGCCATAGTGCAGGCGATCGCGCTCACTCCTCATGGACTTTGCCGCGCGACTAGCAACGAGCGTCCATAGTCTAAATCACTTTACACTATGCTAAATTCAACGTGCTGACTGATTTATACTGGCAGTGTTGGCTCTCACTGTCTAATTAGCTTGACTAACATGCTAACTGCCTTTACACTTGTCTTTTTACCCGACTGCCGAAGGAGGAGGGTCATGTGTTTCACAGCCTATATATGTATGTTTGTTCCTTTGTGTCACTATATAAACTAAACCCGTTTCCGAGTTTGATGATTCTTATGTCAATCGATTTGTCTTAATTTGGTGAGTGTCACTGAAGATATGACAGTAATCCAAATTCAATATGGCGGCAACCAAAAGCCATATTGGGCAAATTAAAAAAGGCGACCAAATATGACAAGTGGGGTATCATTGAATAGGGATTTAAAAATCATCTAGGTTTCTTTCATCATTTTTCATTTTGAATGATCATTTAGGATTTATAACGATTTAAAGTTGGTTAGCAACAGTCGGGTTTTAAAAGCTTGCTTTTTGGTCCTTTTTATTCAGCACACTGAATTTAGCCAAGTCTAAAGCGGGCTTGGGGACCTTGTCTACGAAGCTAGCGGTTCTGGGTTCGTATGGACAAATTTTTGTGTGATGAACGTGAGTATTTGTAGTTTATCGATGTCTAGTACAGGCCTAGAGCTTAGTTTGGGACCAGGGGCGCGTTTTATAAAGCTACAAGTAACAATTTTACAGGTCTAAACGGGCAACACTGCTCAAATGGCTGGTCGTCATTGGTCGAGGTTGTTTCAAATGAGAACCTTGTAACCTGTAAATTGTAATTTGTAGCTTTATAAAACAGGCCCCAGGTCAATGTTTGTGCGATTGTCCCCCGATATGACGCTGTGTTACGCAATAATGTGTCAATCCCTATACCAGCCTATACCCTATACCTATGTTCCTATGACCAGCTTTTGGCCAAGTATGGTATCCTGTCCCTCCGAGATAGACGATGCATTGCCGATGCTATCATGTTGCGTAATATTTGTGTGGGCGACGTCGATTGCCCAGAACTCCTGTCAAGAATACATCTCCGTGCTCCCCTTAGATCAACGAGGTCTAAACACCTTTTCAGTCTTCCCAAAACTAAGACTAACGCCGGGAAACGTGCATCCATATACAGGCTGTGTGGCCATCACAATAGATTTCTTAATGATATAGACCTATTTTCACAATCCCGCGCCCAGTTTAAAGCTTCTGTTTTAAATTTATATAAACATTAATATTTCACTGTGTTTCTGTTCTTTAATGTTATTTTTATCATTAAGTCTTAATTAAGTACATTGCATGCTGTAATTTTAACTTAGTATTTCCTGTGTTCATAGTGAGATACATTCAGGGAAGCATCTGTATCTATAGTACCAATTTTCAAATTTTCAAATTATGTTACACTCTATGTACGTTTCTGTGTTATCTCCTAAATAAATAAATAAATAAATAAATAAATCCACAAGTATTTAGCAATAAAGTGTCAACCCTCAGTACTATCGTTGTGGGTTGACATTTTATTGCTAAATAATTGCGGGATGACACATTTTTGCGTAACATCGTCCTCATGTAGGTATTTTATTTAAATGTTAAATGCTAACCATTGTACTCAGAGACAATTAACTCTTTCCTTTTCAAACTTGTGAATGAAAAATCGTCACTAAGGAACGGCTTCAGGGCACTGCATACGTAACGTGATTTTATACGGACGGGACGGGGACGGGACGAGACGACAATATCGTTTCATAGAAAATGTATCGGAATGTGCATACGTAACGATTGCACGTACGGGACGGGAAAACTAAAAATGTATGCAACCACGTCCCGTCCCCGTCCCGTCCACGTCCTGATGCAGCGCCCTTTAATCGTCATTAACTGACTCCGAGTGCGGCCTGATTAGTTTCACTCGAGAAGCATAAGCAAAAAGTGTTAAAAAAACCGGACAAGTGCGAAAAAAAAAAACAATATTTGATTAAGACTGACAATGCAATGAGTTGCTAATTCGGACGGTAATACTTCACAACCATTTCCTTCCATTTTGGAAGGTAAACTACCGTCTGAGTCCAAAAGGAAAGAAAAAACCTTCCGGATTTAGACGTTCTTTTCTCTCAGTGTAATACCCTGGACTTATTAAATATGGTTGCGTTTGGGTCTATATCGGTGGGTTTATTTTTTTTTGGCATATTTGTGTTTCTCCACATATTTTTTTGCATACCAATGTTTCGTCTAATGATTTAAATGACGAAAATTGTTTGATCGAAATTGTTTTACATAATATTGTTTGGTCGAAAAATTGTTTAATATAACATTTGTTTTGGAATAACCCTGACCTTGAGGCGAAGTCGACGGAGCGATTAAAATTTTAGACAAAACAATTTTAGACCAAATGTGCTTTAGAACAAAAAATATGTATGCAAAAAAATCTTTATGCTAAACAAGAGTTATGCCGTTCAATATTATAGGAAACATTTTCGACCAAAAAATGTTAGGTCAGTCGAAAGGCACCCGGTTGGGTTTATTATGGATATACGGGAATATAACATTTGACCAGTGTGTAAGTGTCAGAGTGACGGATGCTTTATTAACCGCGATAAAGGCTACTATAACACTGCGATAACAACTTCCCCATATAACTACGCCAAATTACCATACTATTTGTAGTACCGTAAGAGTCTCAAGCTGACAGAGAGGAGAGAAGATTGGAAATAACTTAAATGACAAGAGCAAAGCTCTTAAATTAAGAGAGAGAAGAGTCTCCGAGTTCAACCCCGGCAGACGCCCAAACATAAAACTATGATTGTTCCAAGTTTAGCTAAAATCGTCATCTAACTATAATCCATTTTTATGATATAGGAGGCAAACGAGCAGACGGATCGCCTGATGGTAAGCGATTACCGTCACCCATAGACACCTGCAGCACCAGAGGAGTAGCAGGTGCGTTGCCGGCCTTTCAAATGAGAGTACGCTCTTTTTTTGAAGGTTTGAAGGTCGTAACGATCCGGAAATACCGCAGGCGAAAGACCATTCCACAGTTTAGTTGTGCGACGAAGGAAATTCCGAGTGAAACGCACAGTTGTGGACTGCCAACCATCTAAATGATGGTGGTGGAAATTCTGTCGCGTAGGACGACGGCGGAAGCCATTTTTCCCAAAGCATTGCTGGTGCCCCTGGTATCGCGATACGTTTAAACATTTGTTAATGCGTACGGACGGACAGACGGACATGGCGAAACTATAATAAGTTTGACTTCGGAACCCTAATATCGACATCTATAACTCTATAGCCATTTTTTCCCAAGGCAATGCTGGTGCCCTGGTATCGCGATATGTTTAAATATTTGTTAATGCGCTGTAATGACGGCGAGCGGCGTGCGCGCCCCGCCCCCACCGTCAGCAGCGCAAGCGCATCTTAGGGCGGAACCTGGAAAATCCTACTTAATATTATAGGAAATATGTGTTCGTGTTATCGTAGTTGGGTGTCAAGCATTCGGCCGAAAACAATCGACATGCAGGAGAGCACAAACACTTTAGTAACAATAATATAAATTTAACGATGGTGCATATTTTCCGATTCATGAAACTCTTCCACACTATAAAAGCAATGTTCAAACAATACTTTATCAAGTTTCTTTTTAAATTCTAAGCCCTCTGACAATTTGATTTCATCTGGAAGATGAACAATACATATTGTAGGCATTTTTGCTATAAATTGCACTGCGACAAGGAGGTTGATGCAAGAGGTTTTTGAATTGCTCCTCTGCGGCCAGTAAAAACCTCAGCGCGCATATAAATGCGAAAGTTTGTGTGTGTGTGTTAGTTTGTTACTCCTTCACGCTGCAACGGCTGGATTTGGATGAAATTTGAAATGGAAGTAGCTTATACCCTGGATTAACACATAGGCAACTTTTCATCCCGGAAAATTTCAAAGTTCCGATACGATAATCGAAATCAACGCAGACGAAGTCGCGGGCTAGTAATGTATGTGTTTTGTACTTTATTGTACAAAAGAAAAACCAGAAAAATACAATTAATATAAAAATATGTACAAAGGTGAAATTATCCCTTAAGGGATCTCTTCCAGCTAAACCTTGAGAGATTGAGAAAAGTGAAATGTTGCGCACCGAGTAAGCAAGTGTACAAGTTTATTTAGAAGAACATAACACATAATACACATTAATAAATAAATATCAGAGGACACTGTCACACTAATTGACTAAAGTCCTAAACTAAGCTCTAGACTCGTAATATGGGTACTAGACAAAAATAAACATACTTATATACAGAAATACATACTTAATATAGAAAACATCCATGACCCGGAACAAATATTCGCGCTCATCACAAAAATATCTGCCCTTACCGGGATTTGAACATTTTGAACCCAGGACAGGGTCACTTACGTGGCAGTGGGCGGGGCACATTGCTCGCAGGACTGATGGCCGATGGGGTCAAAAGGTTCTTGAGTGGCGTCCGCGGACCGGGAGACGAGCTGTAGGTAGGCCTCCAACAAGATGGAGTGACGACCTTGTAAAGATCGCGGGAACGCGGTGGATGCGAAAAGCACAAGATCGGTCTGAATGGAGAGCCTTGGGGGAGGCCTATGTCCAGCAGTGGACGTCTTTCGGCTGACATGATGATGATGATGATGACAGGGTCACTCCCAACTCCCAACTAGGCTAACGCGTCGTCAAAAAACGATGTAGATGAAATAGTAGACGTAAAAGCTACTGAATTTTTAAAATTTAAGGGTACAAATTAGCCTCCCAGAGTATCTATTCTACTGGGTAAAAACATACTGGAGTATCTTCGCACAATGTAGCAAAATTTCCAGTCGTGTTTTTCTCCATTCTTGATTTTTTACTCGGTTGCATTAACAACTCGTTTTTTATTATAGTGTACCTTTTACCGAGTCGCATGAGTGCCTATTTCAACTATCAATTTTACAGAGGAACATAATTTCCTGTTTCAAATATCAAGCTTACGCGGAGCTCCTATTTCTTTTTGAGTGATTTAGTCCTACCCGGGCCTGCTGCAAAACTAACATAACCTAAATCTTCCTGTTCCATTGTAATAACAAGAGAAAAAAATGCGATTGAGAGAAATTCATAGCGGAAAATATGTGATTACGTAAAATCGTAACAGGGAAAAATGCGATTGGGTAAAAATGCAGCTGGAAAATTTGCTAATCGGAATAATTGAGTGGGAAGCTGATCGAAATCAGTAAAAATCGGCCATTTGGAGAGTGGTATATAGTCAATGGATTAGAGAGATAGTCGCAATATTAACAGTGTTAGAAAAGTTTTACGAGTTGAACGGTTTCCGTAACGTTGCTGTCGGTACGCGCCTGCGCTGTAGGTTTAGGGTTATACAAAGCTGGGTCTAATGACTGGCTGCAATTACTAGGGCTGCTCCGCTGACTTGGCCGACGGACGAGTTAGCCGACTATCGTATCATCGTCATTGGTGTATAACATTGATGGCAGACGATAAATGCCACAATGTTGTCGTGAAGTAACCAACTCTATCCACGGGTTGAATATAGGCATCAAAATTCGCTTGTCGACTCGTTAACTATAAAAGGTGTCCTAATAAACATCATGTTGCATGAAAAAAGGGGGTGTTATTGACTTAAAAACGGAGTTCGGTCTGTCAAACGAGTGAACGAGTGAACGCGGCGCTGCTTATATAAACCGACGAGTTTAAGTAGTCCCGTCAGAGCGTACAAAACACATTTTAGCACGTGTATTCCCAGTTAGGCAGCAGGGCTTCTGTCGAACGATCGAACGTATGAGGCAGACGAGCACTCAAAAAAGATGCATTTTGAGGCTATAAAAGTGGAATGGACTATATTGCCGACTATAATTCGGCGTATAGTGTAGGATATTCCAGCTCTACGGGTTACAACAGCACTTGCTGTGTACCCATAATGTCGAGTAACTACACGCCTGTGTTCAGTAACGTTGTTTGAATTTCATATTGCAAAAGAATACGTGGTTTATTGATCTGGTATAGGCCAAGAGAAGTTTCATTACGTTTGCGAAATAGACAAAACATGGACTTACTTCTGTTTTGATAACTGCGTGCTAGAGCGATGCACCAGTGATGGACACTTTTAGCTGACAGTCACCAGTAATGGACACCCCACTCTTAATTCAAAGTTCATACGGCCCTAAATTGACTGTTGCAAAACAAATGAATAACCCTTATCTTCTGTAAAATAAGAATTAAGTTTGCATTATTGGTGCCTTGTAGGTACATTACTGGTTTGGTTCCATTACCCTAATATTATAAATGAGAAAGTTTGGATGTTTTGATGTTTGTTACTCAATCAAGCTTCAACCACTGAACGGATTGGAATGAAATTTGGCACAAATATTGGTTAGGTCCTGGAATAAGAAATAGGACAGTTTTTATTTCGGAAAAACATCTCATTCGTACGGGAAATCCTGGTAAGATCTAATTTTGAAGTCCACGCAGACGAAGTCGCGGACACAAGCTAGTCTGTTATATTTTTTCCCGAGATTTAACCAGGATATTTTGTTTGGATGGTCGTGTCGTGATTGGATAAGTATACTTAGCTTTACTTCTATTTGTTTAGGTACAGTTAAAGACTTTAATTTGTGACCCAGTTTAGGTCCAATTTCAATCTGGACATTCTACAGTAGGTAATAACGTTGAGTTTCAAATGACTTGGCATCTCTAACGACATTGACGATTTAAAACTCATTTTTTTTAAATGGGTCTAAAGAAAACTACAGTAAATAATTTGCAATGCCGTATGTCTTTTGGTTCAAAACTTTAAGCCCTGAAACGACGTTCAAAGAAAAAAACAAGCAAATAACTAATGGAAAGCAAGCTTTAAAAAAACCCGACTGCTTTTTTTGATATTGTAGTCAACATAATGTTTTTTTTTTAAATGACCTTATTATTTTTATCCTTATTACTTAGATTAAAATATAGCCTATGTCACTTCCACAACCAAGACGAATCTCACGATAATTCACTCTTAAAAATCGTTCGAGCCGTTTAGGCTACAGGAGTCACAATGAAACTGACATACAGGGTGTCCCGTAAGTAGCACGACTAATTCAAATAAATAATAGGGCATCAAAAGGGCTACCAAAAACACTCCCATGTATTTTATTTTATTTTATGTTTTTTCTTTCATTGTTAGAATCATTATAAACTTAGGATGTTTTTTAAAGCTACACTCCAGTTTTTTCTTCATGACAACATTTTGTAGATGAAAAACAAACATGGGGTTCACTTAGTGTGGAGAAAGTAACATTTAAACATTGTAATAATACATGAGCTTAAGGGATTTCCGTACGGTGGGCACAAGGAAAAATTACAAAAATTCCAATTAAAATGATCAATATCTCTGAAAGTACTAAAAAAAATACATGGGGGTGTTTTTGGTAGCCCTGCTGGTGCCCTATTATTTATATTAATTTGTCGTACTATTTACGGGACACCTTGTACACACAATGACATACGTACAGCAAACATTACCCTCCTTCTGGTTCAGTTGGGTAAAAACATCATGTTAAAAAAAACATACAATGAATGGTCAGTGACGTATATTATTCCGCGGTTATTTATGATTTATGATCAAATACATTGTACAATATGATTCATTCTAATTGTTTCACTCTGTCTTTCTAGATCTGTTGTTGCAAAACATCTAAAAGTTTACTAAGTATGAGAAAAATAAATAGAAAGTACAATGAAGTCGCTAATGACCTATCATCATGCCAGGAACTCGAAAATTTGTTAACGCTCACATTACGGCCAAGAGCCTGGGGCCAAACGAATTTGATCATTATTTTATGGCCCAAATTTGGCGTCTTATAGCCTATTATTTAGCCCAATATCCAGCCAATTATGAATTCTTAGAACGTCAGCAGCCAAAAAAAAACCTATAATAACTTACGCTCTTTTGTAAATTGATCGCGTTGTTTTGTATTCGTTGCGACGTAGAACGACGTAAGCGTCGGTTACGTGTTTTTTCTCGTTATTGGTATTGGGTTTGATTTGTGGCTCGGTGGTTTATAATTCCCAAGCTAATTTGGGTTTCATGTCAATATATTAGTTTTGATTTGGTTTGTGGGCGTCGAAATAACAGTGGCCGTGTTTAATAGTGGTGATGATTAGGATTCGGACTTTATAGTTTTTTGTTTAGTAATTTGGTGGAGCAATTAAATCTCACGCTTGTTAATATGGGGTTATGAGCAAAAAATAACAAGGTTTTTATTGCGCCCGTTTAGTTATATTACGGCAAACTAGCTTTTTGCTACAGGTTTTTACGACTGGAACGATTTGTATAATTACCATAATATTCTTCTATTTATAACTCGAGAGAAATGGTGAGTAATGAGTCAAAATGACATATACTAATTAAACAATATAAATTAGGAGTAGGTAGTAGTTACGGAAACTTGGGCCGCTGTTCCACATTGTATTAGCCCGTATTGCTTTGAAATCGTAATCATCACAATTGAAATTACGATAGCTCTTACTGTCAAATGAATAAGAGCTGTCATAGCGGCAACAATATGATAACAATACCAAAGTTAGAAGGGCTGTATCAATGTGGAATTTACCCTGGTTATTTTACCATGGAACATCAGGAAAACAATCGCTAATGCGTTTGCGGCCTTTTACAAGAGAATCAATTTCTAAACAGTGCCAATGCCGAACTATCTTGAATTGAACCATGAAAGTATATAATTTCCTAATTAATAAGTAATTAGTATGAAACGTAAAACAAAAGTGCGACGGTAGGAAGACGCTGGAGAATTTGTAGGGCAGTTAAACGTTTAATTTATAGCTGTTGAAACGAGCCTGTTAAATTGTTATATTGATGGCGGCTGCTCTTTACTAGGGCTGCCACTTCCAAGTTGTTGATAAGGATTTTTAATAGTTGTTTTTTGACCAAAAGATGCAAGCACTAAGTAACGTATGGCAGTGAAAGTTGGATATGGCAGAAGAGACAAGAAAGTAGAATGAATGCAGTAGAAATGAGAGCGTTGAGAAGTATGGTTAGGGTGAAATTGCGTTATAGAATTAGAAATAGTGTAATAAGAGAACGTTGTGGGTTAAAAGAAGATGTAGTGACAAGGATTAATAAAGAAAAACTGCAGTGGTTTGGTCATGTGGAGAGAATGGATGAAGTGAGATTGACGAAACAGATACTTATATGAGGCAAGAGTAAATGGGAATGTTGGAAGAGGGCGTATTAAGAAAGGGCCAGGTCAGGAGACCCTAAACCGACGCACGTGTATGAAGAGACTTATGAGTGTGGAGGAAGCGAGGGAAGTTTTTCTGTATCGTAGCAATTGGAAGGAAATGGTTTCTGCCTACCCCTACGGGAAAGAGGCGTGATTGTATGTGTGTGTATGATACAACTTACAAGCGCTAGCGCATACGTCTATAGTTCGAGGGTCAATTGATCACTTTTATGCCGATTAAACAGTTCGCTTGAGAGGAAAGTAAAAAAAACGTTCTATTTTGTATCACGGGCATACTTTGCATCATCATACAAATACATCGTAATACAAATATTAGGTATCATTTAAAAAAACTCTGCGATGTTTCGTATGGCTGTATAAGATTCTTCCATGGTCTAGTAATAACTCAAAAATGGCTGAGTGGTTTTCAAAATGACTTTAATAGAAATGTCACTTTCATCTCGCTGGTGGTTATTACTTTATTTCCAATCAGGTAATCGGCATTCTCGTTTCCCTCCATCCGATGTAAAAAATGTGGAAATCCTATTCCAGGCGAAATGAAATGTTTGACTCGTTGTATAAGAACCAACCAAGCATTGACATTGTAAAATACTGCCAAGAAATAAAAGGCTTTTTTTTATAAGGACGACCATAATGAAATAAATGCGACTTTTTTTAAACTTACTTTAAAATAGTGTCATGAATAAAATGACAGAATTTTTGAATACAATTTGGTATTAGCCAGTATGCAAAAAAACTGGCATAAAAAAAGGAATTCTATAATCCTAGAGTTCACAAATAAATGGCCACTGACATTGGTATTATAGAGTTAATCAACTAGCAGCTTAATGTCAAAATTCACCAACCACTTAACAGACGATTAAAGTGTGACAGCTGCCAAAATGTATGAACTAACAGTCGATTAACATCGATTACCATTTAACATCGTTTGATGAAATCGGTACTAAAACTATTACAGAATCCCTTATTTAAAATTAGTTTTAAAACGTGTGCCAACCCTGCGCGGGCCCCGCCTATTAGCCCTCGGCTGGAAGTGGGAGCCAATTTGACCACAGACACAGCCGCGTGAGCACACACTACAAAATACACGTTTGAACACGTTTGGACACAAATTGAGCACCGTGCTCTGGCCGACGTTGAAACATGGAGACTTGGAAGTGTTTTACAAAGATTAGCTAGTGTTGACTGATGAACTGACGATTAGTTGTAAATTGTAGTCATTTAGGATTTTTTTTAAGGAGTTTGTTCTAAAGTAAAAATAGTAATAAAAACTATTAAAATTTTAATTCATATTATTTTATCTTTTTTATAACATTTAACCATGTAAGCCTATTTGTGCGTTTAGTTTCTAAGTGTGGCTGCTGAAAAGTTTCTAAAGTTGTGGATAATTCTGTAGCTCTGCCTACCCCGCTCTGGGATTACAGGCGTGAAGGTATTGGAACATCTTACAATTCCGAATTACTTTTCTCCGAACATTCATTTGTCCGAATTTTCATTTTTCCGAAAGCTATGTTACGTTGGACCTATTTTAGATTTAAATGCATAATTTAATCGTCATACGTAGGTTAGGTTAGGTTTGATTTATATTATAAGATTAAGTACCAATTTCACAATACGATGTTAACCACTTAACAGACAATTAGAGCGTTAACAGCTGTCAAAATGTATGAACTAACAGTCGATTAAAATTGATTAAATTTAACATCGTTTGGTGAAATTGGTAGTCTTCTATAAAAAAATTGCGTTCGGAATTATGAAAATTCGGAATTTTGACAATTCGGAATTTTAACTCTTCGAAATAATGTAATGTAATGTAATGAAGGTATGTATGTATGTGTATATAACATTTAACCGGAAGCCGAAATA
This sequence comes from Acleris literana, assembly GCA_946894065.1. Classification (NCBI taxonomy): domain Eukaryota; kingdom Metazoa; phylum Arthropoda; class Insecta; order Lepidoptera; family Tortricidae; genus Acleris; species Acleris literana. The sequence goes on from OX335690.1 coordinate 2,484,578, forward strand.
GAGGAAGACCACCAGCCAGATAGTCGGACGATATCCAGAAGACGGCAGGGGCGACCTGAGGGCTCAGACAAGATGCACTACGCTAACTAACGTTTCTATTCGATTCGTTTTTAAACCAATCGCGTCGCTGGAAGATGACATGATACGAAAATTCACGTGGTCTACCAGTGACGCGATTGGTTTAAAAACGAATCGAATAGAAACGTTAGTTAGCGTATAGTGCATCTTGTCTGAGCCCTCGGGACCTGCATCGTCGTAGAGTTGCGCCCGCTAGGTCTTCAAAGGGAGCGCTCCGATCTCGGTCAATCGGTCAAAGGAACTAGTTAGTCGGTCTTTTAGTTCCTTTAGGTCCTTTTTAACTCCGGAGCAAATTTTGAGATCTGAGCAGGAAACGCTTTGAAATAGGTGCTATTTGTCTCGTTCACATCGAGCGCCGTGCCGTGTGCTCTTCGTTCGCTCTGTTTCGCTCATACCTACGTTCAACAATTGCTACTGAACTAAAGGACCGAAGACCGATTAAGATCTTTTACGAAGAACTAGTTCCTTCCGGTCCGTGACGAGAATTCATTCCTTTTAGTTCTTAGTTCCTGACCGACTCAAGCCTCAATCATCGCATCAAGGACGTCATGGAAATCCATGGAAGACGCATAATTATGTTCAGCAGTGGACGAGGATATGCTAAAGAAGAACAAAACATTTAGTTACACAATTACATAAAATTACAGATCCTCTATTCTACTCGGAAAAATAATCTTGCTTTTGATATTGTGATACACGGCCTTTACTGTCGACTAAAGGCCCAGCCACACCGCTTGCGTGACGTGCACGTGCACGTTTGCTTTCCACTGCGTTGTATAGTATGAATTCTCATTACGACATGTCACTATACAACGCAGTGGAAAGCGAACGCGCACGTGCACGTGCACGTCACGTAAGCGGTGTGGCTGGGCCTTTAATAAGAGTTGTAACGTTGACAATACGATATGTCAAGAGCAATACGGTTTTACTGTGTGGAATAGAGCCCTAGTACAGTAAATGGAAATATCGGTCTATTGAATAGATAAAAACCTCCAAATTATTGACTCTACTTTTAGAGGATAATTTTTTAATGGCCCGACCAATTTTCATAAAACTAAGAATCACAAATACAAGAAAAAACGTTAAAATCGGTCCAGGCGTCGATATACAGACAAAGAAAGGTTTCATACATATAAATCCACTGTTAGTTGGGTCTTATTCAGTTTAGTAGGCTGTCGGGTTAAGAAAAGCATGACACAGATGTTGCAGAAAGCTACTAAAGCTGCTTTTCCACCATCGAGGCGAGACGAGGCGGCGCGAGAATTTTAAGTTGTATCGCTTAAGCCCGATTTACATTGGTCAAGGACAGTGGCAAGTACAATGGCAAAGGACAGTGGAGTGAAAAAATAGAACCCATTTGGACCCACTGGCAAGGCAACTTGACTCGCTACTGTCCGATCGGTTTACTACAATGTCCACTGTGACCCATGTAAATCGGGCTTTAAACTGCGTAGCTGTAAAAAAACGTAACCCATCATTTTATCGAATTTCACTTCATAAACAGTATCATCTCATCGTTTTTTTAATTTTAATATAATTTTAATTGAACGCTATTTTCGGCTGAAATGATGGTTTCCTATTTAAACATAATCTTGTTTATTCTGCGTTCAACCGGTTTCGGCGGTACAAAGCAGAGCAAATGTTATTGTAAAGTGTATGGGAGCCAAACGGAACTAAATGACATAAGAATGTGTTGTTCCTCCTGGAACCAATAATATTCCTATTAAATAAGCGAAAATGTGTTTGTTAATTGGGCAGCCCAGAAAGCTGCTATTTTTATGCCACAGAGAAAGCTATGATTATGGTAAGTAGGATCTTAGACCCAAGGACATTTACATTAGCATAGCAAGGCTACAATTTTAAAGCCGTAAAATGTGTTGCCAACCTTGACGACTAGAATTATATAATACTCCACTTAACTCATCTGCTCATAGTCTAGCTGAACCGACTGATCTCAGATTAATCCAACAAAAAAACCTCTGAGGACTAAGATGGAATGCCTCTATACTAGTAATTTCACCGGTTGTCTTATCGCCACACCGGAACACAACAACGAGAACATTGATGATGGGCTGTAGTCTGTAGTATAAAGGATAAACCAATCGCGTCACTGGTGGATCATGTCACATGTGACTTTTCGTATAACGTCATCTACCAGTGACGCGATTGGTTGTAGTTGTAGATGTTTACCAGCGTATTAGTGACAGGTTGCAAGCCCATCGCCTAACAGTACTGCAAGCCTTTATTCCCTTAGTCGCACTTACGACATCCACGGGAAGACATGGAGTGGCACTATTCTCATCCGGCAACCACACGTGTAACAGTATATGAATAGTCTTATTAATCGTGCTCATCTTGTTCAGGCCTAGGCCTAATGTATACCTATACGTTACTCGTACTGTTGTGTTTTTTTTTATAAAACCACAAAAAAACATTTCAGCATTTTCATCAAAAGGTTTAGTTCCCGGGTCCCAAGTGAAATTAACAGACAAACAGACAGACAGGAAGCACTTCAGCCTGCTTACTTAGCAAACAAAGCTTTAAACATAATTACCTTTTTTTCAAGACCATTACAAAAAATAGCGGTGTGACGACGGGTTGGTTTCTTTCTGTTTATTTTAGGAAACCTTAAGTACATAGTCATACTAATCACATTAATACTATAAATATTGTTATTGTTACTAAACCTGTGGGAAGTATTTATTTACAAAGGTGAACTTAACTACTCTATCTAATTGTAAGTATTTCTGTAAATGGCGGTGAAGGGCGCGTTATGTCAACAAGGATAAGAGCGCTACTAGAATAACTCCATAATCATCGACTTGTAAAAGAGACCCTTAATTGGACAAAAAAAAAAAATTTTTTTTTAGAGATGCGCTACTAGTCGACGATTAGTCGGGAAAGCCGACTATTCGGCATCATTACTAGTCGGTGATTAGTCAGCGACTAGTTGGCAAAAAATGCCGAATATTCGGCACTTTATTGCCTATAGGAAATATCGTCAAAAAATGACCGCACACGCAATTTTCTTTTCGACAAAGTTATAAAAAACACTGTGTGTGTGTGTGTGTGTGTGTGTGTGTGTTGTGCATTTTAATACTATAATTAGGGTTCTAATTGGTTTTTTTGTCGTGCAGAAAAAACGTAAACAAAACTGGTCAAAACATGGTAGGGGTAGGTAACAAATAGCGACGGACGAAGCGAAACGAACGTTTCCGAGTTCACCCGAACTTAGCAAAATCCTACGATCGGCATTGCCGACTAGTCGGCCGATTAATCGGCAAATTGAAAACCGTTTAGTCGGCCGACTGGCCAGTCGGCAAAATCCGTAGTCGGCCTATCTCTACTTTTTTTATTTGAGGACAGATTTCATCACATCATATCAGAAATGATTGGTGTCGTTACACCTAGCGATACTTAGCACGTTAATTTATTTTTCGATTCAGTTAGCCTATTTTGAATTTAATTCCAATTAATTAGATCTCACCGAAACATTTCTCCATCTAATATAGGTGGTAAGTATGCTCTCGTGTTGAACATTCCCCGATTCACTGGCGTCGAATTTCACCAACAACTTAACAGACGATTAGAGTTAACAGCTGCCAAAATGTACGAACCATACCAATAACCATGAACTAACAGCTACATTAGTACTGGGTGCGCTAAAATAATTCTAACTAGGTATACCCAGTGTTTTCAATCCACGCAATATAATAGTCTCTATTCTACGCGGTAAAACCATATTGCTTTTGACGCGTTATCGTATTGTCAACGTTATGATAGTTCTTATTTACTTGACCGTAATGGCGGCCGAGTTAAAAACGACATAGTATATTCGACTTTGCCTAAAGAAGCAATGGACCCGATTCTACGTGCACATCGCTTAAATAGCCTAAAACTAAATTGTCTAATTTTTAGACATTATGTCAATATAATATTGAATATACCGTCTAAAATAAGAATCGTCAGATTCAAATTAGCGCTGTCATTTGATTAAGACAGCTGCTCGTAGAATAGCAAAGTGTTTTAGCGACACCTAAATAAAATTAGGAAGTTTAGAGGCCACTGTAGAATCGGTTCCAATGTTGTTTTCGAACGTCTTTTCTAAATTTATAGTATACAAAGTGTCGGACGGTCTACCAAAAAGTTATACAGTAGTAGGTATTCTACTGATCTGAAATTAAGCAGATTTTTCTACCGGAAACGTAAGGATGAAAGGTAGCACTTACTCTTTTTAACCGACTTCAAAAAAGGAGGAGGTTCTCAATTCGTCGGGTTTTTTTTATGTATGTTCCTCGATTACTCGAAGACCACCGGACCGATTTGAATTTTTTTTTCGTTGTTTGAATCGGTACACTTTCTAGTTGGTCTCATTGTCAACACGTCAGGATCTGATAATGAGATCTTGGAGAAATCAAGAGAACTCCTCAAATATTATAGGCATACCTATAGCGATTTTGGTATTTTTCACTGTAACTCGTGCATTTGCTTTTGAAAAGTACTATATGGTGAAATGGAACTGATTATGAAGACCACAGATGGCCACCGGAACTCCTTAAGGGTACTTATTTCAAGGGTAGCGATAAGATATTTCAATTAAGGTAGTTGAGCGACTATGACGAAGTACCTACATTTAGATTTAAATATGACTATGGCATTCCCGCGGCGTTGTCTGCGGCGAGCTTGAAATGTTCTATAGTTTCTCATTAATATTTAGAAGTAGAGCTACGTAACAGCATAAATAGGATCACTAAAAAGTATGAAATAAAATAAATGTTTAAAAAAACAAAAACCCGCCATCAAAAATGCAAAAAATAACTTCTTTTAAAATGGTAGGTCAGTCCAACTGCAGTCGGCGTCCCACAATATTTTAAACCAAAAGCCGAATGCAGTTGGACTGACCTACCATATTAAAAGAAGTTATTTTTTGCATTTTTGTTTTTTTAATCGTAATATAAATCAATTTGAATTAGTAATTGACAACAGGTTTCTTTTAAAAGATAGTCTGATAAAAATCATGTATTTTCTTATAGAGGTTTTTCTCAAAAGAATACAATATTTTTTAGTTTATTTTTATATTATCAATGTTTGCTATGCCCGCTTTTGACTAGTGATCGGAAAGACGTCATTCTGTTTAAAACCTCGTTTTATTTTTGAACTGAGCGCTTCCTGCGACGTTTAAGCTCTTTAGCCATTAACAGAAATTTGTTATTTTATTCTAAGTAAATAATAAACAAAAAAACTTAAAAAATATATATATAATTTTGAGCCTAACCTACCTAAGCATGATATTTTCCACTACAACTTAAAAAAAAAACCTTTTCTCAATATATAATAATTTAAACACCCTCCAAAAACATTACTTAGGTACTCTTCTTCTTAAGCCGTGGATTAAAAACAGAATATAACTTTACCAAATGCCCACTGCCGTATTGCGCTACACCCGATCTCATTGTTTACTGCTTTTAATTAGTTATCGCGCAACCATTTTGTTTTCACCCGCCATTTTGAAATATGGCGCCGTCGATTCAATTCGCGTATCTGTGTATTGTTCATTAGATGATAATAGGTTGTTTATTGACCTTGTGCTGTAATGCGTGGATGTTAAAACAACCAGCATTATAATAGTAAGTTTGTTATTTGCGTTGCGACAGGGTTTTGACTCGAAACAAGGTTTTGAGATGGGGTGAGCGGGATATCTTATGATAGCTATAGCTAAAGATGAAAAGATAAAAAAGATAAAAGTAGTTTATTCAGGCCGCACGGGCACTTGTACACGTCAAACATCTACTAGCGCAAAAGACCACAGCTGAGAAGAAACGCTGCAAGAAACTCAACAGTCAGTCGTTTTTTATACAATTATAAAACTTAACATTTTAATTGGCCATGTTTGCCAAATATTGGTCTTACATCTCTTACATTTGACATACCGATTGAAAGAGATCATCCATACATCCACCAATCAGCCTGCATCCACCCACTGTTGGGTACTGGGGTGTTATTCTCTTAAAAACGGCGCTCGGTCGGTCGAACGAGTGAACGAGTGAACGCGCCACACCGGCGAGTTTAAGTAGTCCCGTCAGAGCGCACAAAACACATTTTAGCGCATGCTTTCTCAATTAGGCAGCAGGGCTTCTGTCGATAAAATTGAACGTATAAGGCTGCCTAACGACCGACCGCCGTTTTTTAGAGCAAAATCCCAGTCCTCTTGCTTATCACGCCACTTTCCTCGGTCCTGCGCTAGTCGCATCCATCGTCTCCCTGCCGATTTACGGATGTCGTCCCATCGGGCAAATGAAAGAGATGCAGTTATTTAAAATATTTGTCAAATAATAACCAAATGAATCCACCATTACCGGAAACTCCTGCTCTATTTCACTATGCTGACAATGACAGCCGATTTCAGTATACATCGCGTGGCTTATATTAATCCTAGTGACGTAAAAACTTGTTAACTCGGCAATGTTTACCGAATTGTCACTCATACATTTTGAGTCTATAGAAAACAGAAATGTTAACATCGTTTGCATCTTGACTAGTTAGGACTACCTAAGGTTCTAATCTAAAAGCCTATGAATGCTTGAATGAATACCAATCTAACGATACTCCGCACTTTAAAATCCGTCAAACGTTTAGCTTACGTAAGGTTGCAAAGAAACATGGATACTCTGATGATCCACCATAGAACCTTGTCATAATAACAGCATCAAACGACAAGTAGAAATTACATAGGAATTAATCGTTGGTTTTATGTGACAAGGGGTGTTATTCTCTTAAAAACGAAGCTCGGTCGGTCGAACAAGTGAACGAGTTTTAGCGAGTGCATTAGCGGCCTGCACACGTAAAGTTCGGACTGCGGGAAACGCCACGCGCCATTCCAATCTTCGCTCCGAACCGTACGTGTAAATGCGACTGTAATAGAAAAATAGTAAAAAGCCTACGGTTCGGACTGGCGCGTGGAATGGCGCGTTGCGTTTCCCGTGGTCCAAACTTTGCCGTCTAAAGGCCGCTATTCTCAATTAGGCAGCAGGGCTTCCGTCGATAAGATCGAACGTATAAGGCTGCCTAATTGAAAATGCACTCGCTAAAATATGTTTTGAGCGCTCTGAGGGGACTACTTAAACTCGCCGGTGTGGCGCGTTCACTCGTTCGACCGACCGAGCGCCGTTTTAAAGAGAATAACACCCAAGGTTCTACAGTCCGTGACCGTACATAAATCTTTGTTGGGTAGCCAAGAAAAAAATGAAGATGAGTTATAATTACCATGCGTTATAATTACCGTACTCGCTAGCGAGTCGAATGCTCTGTCCCTCGCACTCTATAAGAATACTTGCGAGGTCTGCGAGGGACAGAGCTTCCACTCGCTAGCGTGTACGTTAATCGTAACTCATGGTAAGGGTTCAGATGTTTTATTAATTCGCTTGATTGATTCAAAACCCATCTACCCGCGAAATCACGTCACTTCATTACGATTATCTTTACACATTCCCTTTCTTACAAGCCTCCGTTACCCTTACACGAACAGGCGGACCGGCAAATTCATTACTAACATAAAAACCGAGCTGTCCGAGTTCCATTTAAAGATGACTCCATATCGTGTCATTGGCAAGTTTATTTTTGAATACTGTAATTGATCAATGAACTTTATCTGCGTATCGGATTGCCTCTTGTTTTTTGGAATGCGCTTTTGTTTTTTATTTAACGCTAAAAAATATATTTATACAACTCGCACTATTTCAACAATAATACAATTAAAAATTAAAACTAAACGTATTTAAATTAAAATAAAACTTTGCTACTCAAATATTAAAGATATAAATAATAATCACCACTATAAAAAGAACACCACCTCTAGCAGGTCCGCTCGCGGCATGTTCCCTATGACACTGGCTGCCTCTCTGGATAGCTAGCCCAATTCTTTGGGAGAGGTAAGCACCAGCTCTAGAATCTCCGGAGGAGTCTATGAGCCGGGATGACACGGCCTTAATAAAGCTTTTAATATCAGCTGACCAAGGTCCCATGGTCTCCACTGAATTCTGTAAATACGTTAATGTAATAAATAACTCGCAATTATTAACAACTAGTTGTTGCCCGTTATTCCATTCGCGTAGGAAGAAGTAATTTATCACGTTTCCCTCTGTAACTTTTATTTTTCGAGGTGAAAAGTAACCTGTGTTAATCCAGGATTAGGATATACAAATTGGGTTAGCTGCAGAGATGTGAATTATTCAAGATACAAGTATCTGAAATACAGATACAAGACACAAAATACGTATTTCAGATACTTGTATACAAAATACGTATTTACATCTTGTATCTAAAATACTTTTTTTAAATTCATTTTGTATCTTGTATTTAAATACCTTTTGTTTGGTATCTTAGTATTTTGTAAATACTATGCTTGTTAAAATACTTTTCGTAATAGTACTAATAGTTATCTATGCATTTATTCACAAAATGTGTCAAAATTTTATGGTGATATTAATTTTAAATGTCACCATAGATAAAACAGAACGCAAATTTATACTAGGACCAAATTGATAGATGGCGACTCTTTCTTTCTACTAATGTCAAATGTCATCATCCTACAACAAAAAATATATTTTTCAAATATAACATTTGTTCAGCTATATATCCTTACTCTTTGCACTTGTTTGCCAAGTTCTGCCCCTGTGGAGCGACTCTTCTCTTTTGGGGGTATTTTTATGAGTTTTACTTAAATCTCAATTAAAACCTTAAAAATATAATATTTCCATAATAAATATGACAAATATAATATTTGTCATATTTGCACGCTTTATTCGTAAATAATTCATAGAAAAAAATAAACATACAATCAATTAAAATGTTATTTTCTTACAAAAGTATTTTAACTTTAAAAAGTATTTGAAAGATACTTATTTTGTATCTAGTATTTTAGATACCATCCCAGAAAGTTATCTGTATCTGTTATCTGAAATACTTAATTTAAAAGTATCTTGCATTTTGTATTTCAGATATATCTTGGGTTCTCCTATAGAAGCCCTAATCGTCATTTGTCCTAATGCATCGTTTGTCCGAATTTTCATTTATCCTAACGCCATTTCCGAATAAATTATAAAACTTTTTAGTATTGTTATAATACAACTCTAACCGAACGAAGATATAATTAACAACATTCATTGTGCTAAGGTAGTAAAATAAAAATACCGTTTGTAGATTTTACACTGCTGATTACAGTAAAAATATTTTTGGATTTTTTTATGCAGTAGTTTTTTTTATATTTAGGAAAAACAGTAAAAAAAGTTGGATTGAGAATGTTAGGAATACACTTATAGAGCCCTTAGTCCATTTATTACCATAGGAATTGAAAAAAATGTACAACTGTCATGTCCATTTTTCATCTGTCTGACGGATTACTTGATTCTAACGACACGCTTTCAATTCTCGTAATACTATTGTTTTCATATACGCTAATTAAAAAGGAAAGTGACTAACGGATTTGTAAAAGCGGATAGCCGCAATCAGCCCAAAGTCGACGAATTCATGTTGTTACAGTTGTTATGGTTGACAAGTGACATGACATGACAGTCAGTTCTGTTTCTGTTTAAAGTTACTTTTTTATTTTATATCATGCTAAGATCACGACATCAGTATTCCTAACTTTGTATATACGGTCTATTTAATGACTATATCTTTAATAAATTATTAACGACGAATTTAAGTTAAATAAAGAAAAACCGAGAAACACGGGTAGTCTAATTTTTAACGAGCTATTATAAACGCGAAAAAACAGAAATACTTTTTTTTTTGAAATGTTGTCAATTGGAAAACTTAAAAAGTTGTCTGACTCATTTGAAAACCAGTTTAGGGCAAATGAAAATTCGGGCAAACGATGTGTTAGGACAAATGTTGTTAGGGATTGTGAGGAACACCCGGTATCTTGTACATTACTGGTTACCCGTAGTATGGATATGGCTTCTGAATCTGCTCAAACCAGTAAATTAACAAGCATTCTTTTGGTAGACAAGTTTGGTAGGTAACAGCTACGTGCAGGCTATACCAGCTGCGTGTCGAATTAATTCGTCGCATCTTTAAACGTTACAGTTGGTCCAGTTCATTATAATGCGCAATTTACATTTAAAAACACTCCATTATTTATTAACCTTTGTTATTTAATAGGCTTACCGCCTGTTTCACAATCGACAAGTTAAGCATATTTGACAGATAAAATTAGCCTATTCTCTTTCTTACACTTGTAAATAGACAAGGAGACAGGCAACTTTAAATGGTAGATACATTTACTCGTCGATTGTGAAACAGGACCTTCGTATTTTAATGGTGGTAAGACCCTTGTGCAGTCCTTCTGGATCCACTAACTGGGGGGTTATTATTACATCGGCGAGCGTAAAGGACAGAGCTATAGCAGTTATATAGCTCTCTACTTTTCTCTCAGCGTAAACTGTACTGCATCGCTATGTCATAATAACCCCTATGATCTTTTAACATATGGTCAATCAGTAGTACTCGCATTAGGTAGTAGTCGTGATAACCGGTGAAATAGAGAATAGAGGCATCTTAGTCCTCAGGCTTTGCAACAGGACATTAATTTAAAATCAGTATACAAAAATCATAACAGACAACATCGTTAAAATCGATCTGTTCAGACAACAAAAATGGATATTAATTATTACCTTCATTATCGCCGTCCACCTCTCAGAGGGGAATTTAAGTTCGTTACTTACAGGTTCTGGTACGGAGTCTCTAAAACTACAATAGCTATGTTCTTTACTCCCTGCAACTAAAACCTATCATTAAAACATAATTGAATTCAACTTGATTTATTAAAAACATACAAAAATACAAATCTTTCCACATGAATACAATTAAAAATTAAAACTAAACGTATTTAAATTAAAATTAAACTAAGCTACTCAAATATTAAAGATATAAATAATAATCACCACTATAAAAAGAACACCCCCTCTAGCAGGTCCGCTCGCGGCATGGTCCCCATGACACTGGCTGCATTACCTCTCTGGATCGCTAGCCCAATCCTTTGGGAGAGGTAAGCACCAGCTCTAGGATCTCCGGAGTATTCTATGAGCCGAGAGGACAGGGCCTTAATAAAGTTTTTCATATCAGCTGACCAAGGTCCCATGGTTTCCACTGCAAGCGCCACAAATTCGTAATTATTTAATAATGACGAATATTTGCGGCGCTTGAGTGTTTGGGCCTGATCAAAACAAGATTATCCTAATGTCATTTAAATTGAGTTAGCGATAATCGATAATCCAAACCAATTAATAGCACATGTAATTTAATATTTTCCTTAGATTTTAAATGAAACCTTATAAAATATAACAGTAACGTTCAATAACACTTCGTCGGTAGCATTGTCAGGTTCTTTAAAATATTCAGCAATATCATACAATATGCTGTGGATATTATTGTCATTACTTTGTGTTATATTTTTCTTACTATATGACCATTTTACGAAGTATAATAATTATTGGAAAGACAGAAATATTCCTGGTCCGACACCAAAATTCTTTTTTGGAAATTTCAAGGATAAAGCTCTTAGAAGACGAGCCTGCTGTGAACTATACCAAGGAATCTGGGACGCGTACCCTGATGTACAAGATAATACTGAAAATGTTCTAGAAATAACTGATGATCTGATCGCTGCACAGACTTTTCTTTTCTATTCGGCTGGATACAAGCCTAGTGCTGCAAATATGAGCTTCATGCTGTACCAGCTAGCTTTATACCCTAAAATTCAAGATAAAGTTGTAGCCGAGATCAAAGAAGTTCTACAAAAGCATGGACAGCTAACATTTGATGCGGTTTCAGAGATGAATTAGGTATATGGAAAAAGTAGTTAATGAGACATTAAGAATGTTTCCTGTCGTCGATTCTATAACAAGGCGTGCTTGTGCAGATTATAAAATACCAGGTACTCATTGGGTATTAAAAAAAGGGCAAATAATTATAATTCCGATTAGCCTACTTGGAGATGAGAAGATCTATGCAGATGCAAAGGTGTTCGATCCTGAGAGGTTTTCTCCTGAGAATGTGGCGGCCAGGCATTCATGTGCCTTCAGAGCTTTCGGTCTTGGGCCTAGACAGTGCATAGGTAAGTTTATAACACGTGAAATTAATTAATCCCCTATTTTTATATTAATCTTTCAAGAGACACAGTTCACGGCTAGCAGCCCGAAAAGCAAGAGAGGGAGAAAGTGTTGCTAGTTATTAAAGATGCGTTCAGTTACTACACTCTGTAAGCAATATCATTTGTTTGGGATACGGGTAAGAGGACAGTTACAAAAACTGTGAAGGCAACGTCGCATAGTTTTTTTAATATATTTCATATAAAATTGAGTAAAATCTTGAAATGGAATCCATTCACTTTGTGCATCTGGGGGCCTTTTGCGGTAGTGTTTGTCGATATTGGATAAACGTGGATAAAAGATCTGTCACTTTCTGACTAGTATGTAAGTGCGAGAGTAACGGATGCTTTATCGACTGCGATAAAAACGACCATAATACGGGGGCTGGTGTACCTAATGGCTAAAGAGCTTAAACGTCACATGGTCTTGTCTACGTTACAAACAAAATCGCGTAATTCCGATAACTAGTCCAAAGGGGGGCGTAAAAAACTCTAACTATATCAATATGTTTTCTCTCAGTAAATAAAAGGAGAAAGAAGTATATTTTAACAAACATGTTTTGTTTTTTAAACATCTTTAGAAAAAAACTGTTCTCAATTACTTGCCGTTATTTTGTAAGTCACTGCCTTGCCTTTACTTGTATTATAATTTTGTTTTTTTCTCCGTGATTTGCCGGGTTACAATAGTGCCATGTCTTCCCGTGGATGTCATAAGAGGCGACCAAGGGAATAAAGGCTTTAGTAATGTTATGCGATGGGCTTGCAACCTGTCACTAATACACTGGTATACATCTTGACCTAATTGTGCAAAATGTGGTCGCGGATCCTAACAACAAGTTTTTAGAGTTGTTGGTAATTCTGTAGGACTCTGGGAATGAACGCGAGTTTATGTGTGAAGTGTATATATATTTTTCAGGCACACGCTTCGCTTTTATCCAGATCAAGATATGTATGGCTCGGCTTCTGTATCGCTTCCGAGTGGAACCATCCAAGAACACTCCAAGAGAGATCAAGTTTGAATCAGCTCGTACGGTTCAATATCCCATCGGGGGTTTACCTATGAACTTCGTCAAAAGGAAATAAAGTCTATTTTTAACCCCTGACGCAAAAAGAGGGGTGTTGTAAGTTTGGCCGCTATGTGTGTATGTTTATCTGTCTGTGTCACCGTAGCTCTTAAACGGGTAAACCGATCTGAATGCGGTATTTTTAATTTGACATCAGGTTTTCTAGCGTTGGTTCTTAGCTAGGTTTCATGACAGTCGTTTATCGCTGTGGATAAATGTGGATAAAACATCTGTCACTTTCTGAATAATATGAAAGAGCGAGAGTGACGGGTGCTTTATCCACCGCGACGGTATAACGGTAGGCGTCCACCTAATCCGTTGTCGGCCCAAGTATGTTCTTGTCCTTACACTAATTATCATTTAAATAAATACGATAGGGATATACAGATCTCAGCGAGCCAGAGAATCTTCTACTGAGCGTGACGTTCGGCTTATAGGCGACAGGGATAAACAGATGTCAGAGAGCCAGAGAATCTTCTACTGACCATGAAAGTAGGCCGAACGTAAGTCCACAAGAACTTCTAATTGTTGGCCAAATAAAGTGAATTCTGCAAACCTCTATGCAAATGCACCTATCTAAAAATTCTTTCACCGTGTGAAAAGTACATTGTTATTCCAGATGAAGTTGGGTTATTTTAACTTATATTAACCGAAGCGAAGTGAGGGCGGGTCGCTAGTACATTATATATTCGTTACTCGTAAATACATTATAATACATTTCTTTATAAAATTCGCTTCACATATTTGTGGCAGTTCAGCAACTTTGATAAGAGTTATCATAATGTTGACAATACGATGTGTCAAAATTAATTTGGTTTTACCAAGTTGCGCCCTCATTTTGTTATTACTCTTATTTGCCAAGCAACATCTGTATCTTCAGTTTTAGTTGTAAAAAATAAAATCCCAAAGCAAAATTCGCATCCACAATATTAGTTAAGAAATTGGCCTAATCTGATTTAACACCTTCGTCTTCAGATGAACGATAATTCAAGTATTTTGTTTCAAGTGCAAAAGCAAATAAGTCCAGTTGAGTCGTTATATCGTTACTACATTAGAAAAAACTCGTATCTGATATTTCGAGATGTATGAGTTTGAACTTAATTCTCTTGAAACTTAAGTTCAAAATCGTATGTCACGAAATATGAGATACGAGGGTTTTTCAGAGCAATGTTTTTTTTTGAGAGATATTTAAGACGAGATTGCGTTCAACCTCGTTAGTGACTGAATTCTTGGCTAATGATTATTTGTTTTAGTTTTAATCACTGGATTGCGATTAGGTGTTATTTGGGAACTTGATAATTTGTTAGCGAACCAACTTTCAACACTGCTTTCTATTTTCTACCGCCTCGAAACGTATGGAGTTGCCTTAAAAAAAAGAGGACAATGTCATACAAATTGACCTAGTCCCAAACTAAGCTCTAGGCTTGTACTATGGGTACTAGACAAATATATAAATACTTACATACTTAAATACACAGAAAACATCCATGACTCACGAAAAAATATTCGCGCTCATCACACAAAAATCTGCCCTTACCGGGATTTGAACCCAGGACCGCTAGCTTCGTAGGCAGGGTAACTACCAATAGGCCAGCGCGTCGTCAAATGAGCAATTTAAAGTATTAAAGGCAATTGGCAATTTTACTAGTATAGGGGCATTCCATCTTACCACTCAGAGTCGGCAACGCATGTGAAGTCTTAGGATTCCAGTCTTAAGATAATCTTTGGGACACAATTATGTCTATCCTCCCGAGACCCTAGGTTCTCGCTTGAGGGCATAATGCCAAATTAAAAGGCACCCTATAAAGAATTCGACAAGGTTGCATTTACAATGTAACTAAAATAGGTATTGGGTCTTGCGAGGCTATGTGTCACAGATCTCACCATCAGAGGCCCTTTTCAAGAAGCTACAAGTTACAAATTACAAGCGAAAGTCTCTTTCTAACTCCTTTCGCTAGAAAGAGAGTTCCGCTTGTAATTTGTAACTTGTAGCTTCGTGAAACTGGCCACAGGTGGCCTGATGCTTTGCCTTCTCTAATTTTTTTTTAAATAACTGACTGTGTTGAGTTTCTTGCGGCCTACTTACAAAATTCATCTCTTTTAATAGTACATTACTACAGAGACCGGGACAAAAGGGGTTGTCGGCCGAGCAAAGTGAGGTGGGATAGGTCTGAGGCGGGCAACCCCATATTTCCCGCCGAGGTTTATAGTGCTTTTTTCAAACATGCTATGAAATAAACAACAAAAAAATCAATGTTTTATTTTTTTAATACGTATAGTGGCAGAATGTCATGATGCCTGTGCCACAAATTTATGTGGAATGGAAATTAAAAAAGAGGACTTTGCCGGCGTAGGCCTGCACGATTTCTATGAAATTCCATTAACGACCTCTTGTCCTAGCCGCACCTGAAACGTCATACTTCGCAGCCTATTATGAGGAACATAACATCAATATTTCATTGCATGTTTGAGAAAAAGCTATTTTGCCCTACTCATCCAATTGGCGGCATATCAGATAAAACTCCTGTAGCAATCACAACCTCATTTCTAGCAGGAGACGGTTGAAAATGCTTTGGGTTTTTGAGTTAACGGTTATTGGCTTATATATGCACTGTATAAATCTTGTACATATTTAAATGTCGAAACGGCTACCCGCTAAGTTTTTAGGATTCCGTCTAACGAGACCCTATTATTAAGACAACGCCGTCCGTCCGTCCGTCCTAAATTTAGGAAACTGTATCTTCTGAACAGTAATATATAACTGGTTGTTTTATTTTCAGAATATGTGTATTACGGCGAATTTACTAATCTATACTACAGGGTGGTACTCGATAAACTGTACGAGTACATATTGAAAGGGATGAAATTTTAGGTTAATTTATCGGTAAAACTTTTTAAAAAAAAGATTGCCCCTTTTTTTCTTAAATTTTTTAATAAATTACAGCAAAAATGTCATTTAGTTTTCATAAAAACACGATTTTCTCAAAAATTTGTAGATATTTCATTTTTTTTTTTGCTTATTAATTTCCTCGTTTAATTTTAGATCTAAAAATGTTAAAAAAAATTGTAAAACATCTGTAAAA
This sequence comes from Acleris literana, assembly GCA_946894065.1. NCBI lineage: Eukaryota > Metazoa > Arthropoda > Insecta > Lepidoptera > Tortricidae > Acleris > Acleris literana. Next base: position 2,500,951 of record OX335690.1, read on the forward strand.
TTTTGAGAAAATCGTGTTTTTATGAAAACAAAATTATATTTTTGCAGTAATTTTCCACAAAAAAAGCAGTTATTCAGTTATTTTTTTTAATTGTTGTTATATTGTTATCAATTATTATAAACTGAACTAATGTCAATACCATGCATTTTGTTTTATCTTTTTTGCTATTAGATCAAAAATTACACCGTCACGAGTAAGTGTACTACCCAAACTTTATTAAAAAGTTTCACAATCTGTAAAAAAAAACCCTAAAATTTCATCCCTTTCAAAATGTACAGTTTATCGAGTACCACCCTGTATAATAAGTATTATGAAGCTGAAGTGTTAGTTTGCTTAAACGCGCTAATCTCAGGAACTACTGGTCCGATTTGAAAAATTCTCTCACTGTTAGATAGCCCATTTATCGAGGAAGGCTATAGGCTATATATCATCACGCTAAGACCAATTGGAGCGGAGCACCAATGAAGAATGTTTCAACCTTCTACGTAAACAAAGTCGCGGGTTAAAGTTAGCGTTAGCCCTAAGTAACTATTCCACGGGGACGAAGTCGTAGGCAAAAGCTAGTAGAAAATAAAATTAAAGAAAGTGACATTTTAAAGGGGATCCCCATTTTTTTTAACGGTTTTCTATTTTTGTTGTATTTTGAAAACAGTATAACATACACGCGTCAAATTTGGTATGATTATATACAAACCCTAAAGAAAAACAATAAATACAAAAAATGGTCAAGTATGAGATGGCCTTCGCTGATTCGATCCAAAATCGAATTCAAATCAGAATATAACAAACCTACTGTGAGGCGGTACGGAACCCTCGGTGCGCGAGTCCGACTCGCTCTTCCCCGTTTTTTATGTTTTACTGCGTTTTCCGTGAACGCTATTACGGGAGTGTTTACAGCCCTTAATAATTGGTTTATGCCTCTTGTCTATCTTTAGGAACGTCAGTCAGAAGCCTTGTTAGACGGCCTGCCGTCACACCGTACACGGAATTAACCCACGGGTTCACGGAAAACTAGAGCTACACAACGAAGATATTTTGATAATATCTTAGCCTAATTGGACGAGGCCAGCGGTCCTGGGGGCTTAATATGGGCGTTTGTCGCGTGACAAATTGTGGATAAAACATTCGTCACTTACTGACACGAAAGCGACGGATTTTAAGTTGGGGTAAAGTGGGGTAAGTGCGTCTACGGGGCAAGTCTGGCTAACCAACAATATCTCCTAAAAAATATATGGTTTGATGCACTTACCCCGTTGATGCTCTTATCCCACCTGACTTTAGTATTTTAATTTTTTAAGTAGTATAACTAGGAGAGTGACGGATGCTTTATCTTCATTTTGTCACGTGATAAACGCAACGATACTAATTAAGCCCGCTGGGTTCGATTTTCGGTCAAGGATGAGATTCTCTTAAGCGTATTACTTCTTGCTTCAACCCGACGCAGTTAATATTAACCAGTGAGTTTAAGCAGACCCGTTAGAGCGTACAAAACACATTTTGTTAATTAGGCAGCTTATTTACGACATAGCTCGACTAGCTTTTCAACTCACGTTTAATTTGTGTGTTGAGCGCGAGTCTGAGTCTTGGGTGATTTTATGTATATATATATATATGTATCTACTTCTTGATATAAGTATGTTTATTGTCACCTAGTACCCATAGTACTCGTACAAGCGCAGTAGCTTAGTTTCGGATTAGTTTTAATTAATTAAGAAGTGCATACAATTGATAAGAAATGGACTCATTGCATATAAAATTACCAGTGATCGGAAATAGGTGAGCTAATTTGCCTAAACTTGATGCATGTTGATTCAATAATGTATTCCCATCTCTCTCACGCATGAATGAATATGCGTCAAGTTTAGGCAAATTAGCTCTACCTATTCCGATCACTGAAAATTACACAATTATTATTTGAATCATAATAATTTTTTAAGTTAAAATTCAAAATATTTATTCAGTAAATTGGCCACATGAGGGCTCTTTTACACAAGTGTTAATTATCGTAAAGTTTATTTGATGAAATGAAACTGTTTTCACGTGGGATATTTAAGACATTCTATAAGAAGGTTTTGGCGATACAAAAATACTTTCAATCCTTAGATACAAAATATTTTGAACTATAAAAAATATGAGCCGCAAACCTCATTGTCGCATGTCTGTCGAAAGAGCCTCGAAGGACCATAAGGTAAGGTAAGGTAAGGTAGGTATAAACCTACTGAGGCCCTACCTTAGTAAAGATGCATTCGGTTTTCGTTATCGTTATCCGACATGTATAGAATTTACGTCAGCAGTCATACGATCGTATCGAGCGAGCGCCTACGTCAATTCCATCCATTTTGTCAGTTTTAGAAAATCGTTTACGTTAGCGTTAAGTAACTTGAATGAATGATAAATAAATGAATAATTGACAACATTTCAAAAAAAAAGCATTTTTGTTTTTTTGCGTTTATAATAGCTGGTTAAAAATTAGACTACCCGTGTTTTTCGGTTTTTCTTTATGTAACTTAAATTCGTCGTTAATAATTTATTAAAGAAATAGTCATTAAAAAGACCGTATATACAAAGTTAGGAATACTGATGTCGTGATCTTAGCATGATAAAAAAAGTAACCAGAAACAGAACTGACAGTCATGTCATGTCACTTGTCAACCATAACAACTGTAAACAACATAAATTCGTCGACTTTGGGCAGATTGCGGCTATCGGCTTTTACAAATCCGTTAGTCACTTTCATTTTAAATAGCGTATATCAAAACACTACTATTAAACACTAGTATTGCGAGAATCGAAAGCGTGTCGTTAGAATCAAGTAATCCGTCAGACAGATGAAAAATGGACAGTTGTATATTTTTTCAATTCCTATAGTAATAAATGGACTAAGGGCACTATAACTGTATTCCTAACATTCACAATCCAACTTTTTCAACTGTTTTTCCTAAATATAAAAAAACTATTGCATAAAAAATCAAAAATTTTTTTTTACTGTAATCAGAAGTGTAAAATCTACAAACGGTATTTTATTTTACTACCTTAGCAAATATGAATTGTTGTCAATTAGTTTATTTGCATGAAACAAGCGTATATAAAAGATGTTACTTTCGTTTTAGACTTAAGTACCTATATTTTTAGTGATAGTAGGACCTTGTGCCGGGTCCGTCCGGATCGCTACCACTTTCTTATCCATTAACCCACCGCCAAGCAGCAGTGTTCGCATTGCCGTGTTCCGCTGTGGGAATAAGACAACCGGTGAAATTACTAGCATGGAGGCATTACATCTTAGTCCTCAGGGTTGGCAACGCATTTGAAGTCTTAGGATTGCAGTTTTGAGATTTCAAATGTCTATCGGGTTTCAGAGGGCTCAGACAAGATGCACTACGCTAACTAACGTTTCTATTCGATTCGTTTTTAAACCAATCGCGTGACTGGAAGATGACGTGATACGAAAAGTCACGTGGTCTACCAGTGACGCGATTGGTTTAAAAACGAATCGAATAGAAACGTTAGTTAGCGTAGTGCATCTTGTCTGAGCCCTCTGATCATATAAAAAAAAAACAAATTCGAAATTTTATATTATAATTTGCATTTGTTTAAGTATCCCTTGACAGAGTAAAAACAATATTCAATTAAATAATTAAATTACATTTTCTTAAATAAAATGAAAGGCAACTCCTTCTAACCTTGCCTAACCTCCCGTTCGCTTCGGTGTGAACGCCCCCTGCTAATATAGGGTAGTCACTTAAATGATTGGCCACAATAACAAGCCAGAGATAACTACCCAATAAACCCTACCGGGAACTCATTAGGCACCTAGCATTATCCAATCCAGTAAAAACCTTTACAGCCAAAAACAGCAACGTGTTTACAAACACTGATTAGCAATTAGCTAGGGGGATAATAATTATGAAATGGTCCTGATGATGCCAAGAAATAATAAGTATATACGGGTTACCTTTGTTTCGGCGAAATATGTTTACCAAGTATCGTTTCCCAACCGTTTCATTTGCCAACCCGCTTTGTTTTCTGTAACCGTAAATATATCAGGATTTTATAAAAAACGAATGTTACCTATAACCTCCTAAGGCCCAAGGTCCTACCCATAGTACTTATTGACTTTGTCATTCAGACCCAGCTCCTTCGACAGTTGTGTAGTCATAGCGTACCACCGGCCTACCAGTAGGATTCAATAGAAAACCCGCCATTTTGTCTTTTTAGTACTTGGGTCTGAATGAGTATAAGACAATAGTGCTAATGGTAGGACTACGGGCTGTAGTGACTACATGCTGAGTTTTTCGTTGGGCCTTAGGAGGATAGGGTTCTACACGATGGTACTGAAATAAATCCTGAAATATTTATATAAAATTGGGTTGGCAAATGGAAAAGTTGGGAAACGATACATTTGGCAAACATATTTTTGCCAATCGGCAGGCTCCGAGTTTATACATATACAAAAATGAATCCCTGTTACCCTTGGTCACGTCATAACTCTAGAATGGCTTAACCGATTTGATTTAAAAAAATGTGTGTGTTCGTAATTATCAGGACAAGATTGCATGAAAACAAAAATACACCTGTGCGGCGCCGGGCACGGACAGCTAGTAGTTTATGATTATAAATGCGAAAATTTGTGTGTTTGTGTGTTCACGCTGCTACGGCTGGACGGATTTGGATGAAATTTGAAATGGAGATAGCTTCTACCCTGGATTAACACAGAGGATATTTCTCATCCCGGAAATTCTAAATGTTCCCGAGGGAATAACGATAATCGAGATCTACGCCGACCAAGTCGCGGGCAGAATCTAGTTTATTAAAATTGCGCATCCGCGTGGAAGCCGGTTTTTAACTGTGACAAGCACTAATTTTTATCTATACTCATATAATAAGTCCTCTATTAGGGCGTATACAGAAAGAAAGCTGGAAACTTATAAGCGCTTACCGGCGCTTGACAGCGCTGGTAACCCGCGCAGGAAAATATATGAACGCGCGCCGATAAGCGCTTATAAGTACTGAACGGTGCCGACAAGTTATAAGCGCTTATCGGCGCGCGTTCATATATTTTCCTGCGCGGGTTACCAGCGCTGTCAAGCGCCGGTAAGCGCTTATAAGTTTCCAGCTTTCTTTCTGTATACGCCCTTATGCGTTCAAAACCCGTAGGCAATGACCAGCATTACCTGTGGTAGTAGGTGACAGCGATGACAGCTTGATAATAATTTAATTACGTTACAGCTGTCATGGCTGACACCTACTACCACAGATGCTGGTCATTTGCCTTTCGGCTTCTGAACCCATCTGAGAGCACTTATAATATGTGTGTAGATAAAGTAAACTATTATTAGTTACTAACCTCGTGTAAAGCGAACTTAACAAATTAAACATAAATGTTCTAACAATGGAACCAATTTCGTATTTCTGTAAAATTTGATTAAATTAACAACATTTTACTGTCCTAGCACGTAAATGACCATTTTTATCTATTATACACACTTGCATAAAAAAGTCATTTTTACTATATCTCATTGGGATGCACTGCGCATGTCCCGTATTAGTTATGTTTAAGTGCATCTACTATCGCTGGCCACACGGCGTGTTCCTGCAGTTGCATTGAATGCACTTTATTGTTGCACCGTGCATTGCATGTTGATTTCAGGGAGCTGTGTTGAAGGGCTACTGTGGGTGTTCTTGCGCATTTATAATTAACAAATCCTAATTTTAGTTGCTTTGAGTACCTACTCTAGACAACGATTAACATAGATATAGATAAATAAATACTTATATGTACCTATAGATAAAGAAAATCTGAGTAAAAATACTCGAGCTAATCACACAAATAATTGCTCTCCTGGCCTTCTGCGAATCGAACCTGGGACGGCTAGCATCGTAAGAAGGGTCACTACCAAAGAGCACCTCAATCGCGAGAAAATAAATCTAAAATGAAAAGAATAATTTTAAGACAGATAAATGCAAAAAATATATCTTACAACGCTATCTTTTTAACTCTATCACTTAAGTAAATGCAGAAAGAGACGGTTGTTTTTGAAGTTTACTATCACCTAACAAAGGGTATACAGTCTACATAGACAAGTTTCCAAAACGGAGACTGAGGCGATGGTGCACCACCAACAGCCAGCTACATTTTTTTTTTGGGTAGTCGCCTGAAAGGCCAAAGACAAAAGTCCTTGCTTTTGTTTGCTTTTTGCTTTAATTACTTTAAGAAAAAGGGGCAGAGGTGAAAATCCCTTCCGGAGACCTGGGAATGGAGGGCCCAGGTACTGGCTGGCTCGCACCGGCTAAAACACCGATGCCCCTATTACCAACTAGAATTTAGAGTACCCCAGCCAGTGCTGAAAGTCCGGAGGAGAAAGTCCTTCCTCCGTTTACATATCCGCGGGGTTTTTCCAAAAAAGCTAGCTACTTAGGTACATGTAGCTTTGGCGTCGGAGGGCGCTGGAGACCAGCTGAGAGCAAGATAGGTCAGGCAGTAGCGACTCGGATAGGTAAGGTTGGAAGCTACGCTTCAAAGCTACGCGACGCTACCGCTAACAGAAACATCTAACCATTAATTACTTCATAATATTCTGCTTAGTAATGTATTCCTTGCGACGAATCAGCTCATCAATCTTATGCATAAAGATTATCCAAGACCATTTCCACCGCCCTTCCTCCGCCCTCTCCGACAAAATGACACACACATGTAGCTGTTTGTGGCTTTCCAAGAAAAAGTACTTGAGTACTAAATGAGTACTAAATGCATCCGTTTAGGTAGGTATACGTAGGTTTTTATGGGTTATTTTAGAGTATGACAAGTACATCCTACAGTGCCGAAGTGTTTCCAAAAGAGCCCATATTTGTAGAAAATAAGGGCACCAGAAACTATCAACTAGGCTAACCACGTTGCCATATCGCTATTATTACAGTCGACCACAAAGAGCTGATATATCCACATTTTATTTCACCTTATTGCATTGTAATAAGGTCTAAAAGTGGATGGGATCCCCTTGAATCACCGACAGTCCGACACTCATTTGATCCAATGTATCATTTCATCGAATTTCATTTCATCACAAGCTAATTTCTGCTGAAACCGTTGTGTTTTTAGGTTATCTTAAGCGTAGGTTAGGTTATATATATGGTTTACGAACTTTATTCCCATAAAGAATTTACAAGATTAGGTGAGGTTAGACCTGGAATTATCGTTAAAGTTAGTAAGCCGGGGTGAGTAGGGACACAACCTAAAATGAAGCATATGCTACTAATTATAAGACTGAAATTATTTCCAATAGACGTAACGTTATTGTTCATTTAGCAATTGTTCTTATTTGAAACAAGTTATGACTTTCGCTCACGCCGTTTTACGGTACCAAAAAATCGTAACTTCTCGATGAAATGAAAATTCGGAGAAGTAAAACATTATTTGAAAGAAGTGTCTGTGATTCAAGGCTAAACTAAAAGTGGATGCATCTCTTCGTAGTCAACTGTACCTGCGTCTTCTTCATTAAAGGTGACCATACTTAGCATTCTCAAAACGCCTAGCTGTCTACGCGTTGGTGTTTGACGTGCGGACACAGAAGGATGACCTAATCATGACGCAATGACTGAAGACGTCACGTCATCGTCCTAGGATCCTACGTGGGTTGAAGGCGAATTGATCTTGTATTGGATTCTAATTAGCTTTGAACTTTCCAATGACTAATGTGGGGGAACAAATATTGGCGGTTCAAATGTAAGCTAATTATGTATAAGTGGGTCGATCTATAGGCGTCGAACTAAGAATGATCTAAACGATCACCCACGGACAGAAGTTCGACATTTTAATTTCAAAGACAATGCCAGGTCTCCATAGAAGATTTGGCCTAAGAAAAAATTGTGACGGATAATTATAGAATTTGATTTATTTGATATGGAAAAATCTTTAAAACAATGTTGCGGTGTTAGTTTTTCTGAAGAACTTGTCTTATTTTACTTTACATTACATACATTTCTTGCAAGATGTCTTAGTTATAAAGTATATCAATAGATAGCTCTATTTTTCGTATAAGTTTCCTAAATGTGTAAGTAATAAAATACTGAATTTAAATCTTATACAAAACAGGCCATATCAACATCCTTCGTATCCGCGAGCTTTTTTTTAAAGTGTTTTAAGACAAGATCTGGCATTGTCCTTTAATTAGACGGGGATATTAAGAAGAAAGTATTATTTTTTAGAAAAATTTCAAATTAGAAACCTGAAATGGTAATGAAAAAAAGGTTCCAATTTGAAAAGGACATGTAAGTTTTTTTTTAAACGTTTTTAAAAGCCATCAAAACAGAAGACTCTGAAATTAATAATCATGCTTATGACACAGAAAATATCCTAACTAAATTGTCCTTAAAGAGGGCGGAACCCGGGACCGCTAGCTTCGCAGGCAGGGTCACTACAACTAGGCTAACTATTCAAATTAATAATAACTATACAATTGACGGCATTTTGGCAATCATTGACCTGATAGGTGATTCGGTGAACGATATCATAGCTAAGAATCTCGACCAACAACTCAAAAGACTGGCTTTAAAGCTGGATCAAGGGTCAGATGGAGATAGCGGTACTCCTCGACACGACACGTATGGTCAGTAGGTTCCTCTCTTTAGCCTTCACTACCGGTAGCTTGAACCCGTAAGTTAGATTTTCTATAATGTGTGTGTATTGTTATTTTTCTTTCATATTTGAACACTTATTATTAAAAACCTACAATACGCTCTTATTCATAAACGCGCAATAGCTAAAGTACCCGAATCTTAAGTACGCGAAACCGACGTGCATGCATGACTCGATGTATGAATGTGGAAGAAGCGAAAGAGATTTGTCAGGATCGTAGCAGGTGGAAAGATGTGGTCTCTGCCTACCCCTCTGGGAAACAGGCGTGATATAATGTATGTATGTATGTAATATAAAATTAAAAAAAAAAGTTTTACGTTGACCCCTGGTGGTCCCATGCAAGCGCGTAGCAACTGCATTGAATCATCGTCCGTGCTGCGTATGCGCACCGCGTCTGGAGAAGCTTTAATGGCCACGTCTGGCGCTTCCTGCGACGGGCCTGTCATTAATTACCCTAAACGGCTATGATAATAACTATTTGGAATTATAAATAACCTTTTCCAGCGACAACGTTCGCACTTTAAATACATCATTGACTCTAAAGGAACAAAAAAATAAAATAGTGACATTCTTGCGGTTAAAAAGAATGAACTTTTGTATCAATTCCTTTTTAACATAAAAATGTAAATTTTATTCAAATCCGTTCAGCTGTCCATCTTAATTGAAAGTACAACATCCATTTAGTCAAAGTTAAACAAACCTAGCACTAAAATTAAATTAATAACACAATTATGTAAACATTTTCTATTTAGACAAATTAAAAAGTTCGCCGACCGTAGACATATTTTTTTCTGAATACTGGCAAGCGATACCAAAATCCGAAACCGAAAAAAAACTCGTTTGCCACAATCCATCATCCATCCCTATTAGTTAAAGCAAAAACTGTTATTTTAGCGAATTAGAGGCCGATCTGTAACGTCAGCGGATCCTTTACAAATCGCCATTTTAATTGGCCGTTTAAAAATATTTGGAATTCGAACGCCGAAAAAAGTAGCGGCAAAAAAAGGTTGCATCTGTCAATCATTGTTATTATCTGTGGCAGTTGCCAGTAACTTTTGGATATTGATATTGGAAAAGTGAAAGCGCTTTTTTGCTTGGCGAAGTCTTTCTCGATATTCTGCAGTTTGCAGTGGCGAAGGAGTGGGAGGTAAGCAGCTTATTATTACAATCTAGCACTATAACACGACATGTGAATATTGCTTTATTTGAAAATAAATTATAATGCTTGGTAAGTACTTAAATTCAATAGTTTTTCACATAGGTACTATTTAAAAGAAAACATTTGGCTTTGAAATATAGTTTGAACTTTAAGCTGTTCCTATCTCTAATTTTCTGTTAAATATTTTCCATATCTTTTCTTCAGTAGTTCTTATCACTGTTCTTAAGGCCGGCTTTACATTAAAACTTACGACTTACGTAAGTAGGGATGCAGCTATCTTTTAGAATGAAAAAATATATTTCTATCTACTTCTAACCAATAGCTGCGTCCCTAGTTACGTAAGTCGTAAGTTTCAGTGAAAAGGCCGCCTAAGGAACTGTAAAACATTTCGAGGTCTAAAACGGACATGTCATTCACTGATGTTCCGAGTTTGATTCTTTCAACAAATTAATAAGATCCATTTTGCTATGAAAAACCAAACACACTTGCAATTATAATATTAGCATACATTAGTCATAGGTGCAATTTACATATTGTTAATCCTTGTTGAATGAAATACATTCAACTTATCAATAATGATGCGATCTGATTATTAATGCGTTGTTAAAGTTATCATTGGCCACACAAGGCTTCTATTTGGTATGTATCAGTAATCAATATCTCCGGTAATTCGCATTGAAAACAATGAATTCAATTATAGACCTTATTCTTGAAGACTAAAAGCCTAGTTCAATATGAGATTGAATTATTAATTCAAGCGATGTATTGATCCATTAAAGATTAGATACAACATCATCATAAACCAATCCAATATCCAATTAAAATCAAGTCATGTGAAGCACATAAAAGTCGACCTCAAATAAAATTCGAAAATCGAACGACTTCCGCGAAACATAAAATCTTTTAAAAATTTGCCGCTCGTCAAACAACACAAGAATCAAAATGGCGTAACGCAAACACACTTCATTTGTCAAGGTTTTTTCCCACCGAAATATTAATTCTATATTAGCACCGTGAAAAGGGATTGACACGTCGACTGTATCATTTTCCACTTCATCTAAGCGCCATTATGTTGGTCATATTCGCAATAATCCGACAAGATTTAAAAGCCCTTGCATTATTTGCAAGTATCCTTTATTGCTATACAATAAAGGCTAGTTTTAAGGAGTAATTGAATAGTTATCCGCAAATAAGACGCGATTGATTCCATATTGTCCGTAACAAAGGAATAGACAAAATAGACATGTGAGTGAAAAGGATTTTTTCTTTTTTCTAACTCACGCTGCGCGCAACTGCCAGCTTCCAAGAAGGTGTAAAGTGGCCCTTATTTTCTGTTATTTGTTATTTATTTTATTGTATTGTTAATAAGCGTGCTAAGGGGAACGTTCGTAAACTATTATTAAATGGTTATTTGGAACTAAATAGAATATAATGGCCGTGAATAATCGTTGAATGAGGACGGAGCAATCAGGGGCCATTGTCGTGGAAGCTAGTTTGACTTTTGACGTCTATATTCCTTTATAATCTGTGGCAAGCGAGAATTTTACCGCCAATAAAATTAAATTCACTGCGTTTCGTTCCACGCAGAGTTCAAAATGGGATAAACTGATTTTAGCCAACAGTGATTCGTTTTTATTAATAAAATTGACAGTTGTTATTGATTTTTAACGGTGGGATGATTTTAGCGCCTTTCGTAGAATGAGTGAAGATGTATGACAATTTGTAGCGAATGAGGCCCTTTTGTAGTTTTTGTATGAGTTTGGTGAGTTATAAAATTTGTTTTTATTGATGCTTGAATTGGTGCGGTGTGTTGCTTGATTGGTCGAGGCTATTGTTAAGTGAAGATTTAAGATCAGCTTGTTGTGTAGTCATTTCTTTTATTGATTTAAGATGTTTTTTACGACTGTATTATTAAATTTCGGTAGTTAACGTTCTAAAGTTGTTTTCTTTAACTCCGAAATAACTAATTGGATGAAATTTAAGTGCATGTAATATTCTTAGCTGTATAAATCTTTCATCATGATGCCTTCAAAAATTATACTTGAAAAATGTGACGGTAGGAAAGCTTCAATAAACCTAACAATTATTTGAAAAATTACCAAAAAAGTAATGTAACTAAACCAATTATAAAAGAGTATGACTAATTAGTCAAACAAACACATTCCCTGGAGCTTCACGCTCAAAAATAACATTTAAGTAAGTTGTTTAGTCACAACGATAAATAACCATTCAACGTAAGCCACGCGACTGTTCTAAATTTAAACAATAAAGCAATCAAACCCCTAAGTACTTTATGGTCAAACAATCCATCCCGTAAGTACCCCCATTCGAGCACAGATAAGACAAAAACTTCAGCCATTGACCTAAACAAAGCCGGCCATTTGTGGCCATAGACAAGCCATTAAAAGCCAATATTTCTATGGTTTGACCATAAATTAGAGACGGCTATTATTTCCCGTATAATTAGTGGATTCCTGTAGTTGGGGGTGGATCTTTGTATCGTTTGTGGTTCAGGGATGGATTTGGAACTTTTAATTTATATAAAATTGGAATATGAAGTATAGTTTTTGTTTGAGCTCGAAAAAAATCTGATATTATTTTTAGTAATTAAAAAAAAAGTTTAAAATGGGGCGTCATAGATTAAATATTTACTCGCGTAATTTACTTGGCTTTTATTTTTTCATGTTTTCTTTTCCTTGCTTCCTCAAAAGATATTCTTTTTTTGAAAGGACATACGAGTAGCATAAGACCAAAAGCTGACTCTGACGTTGACAAATAAATTTTTAATTATCAAAAAAAAACCGTAATTTAATCAGTAATGCAAATTTTCCAGCATTTTAACTACAATAAACTAGGCTTAAAAATAATTATTGAAATAACGCAAGTTATGAATTTACACTTGACTTTTTTTTTAAATTTAATCTTCAATGAACGGTCGTCAAATAAAGCGTTTTAGCTATACCAATTCCAATTAATTCTAAGAACAAATATACCTCATTTTTAAAACCATTGTGGATATTATTAATGACTCTAATAATAAACGGGTTGTTACCGCGATTTAAATTTATTGATCTGTTCCTGATATCGATGCCATCGGGAACTGATCGATTAATTTATTAGATCTCGTTTATTATGGATAGTGTTGAACTACAATTTTTTTAAAGAAGTAATATTTATAAAATGCCAACAACCCAAATCCGGCACCGAAAACAGAATCCCGAGCTGCCCATCCTCTCCGCAGGGGGCCTGTTTGTCTGTCCGTCCCGCGACACCTCACGATCTATTGACGATAAATGTCGGACAGATGGCGAAATCGAATTCGAAATTTAAACTTAACCGAAACAAAACCATTGCTAAACGTATCGCTTTTAAAATTCGAACATACTTGCATAACCAGACTTGTAAAAATAAAATATTTTACAAATTAAAAATAAAATGTTAACTAGTACATACAGTCAGCAGCAGAAGTAGCTACGCAACCGAAGAGGTCAAAATGATCTGCACTCGACTCTATTGTCAAGAGAATACGTCGTGTCTAGATCATTTTGAGCATGTTACTCGTATTCTGCTTAGCTTCATTTGATTCTGACTGTACACACCCGTAGTTATAGTTAAACAATTTAGAAGAATATCAAAGCCATAGAGCCATAGAGATTAAGAGATACTCAAAATATTTAATGCATTTAATAATTACTTAGGTACAGTTTCAGGGTATTTGTTAACTTAAATTAATACAAACCGTATTGTTATCAGATAGCAAAATAAATTTCATTTCAAAGCTTAGCATGACATACGGACAGACAGTAGAATGACTGCAGGGCTTCGTTTTATCATTTGGGAACGGACTCCTAAAATCCAAGGGTTCGAAGGCTAATCAACGTCACTAAACTCACTATCCGTCCATCCATCCACCATCTTATACTTTAACCTAAGCCAAACAGCAGTGTTTGCATTGTTGTGTTCCGGTGTAGGGATAAAACAACCGGTGAAATTACTAGCATAGAGACATTCCATCTTAATTCTCAGGGTCTTAGGATTGTAGTCTTGAGAGTAAATATGTCTATGGGTCTCAGATCCCACTTACCATCACGAGGCCTGCATGTGTGCTCGTCTGTTAAAAAATTGAATAAAAACAACAATATTGTTACAAAAACATAGACTTATAGTCTTAATCTCCATTCACCAAGAAAACAGAGATAACTGAAAGACATAGAAACCGTCCGTTAACAATATCGTTTAGACATGGCTGCCCTCATAAGCCAAACGATATCTCAAAGTCAAGCCAAAGCAGATAAGACCCTCTCCCGTTAGTAATAGGGTTGCAATTTCTGCGGGAGTTTTGTCAGAGATACGTCATTTGTCTTAGGGCAGATGGCTACGCGTAGCACCCACGCTTGCCCACGCGCAGCCGTATCGTAAACCACGCGATGTAACCCGACACCGCACGTGACGGGGCTGCAACTACTAAACCAGTGGGGCTGGAACCGAGGATTGTCTTGCTTTATATGATCAAGTATTTATTAAAATTATTTATTCTTTATTTATACTGGGTTTTCTCTTGACTAACTCTTGTTGGACGAAGATTTTGTAGATCATGTAGCGAGTTAAATAAGGCTATAAAGACTTGTAGTATTGTTAGGCGATGGGCTTGCAACCTGTCACTAATCTTTACATAGTATAAAACAAAGTGGCTCCCGCTTTCTGTTCGCTTAGATCTTTAATGCAACTTTCAGCAATTCTTAAACCGAAGCGAAGCATGAGCGGGTCGCTAGTTTAATATAAAATATGGTTGCAGAATTAACAAGTTTTTAGAGTTGTCGGTAGTCGCCTCTGCCTACCCCATGTATGTATGTATATGAAGCGAGCTAACCCAGAAGATAACTATGTAATTACCGTAGCTTTAAATTTAAAATAAATATTCATCCAGTAAATTGGCTCTCACGGCTCTTTTACACGTAGGTAATATGGAGTGAATCTACTAGCGCTTCGGACAAGACCATCATTGCAGAGAAGAAGTGCCGCAATAAACTCAAGCATTGCACAAGGTAAGTTTTCAATTATAAAATACTGATTACTAATGATTACTGTAAATAATGATTACTCAATAACTTGAGTTTGATATAGTTATAATAAATAGTTATTATCTAAGTTAGAATAACACGTAGAACCTAGTCCACGCACCAATATGTTGCCCCTCAAACGACCAATGAACCTAGACAAGTTGCTTAACGCTAACGTAAACGATTTTCGTAAACTGACAAAATGTATGGAATTGACGTAGGCACTACGCGACCGTCTGACAGCTTACGTCAATCCTGTGGGTTACCTTTCTTTCGGCGAAATATGTTTGCCAAGTGTATCGTTTCCCAACCGTTTCGTTTGCCAACCCGCTTTGTTTTCTGTAACCGTAAATATTTCAGGATTTTATAAAAACTACCTAACAAGGTTCAACAGGCTGGTACTAAAATAAATCCTGAAAAATGTATAACATTGAGTTGGCAAATTAAAAAGTTGGGAAACGATACATTTGGAAAATATATCGTTTGCAAAAGGCAGGCTCCCCAATCCTATACATTGTGGATAACGATAATGAACACCGAATGCATCTTGTCTAGGACCTCTAATTGGTCTAATCAGTACAACATTATTTGTGTACTTTACTTGAGTCCGTGTAGGTGTGTGTGTGCGTGTCGCCGCCGCCGAATATTACGCCTAGATAATTCCATTTGTGGCTTCAAGATTAGGGCATGCTCCCGGGAAATCCCGGTTCTGTAATTCCCGGGAAATCCCGAAAATTTCACAGGTCCTAAAGAACCGGTACTGAAGATTACATCCTCCATCCAATACCAAACAAATATCGTGGCGCGTATCACATATATCCAATTCACACCTGAGCGACAAAGCCGGCCCAAGCGGCAACATCGCATCAACATCCATCATATTTTGTGGCATATTTGCAATAATTAATCTCTAGATTTATAAAAAGGAAGAACAAATAACTTTCTAGTAAATATTTTACTTAATCAAGATATGTTTTTGTTGAAGAAAACGTGCATGATTTTATTGCATATTTATTATATTTAAAGTTTCCTAATGTTTTTCAATCGTTTTTTATCTCAAATGTCCATGATTGCGGTGATTTGAGGTAAAAAATAAAGAACCGAGAGAACCGGGGATCCCGGTACCGTCCCTGCTTAGAACCGGGAAATGGAAGTTTCGGAACCGGGCCCGGTACTGCATGCCCTATTCAAGGTTGACTTGCTGTATGAAATTATCATCATCGTCATCATTTCGGCCGAAAGACGTCCACTGCTAGACATAGGCCTTCCCCAAGGATCTCCACGACGGCCGGTTTTGTGCTGCTCGCATCCATTGCCTTCCCGCGATCTTCACCTTTGAGATCCTCGGCAAAACTATCATTCTATGTTATTATTCTAAGCTTACTTTAATTTACACATAAATCCCTGTAACATGACATGAGTTAAAAAGGACACAACAAAAAAGCTAGCTTTCAAAACCCGTCTGTTGCTAACCAATTTTAAATCGTTATAAATGCTAAATGATCATTCAAAATGAAAAATGATGAAAGAAACCTAAAGATGATTTTTAAATCCCTATTCAATGATACCCCACCGGTTGCCGCCATAATTATTGAATTTTGATTACAGTCATATCTTCAGTGACACTCACCAGATTAAGACAAATCGATTGACATAAGAATCATCAAAATCGGACAACGGGTTTGGGTTTATAGTGCCACAAAGGAAAAAACATACATATATAGTTAGGCTGTGAAACACATTACCCTCCTCCTTCGGCAGTCGGGTAAAAGATGGAAAACTATCACTAATAATACTTTAGCTTTGCGCCGAACATGCTGGCAAGTATATCCTCGCTACCACTCTTCTGGGTCTCTATTCTACTCGATAAAACCATATTGCCTTTGATATGTTATCGTATATTGTTTTTAACTGCCGCCATTACTGTCAAGTACATAAAAGTCACAGAATAAGAATATATAGCATAGAAACCGGACTATAAGACGTACTTTGCGTCAGCTATCATTCTCTACTTTTTAGATTACGTATTACATGAGAAAAAATGAAACAAAAAGTAGGTTTCTTTAACTGTCATTGTCACAAGGTTTTACAAAGGGACTTCTTTGTCCTTCCTATAGGAAGGATTTGTCTTTCCTTGTCTATAGGTCCAAATACTACAGGTCCAAATCACGCCTTACTTGTGACGATGTACCACATAACGAAAGAACAGCTATAGATTCATCTCTTTCCAACTCACTATGAAAACCATAAGTAAAAAGAAGTGAACCATAATGTATTTTCTGCTTATGTAGTGCGGTTTCTATGCCTTTAGTCTTTATTCTGTGAGAAAAGAGCTATCGTAACGTTGATAATACGCTAACATGCCAAAGAGAATATGGTTTGAGCGTGTAGAATATCGGCCTGAATTGACGTAAACTATTATGGGTTAATATCGCTACTTAAGGGCAACGCCAAGCACATTTAATGTTGCGATATAATGCAATTTGTCCCTAATTCACTGTTTGGCGATGACATCCTTAAACTAATTGTATTTTTACAAGCGCCTCCTAACTATACTGCCTTACAAAAGAAAACGGCAGTAGATTCAGGTTCAGATCAGATTATAAAACCCATATCAAAGATTAAATCGTAAACGAATACTTTAACGATTAACGTTAACGATGTTTTGATTATACTGCACAGTGGGGAGAAACAATTAGCGTTTTGCGTTAACGGCTGCAAAAATCAAAGAATGTGGTTTTTAATCCCTCACGAAAAAGAGGGATGTTACAAGTTTAACGTGTGTATTTGTGTATGTGTGAGTAAATCAAACGAACACATTCCAAATTCAAATACATTGTATTCAAAAGCAGAGCTCTTTCTCTCTGGTCATCCGGCGGGAATAGAGTCATCACGCATGGCGCCCTCTGCCATATATTATTCAAATGGCCGTAACATAATACGCGCGTGTGTACGTGCCTTTATGAGGTCTGTCAGTTTTGGGTGATTTCCAAGATGGTGGCTTTGACAGATGAGACATTTTTTCTTTTTGAAATATATAAAATTTAGTTTGTTTGTAGTGCGCTAGTTTTTATTTAGAAGCCTTGCTAGTCAATATATTTATAAGTATAATGTTTCATATGACCGAAAATGTTGCCGTTTTCGTCAGTAAATTTTTTAAGTACAAATCCCCTCCCCTCTATCTTCTCTCAAAGTCCACCACAATAGAGCTATTTATCCGAATAATTGCAAAGAAAAAAAGCTCTGGTCGATATTGAAAGACTGGTTTATTATTAATATTATTCTTTCTTCGGGTACCACCACATATAAATTTTAGATTCTCCACAAGTAAAGTCAAAGACAACAACAGAAAAAAAAACAATCTTAAGACTACCTACCATGGACCTGGCAGTTACCATAAATACTTATAAAAACTACATTACTATTGTCATTCTGACACATACAACGGGCGTAGGAAACGCTATTTATACCAAGCTACCGGACAATAAAGACACTACAATATTCACCGAATTCAAAAATTGACGTCTTCCTTTTTCAAATTAGTCGGTCATGTTTAAAATTGACTACCAACTTAAATTTGCCGGGAAAATTGTCACTAGCGTCATACTATGTAGTTGAAGTTACTATGTCAATAGACTAGTTTTCTTTTTAGCCGTGGGTTTTTATAAGTTTGTTAAGTTAAGCTTAAGTAGAAACGTATAATAGAGAACGCAGTTTTACCAGCGGGACACCATCGATTATATCAAATTTATTCTAATTTTCTATAGAGATGTCACATTTATTAAAGTAGTAGGAAACGTTGAATCGAATGGGTTATGATTGTTCGAGAATAATGATGCATACAAACGAATGTGACGTAAGTCTAAATTTGTGTCATTTTAATATCGACTCTATCTTTTACAAGGAAAGTGAATTGTTGTAAAAAGGGTTTATTGGTTAAAATACTTTTAACTATTGTTATTTTTAATGTCTTCCGTCCTGTGGTGTTGCTTGTATCAAACATTAAATTCACCTGCTTGGAGTCACAACAATTACAAAAAAGTATTTAAAAACACAAAAACCCAATTGCAATAAAAATATCTATGGTCCATTCCAACTGACTTGTCTTATTTAGTAAACACTTTTATAACCTCAAAGTGCTCCCTTTTCGCCTAAAATATCAATTTTGTCGTAAAAAAACTATCCATGATGTAAAACCAGGAAAATGGTGTGCAAAATGTGGTCTCTAATTGCTTTATTCAGCTGAAAACGAGCATTTTATCCAAAAATGATGCGTTTTGAGGTTATAAAAGTATTTACTAAAGTAGACAGGTTTATTGGAATAGACCATACTGAAAAGCGAAAAACCAGCAATAGAGCTTGTTTTCCGCTTTTCAGTTGATATTTTCATTGCAATCGTTTTTTATAAATTTATTAGTATTTTTATTTTTTTGTATTTATTAATCTTATATTTAGGAACGTTCTTGTTAATTCTCCTGCCAAACTGGTAACATCAAAGTGGACTTAGCGGATATACAAACAGACAAAAAGGCAGAAAGACAGACGCGGAAAGTGACTTTATTTTATTCTTTGTAAAAAGATATAGAAAGGACACCTATGTTTTCTCTGTACGGCTAGCACAAGTTTTAATTTCCCGCTTGTCGCTCAGTGCATCTCTATCGTTACAGGGTAGACAGAAAGGGAGATCCTCCCGGTCAGAGCAAACCAAGGTTTTTCTCAAAGTTGGCATAAATTACTTAAATTAGCTATAGTATTAGTTATATCAACCGGAGGTTGACAATGACAAGAGCATGTTTACGAGGGGTGCCTTTTAAGTTCTGTCGTTTGAAAAAACTAAAGACAATTTAAGTGTTAAATGGTATTTATTGTTTTTAAAGTAATCACCGTGTTATGTAATACACTTTTTCATTCGATCGAACCAGTTTTCGAAACACTTATTCCATTCCGAAGTCGGGGTCTCCAAAATGGCCGTTTTGTATGCCTCAACCGCTTCTTCAGGCGTCCGGTACCGTTGACCACGAAGTCGTTGCTTGATTTTTGGAAAAGTGAAGAAGTCATTAGGGCTTAAGTCTGGACTGTACGGCGGGTGATCCAAATTTTCGACGTTTTGTTCTTTTAAAAACGCAATTGTCTGCCGGGCGGTGTGCGAGCTAGCATTATCGTGGTGCAGTACTATACTACGTCTTGGGTTATTTTTTCGGAACTCGCCGATAACTTCTGGTAAACAAACAGTTGTATACCAGTCAGCATTAACTGTTTTACGATCTTCGAGCACGATGGTCGCAACGTGGCCACTTTTCGCTACAAACGTGGCGACCATTTTTTTCGAAGTGCTCCGTGAGCGTATTACTTTGGTCGGTTTTGGCTCATCTTGAAACACCCAAACAGTCGACTGCTGTTTAGAATCCGGATCGTAGACATATATCCAAGATTCGTCACCGCTGATAATGTCATAAACGTGTTTAGAGTCTCCTCGGTTGAATTGCCGCAGAGTTTTGCGGCACCATCTAACGCGAGCCGTTTTTTGGTCTTCACTAAGTAAATGTGGTATCCAGCGTGAGATCAATTTTTTTACACCTAAGTGATCATGCAATATATTTTGAACACTGGTCCCTGAAATGCTTAATGAAGCTTCTATCTCGCGGTATGTCGCATGGCGATCTTCGACGATCAGTTGCCGTACAGCATCAATGTTTTCCTGGGTTACAGCTGTTTTTGGTCGGCCTTCACGATGCCTATCACTAAGACTAGAGCAACCACGTTGAAATTCCAAATACCAACGTTCCACAGTCCGGATGCATGGTGCTTCATTTTTAAAAATCGTAGTCAGCTCTTCAAAGCACTGAAGACGCGTTAAACCCCTTTTAAAGTTGTAAAATATTATCGCACGTAAATTTTCCTTCGAAATTTCCATTTTCACAACCGACTTGTCAACTTTGAACCGACGCTGTACTAAAACGAATCGGCCGATCTCGAGACATTCTTTTGTTTTTGAATTCTAAATTCAAATATTTTAAGATGATACTAGTTTTTTTTTTAATAATCACGGGAGTTTTTCAAACGACAAAACTTAAAAGGCAGCCCTCGTATTCCACTCTGATTCAGCCCATTTTGTTTTGATATTGTTATCACAATATTAACGATATAATAGGTTATGAAAACTCTACTACACTTAGTATTAGAGTTTTCATAACGTCAACAAGAGGTATAATTACGATATCAAAGCAATATGGGCTAAAACAAAGTCAAATACAGGCCCTAAAGACTAAAATGGAATGCCTTATTATTCCATGATGTTATTTTAGTTTTATATCCAAACTATCCCTTCTTTTTTTCTTCCACTAAAGTAAAGTCAATATATTATCAGCACGTGTCAATAGATACTCAAATTCTTCGCAACTATCAATTTAAAATGTCAACAAAAACTTTGACAGCCTAATCATGTCAAAAATATGGCGGATCCTTTTGTAGTACGACAGCTGCGCAAGAGTGCCAAAGAATGTCAAATTGATATTTTTCGCTATTTGCACAAATTGTAGAACATTTAGAATATATTATAGTGTAGTTACTGACCAGTTATATTGTATGTTTCTTATAAATTCAATTTAAAATCTAAAGTGGTAGACATAGGGTACAAAATTACACTAAATAAAATTTGAGAAAAAAAACACGGTCGGAGTACAATTTAAAAGATTGTGGCTTCTCTTTAATTTTGAAACTAAATCACTTGGTACATCAAAATGAATCTTAAAAATAAAAAGATAGCGTATATTCTCGATTGTGTGCGCTTAATGTCAATCAAATAACCAATAACAATAGCCAGAATCACTTTTTTTTTTCTCAAAAGTGACCGTAGAAATGTCTGGCCCACAATGGTTCAATAAAGCACAAATGGTACAAATGGTACAATGGACCAGTAATTGAAATCGACACTCGAAGTCAATTGGTTTGCACAGTGGGGCAAAAAGGTGTCATTGTAAGAAAAAAATGTGGACATCTGCCTATTTGCCGTTTGCTAAATAAAGGTGCAGTTTTCTAGGAAGACACATAATTTTATAGGTTTTAAGGTATTTGACGTGTGAAAAATTAAGATGACCATCGCGAAATCTAAAACTATGTACCTAACCTTAACAAGTTGAGAAATAAAATACAATTTTAACTCGCGTGAGTGATTTTTAACATAATGATAATGACCGATACAAAAGTTTGATTTTAATTTTAAGTGATCTTATGTAATTCAATTGTCATGAAAAAAAAAACGGTTTTCTACTGCAACTTTGCCTTCATTGCATTGTAGTCACTGTCATAGTTTCTCTATACTGTGTCACTGTCACAATGTTATTGTTTTTACTTTATTAAATCCTTAAAAACTCATGTTACTTTTTTTCCGAACACGCAAAAACTGGCTTCTAAAAGGCACTTGACAAAGGCTAAATAGTATACTGTGACTCAAAGAGTTTCAAAATTAAATATTGTTGAGTAAAAAAGAAATGTCCTATAAAGTTGCACCACGTCACACCGAACGTCTTTTACAAGCAATTTGCAACCAATTGAGCGTGAGCCCCAGACATTAACCATATTCATTGTATTTTTTTGTATAGTTAAAAAAATGCAATACTTGCAATAGCTACCCTTATTTCCACTCTAAACTTAATAACTTACAGTCCAATTTAAGCTGGACAATCTTCAAACCCTATTTGTTCGGCGTATTTTGATCTGCGATTTGAAATGGTCCCTTTAAGTCGACGGGTCAAGATACAATGGTTTGTAAATTACACGCCAAATCGGTGCTATAAGGAACAGTTTAGGTAATTTAATTAGTAGTTTTGGAAGTACCATTGTACCTCAAACAGAATTAGAAAGAAGGACAAAATTTTCTTACTCCCCTTATTTTATCAATGGATAAGCAATGTGTATTAAAGTATAAGGAAAAAAGTTTCCTTGTATGAACACAATATTAATATCAAATAAGTAGTTAATATTATGGATCTTCGTGTGGTTGCCGAGTTAGAATAGTGCCACTCCATGTCTTCCCGTGGATGTCGTAAGAGAAGACTAAGGGAATAAAGGCTTGTAGTACTGTTAGGCGATGGGCTTGCAACCTGTCACTAATACGCTGGTAAACATCTTAGCCTGATTGTGCAAATTGTGGTTATAGAATTATCAACAAGGTTTTAGAGATGTTTGTCATTCTGTAGCTCTGCCTACCCCACTCTGGGAACGAAGGCGTGAGATTATGTATGTATGTATGTATTGTGGATAAGTGCCTCCTGACTTTTACTTCTATAAAACTTTGTCAAATTTACTCACCTGCATTGAATGACATAGTAAAATATTTGTTTGGAAAATAACCTTCTATTCATTATTTATTCATTATATTTCATTTAATTTTGATAGGCTACGAAATGGTCACAAAAAAAACACACTTTCTTTATTGTTACCCACCGAAAATATTTTTTGCTAGGTAACGAAACAGGACATGGTGTTCTACAATACTAATAGCAAAGTACATTCCCAGCTTCTTCAGCTCTCAACTGTAGGAAGTTTTCATGCAATCATTTTGGGTAACGTTGAGAAAAAATTGAAATCTTTAATTTAAGTGCTGCTAAACTATTTGCCATAGAATTCGGTCATTTTTTTCAGTAACGCTCAACTGACTTTGTTCACAAATCAAAATAATATTTTCACAGAATCTTAAAAACTAAAGCTTTTAACCTCAATCAACCCGGATTAACCTTCAAAACTAATTTCTCAGCAAAACCAATAAATCCCTATTCGTTC
The DNA here is from genome assembly GCA_946894065.1 of Acleris literana. Lineage (NCBI taxonomy): Eukaryota > Metazoa > Arthropoda > Insecta > Lepidoptera > Tortricidae > Acleris > Acleris literana. The sequence continues at coordinate 2,524,583 of OX335690.1, forward strand.
CCCATTAACAAAACACATGTTAATTAAATTCGGCGACATTTTGAACGTTTAGTCACAGATTATAAAATGGCGGCATATACTAACACCCGTAAAATGAGTTGGGAGCGATTGTGAAATTGTTTATGCCCGCCCCCTGTCACACCGTGATTAAAGGCAAACAGCTGTAGTGACTTCTGTCACACTTAGCTGTAATAGAAAAATAATAAAGGTTCTATTTGACTTGACTATGTGATTTTGAATTTAACGGGAGTGAGATTTTATGTGGTGATGTGAGTGATCGGAGTACGTTATTTTTTTTACAATGTGTAATTGTTAATACGACATTTTGAGGTACGGGCTTAGTATTTTCAATATTTATGTTAATAATATTTGTATCATTAGCGCTAGTATTTAATAATAATAAATAATAAATATCTTGGGCCAGTGTCACACAAATTAAACTATTCCCAAACCAAGCTCTAGGCTTAGGAACCAGATAAATATAAACTAACTTTTATAGAGAAATACATACTTTACGTAGAAAATATCCAAGACTCAGGAATAAATATTCGCGCTCATCACACAAATATCTGCCCTTACCGGGATTTGAACCTAGGACCGCTAGCTTCGAAGGCGGGGTCACCACCAACTAGGTTTTTGGTTACCGAGAGACCGAGTCGCCGGCGGCCAGTCGACAGTGCGTAATGGCTTTAACTTCCGACGAACAAGAGGGTTTACAAGTTAAACTTGTGTAGGTATCTGTATATGTGTGTATCTTCATGTAGCTCCCAAACGGCTGGACTGATCTGGAAGCGGCCAACTAGGCTAAAACGTGTCGTTTATTTATTCCTGGCTCTTGGATTTTATGTCTTTAAGTAAGTATGCACCTAGGGTTTACGTATAATACGAACTTTGCATGTTATCCGTTTATGTTAACTAATAGTAGTTTACGTGACGGTTGCGTAATGCTTCGCGTACAATACTTTATCTACACACATATTATGGGTCCGTAGCATAATTTCGAAAATCAAATTTCCTAAGTACGAAATTCCTAAAGAAAAAGCTTCGAATATCAAAATGTCTAACGTACGAAATTCCTAAAGATGCGTGGCCTACCATTAATTAACCTATTTTTAAAATGTCTAAAGTACAATACTGCTAGTGCATGAAAATACTAACGAAATTTTTCCTACGTCCAGTTGATCTAAGTTTAAAATGTATAAAGTGCAAAATTTCGAACGACATTTTTCCTACATCCAGTAGACCTAAGTTTAAAATGTATAAAGTGCAAAATTTCGAACGAATTTTCAAATTCAAATGTCACAATGACAGATAAGGATACCACCGTTGCTCAACGTTTATTGGTAAGGGGGTGAATGTTTAAAATACTTGTTTTTTTTTGTCAACCATACTTTGCTACCAATATAGCACGTTGATAACGATCACTAAGGTATACCAAAAACATTAAATTCTGATATGCAAGCAAATAATAGGCGTACACAAAATTCATAATTAATTAGCCGATAATGTCAAACAAAAAGAAGAAGAATTTTCACTAGGCATTTTGTACGTAGCTATTTTAAGCACCAGAAATATTGTGTTTCAAAGTAGGTATTGACATTAGGCATTTTGTATGTAGCTATTTTGAGCACTAGAAATATTGAGTTTCTAAGTATTGTCATTAGGCATTTTGTATGTAGCTATTTTGAGCACTAGAAATATTGAGTTTCTAAGTATTGTCATTAGGCATTTTGTACAAAGGAATATTGATTCTCGAAAACGAGATCATTCGACCAAAAGTGTATTAGGTAATGCATCTTTAGGAATTTCGTACGTTAGACATTTTGATATTCGAAGTTTAGTCTTTAGGAATATCGTACTTAGGAAATTTGATTTTCGAAATTATGCTATGGACCCCATATTATAAGTACCAGCGACAGTGATGTCAGCGGTAACGTAATTTCATTACGTTATCGAATATTGTAAGGTAATTATATCCAAATTTGGAACATCTTCCAAAATTAACAGCTGTCATCGCTGTCACCTACTACCACAGGTTATGCTGGTCATTGCCTACGGGTTTTGAACGCATAATAGAGGACTTACGATATGTGTGTAGATAAAACAGTCTTAATTGCTTATGTGAATGGTACTGTCTCACCGGGTCCCAAGGCCAAGTCCAAAGATACAGGCTCCGCCTAGCTTGGGTCCCGCCGGGAACTCATTAGTTGTAATATTATTTTATTTTTTTCATTATTTTTTATCTATACCTATACTTATGCATGTTTACTATATTGTATTTGTGTATGCTTGTCCCCAGTTTTTTCATGCTTTTTTAATTTGATAATAAAAAAATCCCACACAATTTCCCAAAAACCCACCGCCCCATTTCCCACTCGTTACCTGGTACGTGCCACTTCAGATACGCGGTAACAGTCAATTTTGAGGTAACGCACATTTTAGAAGTCTTAATAACGTAATAGACATCGTAAAGGCATGATAAGCACGTGTAACGGGTCCGTTGGTGTCATGGGGTTGACTCTTGACATGGTTTTTGGTAAGAGTGGGGTTACATGGGCATGGACCGCTGCCCTCATAAACCAATAGGCAGTATCGCAGATAAAACCCCTGTAGCAATATGGACCTTATTACTAAGGTAATAGAATTTAAACTGCTTTGGTAATTTAATTTGAGATACTGCTTATGGACAGCGTACTGGGGTTCTATGCTACTCAGCAAAACTATAATGCTTTTGACATGTTATCGTATTGTTTCTAACTCGGCCGCAATTACTGTTAAGTAAATAAGAGCTATAGAACGTAGCTGTAGACAATACAATAATATGTCAAAAGCAATAAATATGCTAAGAGTTAACAATATTACGGTAACATTTCGATAGCAATATCGTTTAACCGAGTAGTAGAATAGAGCCTCTGCTTGCCTTTTGCCCAGACGGATCGGAACTTGGATCTTTTTAAATCTGGAATTAATTCATAATCCAATTGATAGGTACACATAGGTTAGATTAGATTTGATTTCTAAGCGATATAAAAACCAAAGTCTTCTATCAAAACATTGCATTCGGGATTATGACTCTTCGGAGTTATATAATGTACCCATACTCAGTAAACGAAGCATCATCGCCCTTAATTATTTCGAAATTTCACGTTTTAATTGAATTTAATATATAACTCGCCATGTAAACCTGACATGAGGGGGAATACCGCCATACGGAATTGTCACACGCCATACAATTCCGTCGCGGTTGTCCATAGCCCCGCCGTGTCGGATGGAAAGAATATATACCTAGGTGAAAAACTTAAGTAAATAACCACTTGCATGTACTTGTAACACATCTGGATAGACCGTTCGATATTCTATATTTGAAATTTGACGTAAATTCTGTATTAGTTTTGTTCACAATTTACTTGAGTTTTTCACCTATACTGTTTTCGACCGTTTAGGTTATCGGCCCCACCGCTTCATTTCACGTACCTACTTTGAAGCTACCATGCGACGTCAATAATGTTCTGGGCTGGACGCGTCTTTGTGGATTTAAATATCATTTTTTTTATATAAACATTGATATAATGACGATCCCTTCTTTAAGAGCTGATATCTCTTAAATGGCCCAATCGATTTTCATAAAACCTCGCTAAGAACCACTTCGATTAAACGAGCTTTCTTTTAAAAAACCGCTTCCAGATCAGTCCAGCCTTTTGGGAGCTACACGAAGATACATACATATACAGATACCTACACAAGTTTAACTTGTAAACCCTCTTGTTCGTCGGAAGTTAAAGCCATTACGCACTGTCGACTGGCCGCCGGCGACTCGGTCTCTCGGTAACCAAAAACCTAGTTGGTGGTGACCCTGCCTTCGAAGCTAGCGGTCCTGTGTTCAAATCCCGGTAAGGGCAGATATTTATGTGATGAGCGCGAATATTTATTCCTGAGTCTTGGATATTTTCTACGTAAAGTATGTATTAATCTATAAAAGTTAGTTTAACCGGGCAACCGGCGACCAAGTGCGTAAACACCTACTATATACTCGTAAACTATAGAAAGTCACAGTCGACAGTGCGTAATGGATTTTATCTACTCGTACACTCATATCATAAACCCTTTATGATGCGTTCAGAAACCGCAAATTATGACCAGCATAATAATCAACTCTGTTGTTTGTTAGAGCAATTTTTTTATCTGCGGCAGTAATCTTATGGATTCTTAAGAACATCAATTTCGATGTTCTTATGACATTCAAATTTCGAACATCTCTGAAAAACAAAGAAATTTGATTTGACCTCTATTCTAATATCAGTCGAGATGACGTTTAGTTCGAAATGAAATGTCAATTTGTATACAAATGTCGCACGTAAGTAAGATATCGAACGATATGATAGTTGGAGCCGAGCCTAGGCTTGTCTCTGAATTTAAAAAAAATATGACAGCTGCCAGAAAACTATTCAAACTTTTCATTACCGCCATTACCGGTTAAAATTTAATATGCGGCTCCTGAATGCATCATGGAGGCTTATGGTATGCGGGTAGATAAAGTAGTGTATGCAACTGTACATAATTAGGCCTTAAAACACTCGTGTGATCCTATTATGAAACTCGCTGACGCTCGTTTCATAAAACCACACTCGTATTTTAAGGCCTCTCATTATGTATCAGTTGCATAAACTACTATAAAAACAGCCTGCAATTATACTTTCATAACTTAAACACAGTTTTTCATCAGTAGGTATCAGGTCGTAACCAGTGGACAACAGCGTTGTTATCTAAACAGTTTCGTGGTAAGTACGTGCCTCTAAGATACTAAACGAGGCGGACTTACGGCCGGTTCGTGACCTACCCGCCAACGGCAGTGTCAAGTGCCTTAATCTAAAGAATCATACCGTTTATAAGAACAGTTGTATAATGGAACGTGTTATAGTACAGATTTGAAAAAGGTCCATTTTAAATTTGCTTTTTTATTGCTTAATCTGTACTTATAGTACCTAGTACAGATCTAGTGAATAATCCTTTCACATCGTGAAAACTCGGAACTCACGTCTACTTCCGAATGATGCCGACGTGTCTATGAATTATTGAATTATTAATTGACATGTTTGTATTAAATAAATAGAGTACTTTAGTTATCAGTGTCAAATGTCAAACCACGAGACCGAGATGTTAAAACCACCGCGATCAAATATATAGAAATTAGGTGTAGGTAAACAAGAAGAAATATAAATAAATGTTGAAAATAATTTCACAGGCTTGTCGTTCTAAACGTTTCCGACTATTAAAAAGAACTGAAAACAAACTTAATATTAATTAACAAAAAAATACTCTGGTATTAACCACTCCATATCGATCATCACTCTCCCGAGGCGAAGTTCCCCCACGTTGTCTTGATGGGTACTGCGTCAGACTGAAGTAGCATGACAAATACGAACATTTCCGAAAAAAAAGATGTGAAAGGATATTTCACTACATCTGTGCTCATATTTTTGTTAGTAGTAGGATAAATAAACGAACACTCTGTGCCAATTGAAATTGGCAAAGATGTAAACACAACCAAACGAACCAATTCACCATTATTACTCGACGATCACGTGCTTTTAAAGATCAAGTGAGGTCTTACCAATGATTTATACACTTGAATTTTACTCTCACATTAAGTTTAAGATTGAATAACTATTAATTATACGTAAATTTTAAATAAAAACACGCTTGATGAGTATTTGAGGTTATGTGTCAAACAGTACTAATTTGTTTACATCTTTGGCAATTTCGATTGACACAAGCTATATAGGGTGATGGAACCAGTAATGAACAAGTACCAATAATGGATTCTTATGGTACAGAAGATAAGGGTCATTTATTTATTTTGAGACAATCAATTTATAACCTTATGAAACTTGAATTAAGACTTAAGTGTCAATTATTGGTACCTTTAGTTAAAAGTGTGTGTCACCCTAAGATTATACATACATACATACATTAAATCACGCCTGTTTCCCAGAGGGGTAGGCAGAGACCACTTCTTTCCACCTGCTACGATCCTGACAAATCTCGTTCTCTTCTTCCACATTCATACATCGAGTCATGCATGCACGTCGGTTTTGGGTACTTAAGATCCGGCCCTTTTCCAGTATTTCCCCGATTTGATTCGAAAAAGTTCGCCTAGGGCGGCCCCTTCCGACCCTCCCACTCATTTTTGCTCTGTATATCTCTTTTGTCAATCTTCTTCTTCTGTCTTCAAGATTATAATTATTTAATATTATACAGTGTGTAAATGGAATACGAGCAAACATTTTAACGACGGCTAATATGCATCCTAATTAACATAAAAACATGTGTATCATTAACATTAGTTGTATTTCTTTTTTCATACAAATTAATTCGCCACGCAATGTATCAGAAATAGCCCAATTAAACTGCAATTAACTGAGACTTAAATCTTCGTTTACATTATACATTGCTACTCGATGGGACCTTTAAAAATTAATTGCGCTCTATGTATTAGAGTTATTAACGAAATTCCACATTTACATGACCTGTAGAGCTGACGTCTAGTTTGTTTCCTCGTATTCCATTTACACACTATTGTTAGTTGTATTTTTTAATATCTATGGGCCTATGATCGCGGTCACCATCACGTAACGTGCCACATTACCTATCAATGCCTTAAAAAAAAAAACACGATGAAGTCATCAAGCCAGCAACACTCATTAAAAAAACACACGCAACGAGCATTATAGTCAAACACATAACTCTTGACACTTGCCCACACAACAGTTACTACTAATCAACAATTACCAAAACATTTATTCAGCTCACGAGCGAACACGACTTTTTATTATATGTCCATTTTCTACAATTTCTTACGAATCGATGGCGCCAGCGGAATAAGAAATGGTCATTAGTAATTCAATGTACGATTCTAGTAATTTCGAATCTGTATTGTAGATTGGTTACACGAAAACTTTGGTGTTGTTGTCACGATTTAGTTGATGTAGGGTGACGGAACCAGTAACGGACATGGACCAATAAGGGACACTTGGTTCTTATTTTACAGAAGATAAGGGTTATTCAATTGTTTTGCAACAATCAATTTAGGACCGTATGAAAGGGGTTTGGGTAAAAGTGTCATTTGTAAAATTCATACATTTTGGTGAGCGGCCATTCGTAAAAGTGGTAAATTATGGTAGAATTATTAAAAATTAACATATTTTGTTATGTAATGTAATAATCTTAAGTGCATCGGGGCCGAGATATTTAAATATTTATACTTGGGTGTACTTTTGTACTAAAAACTGAATACTTAAATCTTTAAAATCTCCGGTCCGATATTACTTAACGCCATAAATTATATATATCTATGTGTATTTAGAGGTCCTATGTAAAAATAATCCGTGGCCGCTGAAAAAAAATATGACAATATTCTTCAAACAAATTTACCCAATGCCCTTTGAATTAAGAGTGAAGTGTCCATTACTGGTGCCTGTCAGCTTAAAGTGTCCATCATTATTTTCACAACCCTAGGTACAATTATATAAAGAAGTAAGGGATAAGGAAGTAAGAATAATTAATAGTATATTGGGAAAGATGACCATATTATGTACACTCAGTATCATCCTACTAATATTACAGACGCGAAAGTTTGTGTGTTTGTTTGTTATTTGATTAAATTTGAAATGGACATAGCTTAATACCCTGGATGTGTTAATATAGGTTGTTTTTCATCCGGAAAAGTATAATGGGAAAGATAATCGAAATACGCGGACGAAGTCGCGGGCAGAAGCTAGTAACTAATAAATAGATAAAATCCCCATTTATAATGGCCACCCCTAATTTCAGAGCTGATATCTCCTACAAAGCTCTAGTTTTCATGAAACCTGGCATTTAAAAAAAACACGTCGCAATCGGTATGCCACAGACAGACACACAGACACAAAGAATAAACAGACCCACACCCCCCCTTTTTACATCAGGGGTTAAATTTTTTTGTTAATGCGATTTATTCAAAAGAAGAGCACAGGTGAGTAGTATTTAGTGTACTAAGATTTGTTGTCGGTACCTTTCTCAAAATGTAAAAGGTAGTGTACACATTCAAATAAATGATTTTTATTTTATTTATTTTTTAGGTAGGTACTTTTTTTTAGATATCATCTTATCGAGACCAAACTGACGAATCCTAATTCAGTAGTGGGTTCTACGTTAAGTAAAGCGCAAAACCTGTTGACACCTTACAACTCCATCAGCAGACCACCTCCTAGACACCATTTTACTGTATTGATTGCCCTTGGGTTGATTTATCTATGGCGAAATGACAGAAATACGAGCGGACCAAGTTAGATGAAGACAATAAAAATAATAACAAATATCAGGGGACAATTTCTACTACTAGACATCGATAAACATACAGTTAACATAGAGAAATAAATACTTAAATATATAGAAAACATCCAAGACTAGAAACAAATACGAATCGAACCCGGGACCGCTAGCTTCGTAGGGTCACTACAAACTAGCATTGTACCGAAAAGTAACTTCTCAAATTGTGAAAGTTTCTTATGAGAAATTCTCGGATTTTTTTAAGAATATTGTCACAGAACATTCTCAATGCTCTCAAATGTTTCCGATAATATTCTCAGTAATTTCTTGAGAAGATTTCTTAACTTCTGAGAACTGCAACTTGTACATTGCTACTACCAACTAGGCTAATGCGTCGACAACAACATAAGACGCGACGTCCTAAAGTTCCCCATTCCACACGCACGGTGGTCACCGTTCACTTTTAGGAACTCGGTGAAATAGTGGTAAACGTCCGAATTGTCTTCCCGGAACGTAGCCGTACCAGCTTTAATTGCATAGCGTTGTGGTACCTACTTTGAATACCAACAATGGTGCCACATTGCAAGCAGAACTACTTTATTCCGCTAATGGTTTCACTTACCTACTATACTTAACCGACTTTAGTAAAGAAGGAGGTTAGATTCTTGACTGTTTGTATTTGACAAATAAACCTACCCACTACATGCTGATATGTATTTTTTTTGGTTTTTGCCAAATGCGCAAGGTTTTCGTTTTTCTATGGTATGATGGTGATGATGATAAAGGACTAGCCATTTATTGGTAAGCTGGCTTTGAGATCCCTAAGCATTCCTAATCTCGAGACTGCAATCCTAAGACTGCAGATGTGTTGCCTGAGGACTATGGAATCCATCCAATCAATCCATCCTCTATGCTAGTCATTTCTTGAGTTGTAGTTGGTGCAACTGAAATGAGATGGTGTTATATAGAGATTCTGCGAAAGAAACCCACTTTATTTTTTGTAAGGTTAAGTCACTATGAGTTTAGAAATAAGTTTCTGCCACTAGAAAAATAATCTTTGAGAGATGGGTCAAAATATTCATAGGATAGGCAGAAACCAGCTTAACCAGCACTAGCTGAGTTCGCTCCTTTTGCTGCAGTCATTTTTCTGTATTTTGTAAAATCTGTACTAATTGTGTCCTTCAGCAATAAATATTTTTTCATTTCATATCATTTTCATTTCAAACAAATAAAAGAGGAAAGTAGAGGCCATTGCCGAGCAATCAGATCATCAAAATAGCTGGGGAACCCCCCCAGATTAAATAGAAGTGATATTATAATAATTATTTTAATTGCATGCTGTCGAGGAACGAGCACAAAGTCCACCTGATGGTAGGTGGGATCTGTGACCCATAAACATTTACATTCTCTACACTACAATCTTAAGACTGCAATCCTAATACCGCATTGTCAAGTATATCTTACTGTATTTTCTTATAAACTACGTTGATCTCTTCTTTCATAGCAACGCTTCAAATTCGAAGATCACATCCTAATGCTTAACTAAAGTAGATCCCCAATTCCATAAAACACTTACTAACATACAGTTCAAAGTAGACTGGTCTTACACTCAGCGACGCACTTTTCCTTGTAGCAGGCTATCCAAAGGAAGAAAGCAGTATACGCATAAGGATTTCATACTCTTATACTCCCATTGAATTGGGAGGCGTGTAAATCAGCATGCGGGCCGCGCGCAGCCACTAAACCGGCGCGTGCGACGCCGCAGCGCGTAACGGATAGTTAGGAAGCGTTCACAGGAGATACCGCAAGAAATTCTTCGATTAAGATTATTCGTAGTAGTTGATAATGATGGGCAAAATGCAGGAAAAGAGACGCGCTGGGCGAAGGGAGAAATTGTAGCTGAGGAGCATCCGGGAGTGGAACGGCATTGCCTCTGTCGAGCAGCTGTTTCGTCTGGCTGCGGATAGAGATGAGTACATGAAGCTGACGACCTAGCTCCACGATTGAAGAGGCACTGGAAGAAGAAGAAGAAAGGAATAATTAATAATAAATATCTGGAGACAACAATACACAAATTGGCTTAGTCTCAAACTAAGCTCTAGGCTTGTAACTATGGGTAGACAACGATAAAGATACGATAGATTATAGAGAGATTCTCTTTGACACTTGTATACCGCCCTTTTTTTTTAAGTGGCCATCGATTGACCTCTATTCGCCTAGTGATAAGAAAAGTATGTAATTCGCTTGTTTAGTACCAGCCTAGGAAATTATTGAATACACCAGATAACAAAAAAAAAAAAGTCAAGCGCTTGTCGGATTTGCACAGAAAGATTTCCGCACTACGCCGAAAAAACACGTTTCATGTATGGGGACCATTTTATTGTTTTATTATAACGCAGCTATAGGAATATCTTCACTGTAAAAATGACAAGTGTCGAGCTATTACGGTTCATGCGATGCATTCCACTGAGACACACGGACAAACGGACGGACGGATGAACGGACTGCGGAGGCTTAGTAATGGTAGTGGCCTTTGAGTACGGAACCGTAAAAAAAAAAACTTTGTAAGTTTGTAGGCTAAAATCATAGTTTTGCATCACTATAATAAATAGGTAGTAGATAGTTTTACTATACCCCCGACTCCCCGTATCTTAAAAAATATTATTATGCCATTGACTCATTGTGAAACCAGCCTAACGTAGCGCGGAGGTCCTTGGTAGCGACATAGTTCACCTTCTTTATCGCTCTGTCCACTTTATCGAGGCACCCGAATAAGTTCATCGTTTCTTATTACTGGAGCTGTCTACTGAATTCATTATGTTGTAATTCTATTCAATTTCCAGTTATTTTGTTGAATAAACAAGTTGTTTATAAATGATCTGTTTGAAAAATGTGAAATATCGTTTCGAAATAGTCATTTTCAAATAAATCGAAAAAGGAAAATTGCAAAAAAAAACTGTTTTTATTGTTACATACGATCTAGCAATGACTTTTCTTACTATGTTAAACTTTTTTTATTTACTGGCTAAATGGAACAGAGAAATACGCACAAGAAGAATGTAGACACCAAAATGGTCCCAAATCAGCGTAAAATTCATTTTCAAAAGGCTTTTGAAAATGAAAAATGAATATGAAAATGAAAATTTATTCTTAAAAATATTGTTTATCTTTACAAATTACTTACTTAAGATTCCCACACTAGGCGAGGCCTGTCCTGTGGGATTTAAGGGCACATTTAATTCAGCGCTCTCAGCGTCAATAGCATTCGCATTGTACGGGATCTAATTACACGACTGCCCAAAAAAGGAGTGTAATGTTTTCAGGGATCATGTATGTATGTATGTGCGATTTTTATTCCACTATAACTTCTAAACACCTGAGCCGATTTGGATGTGTGTGGTATCGTTAGAATCCTTCCACCATCCCTGATAACATAGGATACCTAAACTGTTAAAATTTAAATAACATCAATGGCAAAATGTCAATTATGCACATAGGTATATCGTCGACAATATAAAAAATGCAGATGGGTTTTTGAAGCTTACTTTTCATTTAGTTATCGAGTTAAGTAAACATCAAGTCATAGAAAGGTATCTTTTTTTTTTAGAGCGTCGGTGGCCTAGTGGTTTAGGGGGTCGTTATTCGTTATCGTAAGGTACCGAGTTCGTACCCCCGCGGTCACCATGTACCAATGAGTTTTTCTAACTTAAGTGCATTACCCGATGCTCTTACGGTAAAGGAAAAACATCGGGAGGAAACCTGCACATTCTAACAGCTGAGTGTGTAATTGCACAAAAGATCCTAAAGGGTCGAAGTGTATCCCAAAAGGCCCATCTGTAAGATAAGATAAGATAACATAAGCTGTCATTTCTGACATGTCTTGAGACTGGTATCTCAGCCAAGATTCGTTTATTCATACGACCCTAAGATAACTTTTTTTAAAGGAGAGGCAGGCAAACGAGCATGCGGTTTCCTGATGGGAAGAACCTAATCACCACCGCCAATAAACACCAGCAACTCAAGAAGAGTTGTCGGTGCGTTGCCGGTCAATTAAGGAAATGAAAGCTCTTTTCTTGAAGGCACCCATGTCATAACTGGTGGGAATACCGCGAAGGGAGTTCGTTCCACAGTTTCACTGTACGAGGCAAAAAGTGCCTAGTGAAATTCACGTTAGAAGAACGCGGTGATGTTGATGGAGCCTGGCTTTATGACGAGTGGTTCGATGGTGGAACTCAGCAGCCGGTAAAAGTCCGAATAATTCTGGGGACCTAGTGAAAAGGGAGTTCAGTCTTCTGAAGATCAAGTGAAAAAAGGTATATGTCTAGTAGTCTCTGCCTATGACTTATACCATCTTTATTATGAGCAAAGTTGACTTAAGCCCTTTTTCACTAGGATCCCAGAATTTTTCAGCACAGTCCCCGTTATAAAGCCTTCTCTACATACATCAACCTCTTTTTGCAGGTACGTTGGCTTTGGGGTGTTTTTGATTTGGCCCTTATTCAGAACATCGCGAATCTGTTCACTGTAGTACCCTACTAAGCTAATAAGCAGTATTCCAAATTTAATAACCAAAGCATTTTTAATTTTCTTCTGTTAGTAATAAGGTTGATATTGCCACAGGACTTTTATCTGAGATACTGCGTATTGGATTAGCAGGGCAGAGTACGTCTAGGGCGTCCCCTACCGACATCTCCACTCACTCTCGCTCGCAATACCTCTTTCGTAACTCTTCTTTCATCCATCCTTTGACGACCAAACCATCTTACCATACCCTTTTCGATATTTATCACTACATCTTTCAATCCACAGCGTTCTCGGATCTCGTTATTTCTTACTCTATAATCCTCATTCCACACATATTTCTCAGAGCTCGAACTTGTGAATGAAAAATCTTCACTAACGATGACTTCATCGTCATTAACTGGCTGAGTGCGACCGTTAGACACGTGCATTCTCAAATAATACTTAACTTATCCCAAACTGAAATACCTACTTTCGTCAAAAACCCGAATAACAATGAACATGACTTCACCAACCCATTTCCACCAATCACGGCCCGCCTCGCATCCTGTTCCAACCACTCATAAGCTTCTAAATGATCTAATTATTACCACAATTTGGTGAGTAAATAACACCACACAGTAAGTCCAACGATTTGCTAAAGGATTTCAAACTTTTGGCACATTGTAGATAGGTTATAATTGAATGTAGTGGGATTGTTTAAGGAATTAGTTAATTTACACATAATGCCTAGGTTTTGCGACGTTGTGCTTGAATGTAAAATGCCTGATTAAGAAACATGTAAAGTTTTATTCTTAAAATAATCAATGTTTTTATATATAAGCTACTTTTAAGATCAATTTACAATGGCCAATAGCGGGTAGCTAAACCATGTTTAGTCCTTATCTCTCATTATGACATTTGAATTTGACAGATAAGGACAAAGCATGGTTCAGCTACACGGTTATTCCACGTTTATAAGTAACGCCGTAACATTCTGCATTTGCAACACCAAATACTTACCAGGGTTTCTATTCTGCCCGATAAAACCATATTGCCTTTGATATTGTATTGCCAACCCCGAGGACTTGGATGGAATGCTTCTATGCTAGTAATTTTACCGGTTGCGCAGACTATATATAAAAAAGGCAATCGTTTTCATTTTGACAGTCCAAAGGCGAGTCTGCGTACAAAATGAAAAGGATTGTTTAATTTTCCTGTCCTTTCCGTTTTATTCCATTTCTTCTTTACACTTGCTCTTCCACGAAACCCGTTCCTTAAGCAGAGTCTCCCTTACCAAACTTGACATTGGCGAAATCACTGCGGAACGCCATAAAGAAAAAAGAAGAAGAAGATAATAATTGTTCCACTTTGAAGTCGATTGCGATTGCGAGTGCGTTAGGCAATAGGCCAGCTGGTCGTCTTACCCCCATACCGTACACCAATGGGAATACTGCTGTTCGACCTCAGTTTAACCTGAAAGGATGGTAACGAGTTAACTAGCACAAGTTGCCCACGACCTGAGGGCCCTACCAAGATGCACTACGCTAACTAGCGTTTCTATTCGATTCGTTTTTAAACCAATCGCGTCACTGGTAGATGACGTGATACAAAAAGTCACGTGGTCTACCAGTGACGCGATTGGTTTAAAAATGAAACGAATGGAAACGTTAGTTAGCGCAATGCATCTTGGCAGGGCGCTCTGGTTGTCGCTCGGATCTCCCTTTCTATCTAGTCAGTAACGATAGAGACGAACTGAGCGACAAGCGAGAAAATACAACTTGTGCTACCCGTGCTGGGGGCCTAATATGGCTGCGTTTATCACGTGACAAAATGTGGATAAAACATCCGTCACTTTTTGACACGTATGTAAGTACGAGAATGACGGATGCTTTATCCACATTATGTCACGCAATAAACGCATCCATACTAGGCCGTGGGCACAGGGTCCTTTCATCACTTGTCTGGGGCCACTGCTCGGCCAACGAGATATCCAATGTTGCCTTAAGGTCAGGTGGGGTAAGAGCGTCAACGGGGTAAATGCGACTAACCATATATTTCTTAGGAGATACCATGGATATACGAGTACTGTTGGTTAGACGGACTTGCACCGCAGATTCACTTGCCCTGTCAGTTGGGGTAAGAGCGTCAACGGGGTAAGTGCGACAAACCATATACATGTTTTTTTGGAGATACCTATTATGTTGGTTAGACGGACTTGCCTCGTAGACGCACTTTCCCCACCTTACCTTATGACTATAAGGATGCGGAACAACAAAGTTGGCCAGTTAATACTTCGTCAATGGACTTATTAGTGAGTTGTTTTTGAAAATCAACTGCCATTTTAATGTTGTTTTTGTGCTTTTTATTTTGTAAAAGAAAATCAACATTATGTTTACTACCGCCAAGTTCTCTAAACATTCTGAACCGGTTTTTCCAATGATAGGCGTCATTGAAATGGACTACCGAGTTTGATTATTTTATGTCTTAATTATATTCTTATACCGGGCGTAATAAAACACATTAGGTATAAGTTGGTAGTCGGCGGCGGAACCCATGCTGCGAGGGTTCATAAAAATTCCTCAGTTGCAGTGTTATTTTCTGACGCGTCAGATAGATAGACGGATAGATAGATATTTAAATTATTTTTAGACGTGGCTGGTACGCTCTTAAAAAATACTGGTCAAGTGCGACTCGGACTCGCGCATCGAGGGTTCTGTACCGGTTCACCCTGTTGTGGCATAATTTTGTAAGTAATAATTCTTTGTAGCATAATCTATATAGCCATATTAAGCTTTACGCATAATCTGGTGTCGCAGAATCTACATTCGCATAGTTTGATTACGCAGAATTTCGTTAGTCCGAATACATAAATTGTCCAAATGTATGATTTCGCAGATTACTAATTTCGCATAATTGTTCTACTGATACCTTTGACTTTTTTGAAAAGTTATAAAATAAACCTAACCTAACCTACTCTATTCTACCATCATCATCATCATCATGTCAGCCGAAAGACGTCCACTGCTGGACATAGGCCTCCCCCAAGGCTCTCCACTCAGACCGGTCTTGTGCTTTTCGCAAAACAAAAACCAGGAAAAAAAATATTGTCCGTTTAATCTGGAGAAAAACTATGCGAAAACAAAATTCGGGGTAACTATACATTCGGCGTAAAAAAATTCGGACTAACTCATTTTCGGGATGTTACAAATTATGCTAAATAAGGTTTCTGCCACATCCATTCGGCGAAAACCGATTATGCCAAGTCTGTTATGCTAAAACAGTTTCGGACAATAAATTTTATGCCACATAGAGGGAACCCTTCTGTACCGCCGCGTACGTGGTAGTAGGGGATCCGAATAGGAGACGACCTTCACCGGGCTGTCTATTCGATTAAAAGTATTTTATATCAAATTGAATATGCTAAGTAATATATGGCGAATAGGTTGACTGAAAAAAATCAGTCCAGTCCTTATACGATTTAAAAAAAAACGAAAATTAGCTATTTTTAAAATTGCTACTGCTTGTTAAATAGACCAATTATATACTAATCGAGAGCATGAAGCCTATATAATATGCAAACGTTAGGTTGACTATTTGTTCCCGTCATAACTATTGGGTAGGTAAGTAAGTCGGTACCTACTAATAATTTGCACAAAACCTAACGTTTGCATATATTGATATATAGCAAGGGGGGCTTCCTACATAAATTAGTAGCTAAACAATAATTCCTACATTAGTATTCGCAGAACCGCAGAACACACTTATCTAGCCCCACTAATGGTAGTTACAATCGCAAATTCTACTCGATAAAACGATATTAGTTTTGACATGTTATCTTTTTGTCAATGTTAGTCTGTCTAATGAAAGCTGAACCTGACGAAGAGCGGCACATTCAAAAAACCTTCATATTTTAGTACCGATCAAATGAGAAATAGAATAGAAGTACACGTTTTCTCTCCTTTAGTGCCCACCAAAATAAACAAAATAAGAAAAGTATCAAAATCGTTTATTCCTACTTTGATCGGTGATAAAATATGAAGGTTTTTTGAATTTGCCGCTCTTTGTCAGGTTCAGCTTTCATTAGACTGACTCTATGATAACTCTGATTTGGGTCTCCTTATTTTATAATTTCATAGAACATGCTGACACCTTATTGTTTTCAGATTATCATAAGCATGGGTTACGTAGGTTAGGTTAGGTTAGACCTGTGACCACCAAAAAATATTTTGAAAACAAGGTTTCAGCAGAAATTAGTTTTCAATGAAATTAAATTTCTGCGAAGTGATACGTTCTATGAAATAAGTATCTATAAAACAAGGGTAAACCCTCGTATTTACTTGACAGTAATGGCGGCTAAGTTGTAAGCAACACGATAACACGTAAAAAGCATTGTTTTACCGCATAGATTAAAGGCCTTGACGAACTTCTCGCTTTTAAAAAACACAAAGTTGTTTAAAAAAAGATTTTCTTTTTCATTTTAAGAAAGAAAGTTTAGGAAGGGCTGTAAACAATTACTTCAAACTGAATACCAATACAGACAGAATTGGTGACCTAAGAACTATGTAATTGTGTTTGATACTCAAGTTTCTCTTGATTTCTGAACTAACAAGATTGATCCGTCGGAGTTTATCCGAAACAGGCTAGACAAACAGACTCAATACATTAATTATGTTTGATTAAATCTCTACGCACTTCACAAGAAAAAAACCAGTTGTGTCTCTATAAATGACAAATTAATTTATTAATGAGATATTTTATAGCGCCACTATTTCTCATTTAATTATAGAAAACATGCCAATAAGATTGAAGTTAATCTATAAAAAATATGTTGTTTTGCTAAATTGCGCCATGAATATGTTTTGAGAATATGGCCAATCCGTGGCGACATGCTCATTTTTAAATTTTAACACAAACGAGCCCGGGTTCGATGCTCGGTAAGGGCAAACGCGTTATAATTATAAGTAGTTATGACCGATAAGAATCAATATTTTCTACTGTGTTGTTCTATTGTGGTAATTACGAGTATTAGCTTTCCTTGACATAATTAAGTTATCCCTTTTTAGGTTTTCGTACCTAAAGGGTAAAAACGGGACCCTATTACTAAGACTCCACTGCTGTCCGTCTGTCTGTCTGTCACCAGGCTGTATCTCATGAACCGTGATAGCTAGCGTGATGTATTTCTGTTGCCGCTATAACAACAAATACCCATATAACAAACGTGATTTTTTTTGCTCGATATTAATAACGGCAATCGGTAGGCTCTTCAAATATTCACAGAATATTTAGTAAGTACATGACAAAGACTTTATTTACATCCAACTAAGTACAGAATTCAACATTAATACAATTAAAAATTAAAACTAAACGTATTTAAATTAAAATTAAACTAAGCTACTCAAATATTAAAGATATAAATAATAATCACCACTATATAAAGAACACCCCCTCTAGCAGGTCCGCTCGCGGCATGGTCCCCATGACACTGGCTGCATTACCTCTCTGGATAGCTAGCCCAATCCTTTATATTTAGTTGTATATTCTCTTTAAAAATAAATATTTAAAGGGGGCTCCCAAACAACAAACGTGATTTTTTATAGATAATGGAACCCTTCATGCGCGAGTCCGACTCACACTTGGCCGGTTTTTTAGTTTAGGCGAGATCAATTCCTATGAAATTGTCTCCTGATATTTATATTCACACTAATATTATAAATGCAAAAGTTTATTCTTGTTAGCAAGTATGTTTTTATTCTCATTTAAGTACCTTATAGTACAACCATATTCTTTATAGCGATCGGCAACCTTCGTTTTTATATGACAAATATACTGTCAGTGGCGAGTGCAAGTGAGCTAGCGATAGCCAGCCGAAAGCTATAAAGAAGCTGGTAATACTGAGGCCCTACTTTGAAATTCGAAGTACGAAGTTACGTTAGCTTCATCCCTGTCACTCGTCATTCGAGACTAAATCGAGAGAAAGGGATGAAGGTACCGTAATTACGAACTTCGAATTTCAAAGTAGGGCCTCGGGGGTGTTGTTCTCTCAACAACGACGGACGGGCGGACGAACGAGTGATTGTCCAAGCGGCGAGTTTAAGTAGTCCCGTCAGAGTGAACAAAACACATTTTAGAGCGTGTATTCATTTTGGCAGCATGACTTCTCGAACGTATAAGGCTGCCTAATTGACAATGCACGCGCTAACATGTGTTTTGTTCGCTCAGAAGGGACTACTTAAACTCGCCGCTTCGATTCGCTCGTCCGTCCGACCGACCGCCGTTTTTTGAGGATAACGCCCCTGTACGTTAAATGGCTGGATGCTTTTGACCTGTTATCGTGTTGTCAACGTTTTGATAGCTCTTATTTACTTGACAGTAATGGCGGCTTAGTTAAAAACAATACCATAACATTTCTAAGGCAAAGGTTTTACCCAGGTGAATAGAGGACCTAATATTTATATTTATAAACTAGCTTCTACCCGCGTATTCGTCCCCGTGGAATAGTTACTTTGGGCTAACGCTAACTTTAACCCGCGACTTTGTTAACGTAGAGGGTTGAAACATTATTTATTGGTGCTCCGCTCCTATTGGTTTTAGCTTGATGATATATAATAATAATAATCATTTATTTGCAAGAATATGGTAAATACAGTTGGTGTTAACATAACAATGAGTACAGCATAATTCTACCGACAATACGGCGCGCAAATGTTAGTGTAATTTTTGCTTAATAATAATATAAACTATAGTTGGGTTTTTTCTATAAATCATGTTCGAAATTATAGGGACTAACATAAAATTGCAGTTTAATATTTTAATATCTTACGTATCTACAGGTGCTGGTTTCAAGGAAATCTTTTATACTATAGAAACATTTTTATAGCCTATAGCGTTCCTCGATAAATGGGCTATCTAACACTGAAAGAATTTTTCAAATCGGACCATTAGTTCCTGAGATTAGTGCGTTCAAGCAAACAAACAAACACTCTTCAGCTTTATAATTTTAGTATAGAAAAGAAAAGATATTTATGCACAATAACAAACACAAATGACGAAGAAAAAAAGAAAAACAATAAAATAACATAATTTAATGTTGTTGCGAAACGGCTCCAACTTTTTCCAACGGTTCAAACGGTTTAAATAATTAATATATTAACGGAATTAACACAAACTATGAATCAAGTTGAATTGTACATTTTGTCCAAAACTCGTGTTAAACGGTGCTAGTTAATATTAATGTGACATCGAATACGTTTTATTACTTAAAAAAAGGCTATGAATTTATGTATCCGTTAGGAGTTTTTGGACAAGGTCAATACCTGTATAAGTTTTTAGCTGACTACCTGCAAATGAGGGTAATCTATGTATAATTATATATGGACAGTGCTACTATTTTGCTAATAGCTATCGGCAATCTTAAAGATAAAGATAAAGAGACATTATTCGCAACAATACAAAATCACACTACATAGATACAATAACTTTAACAAAAAGCAAGCTTTCAAAACCCGACTGTTGCTAACCAACTTTAAATCGTTATAAATCCTAAATGATCATTCAAAATGAAAAATTATGATAGAAACCTAAAGATGATTTTTAAATCCCTATTCAATGATACCCCACTAGTCATACCTGGTCGACTTTTTGTAAAAATTTGCATTACTCTCATATCTTCAGTGACACTCACCAGATTAAGACAAATCGATTGACATAAGAATCATCAAAATCGGACAACGGGTTTAGTTTTTATAGTGACACAAAGGAACAAACATATACACATAGGCTGTGAAACACATTACCCTCCTCCTTCGGCGGTCGGGTAAAAAGAACAAGACACAGATAAATTATTGTGAAACGGTCCCAACTCAGCATTCGCTAGCCGTGAAGCCAGCGCTGGTCTTCCGTTGGGGCCGCTTGGTGAAGAGACGGGAAGTGACACACTTAACATTAACACAAAACAACGTAAAAAGAAAAACAACATGCGTTCTCATTCGTTCGTTGGGTTTGATTCGTTGTTCGTTTTTGTATGACACACGAGTGACAATACTGTCAGGAATACTGTAAGCTCTTTATTGCACAAACAACTAATAATTTACATACATACATAAATTTAATTAATTTAAGATTAACATGTACAATGGCCAACTTATCTTTTTAAGGGATGAGGTTAACTATTTCGGGTGTAGTTATGTGTATTTGTATGTATTTATGTTTCATTGTGACACCCTGGATTTTAAAGTGCGGAGCTTTAATAGCTTTTAGATTAACTACGCTGCGTCCGAAAAGAACCGGCAAAGTTTTTTTTGTAACCCCTAATTTTAATGTCTTTTTTTCTAATTTCTATGGTTTTTAAATTGTATCGCAATGCAACTCATAATTTAACTAAAGTTTCACTTATACGGGTATTTCTTCTAGCAATAGCCCGTAGACATTACGAAGCTATTATTGTTCTGTACCTTAAAGCGTTGTCATGGTGATAACAGTTTCGTATTGCCATGGCAACCTTCTTTAACATTGGTGTTGCCATGGTTACGCTCCATTAATATCCCTATTTTTAAATTATATATAAATTGTTGTTATATCTATAAAAACTTGCTATAAATCTGGTGACAAAGGCCGAGAATGCCAAGATCTACTATAGTTACCTTGTCAAAATGATTTCTCCCGATAGGTCAATAAAAACAATACTCGTACTTATGCAGTGCAAAGCAAAGTTATTTTTTATCCCCTAGCCCTCTCGCCTGACGTTTATATTAACCGGAGAATAAGTTATCTCGGTCATCATAATCTAACAGAGATCACAATGGTGTTGCAGCATCATCAATATATTACTCAAATCACGCGACCGGAGGGTCTTGATACTTGGGGATTAAGTTTAATATGATTGGTTTGAACTATTGGATGCAGAAATAATAATATATAGTGGCAGTTTTAGTTTGGATTGTTTGTTGAAATGACAAGAAGTACCTAATATATTCAATAAAATGTGTACCTACCAGTTAAAAACGGTTATTCTAGTTTTTATTAAAAATGAATTGATAGAATAAAGTATTGTTGGGATATATCAAAAGTTATATGGATGAAAATTAATTGAAATCTGATTTACCTACTAACCCAATAGTCAAGATAAATAAATAAATAAATAAATATCAGGGGACAATGTCACACCAATTGACCTAGCCCCAAACTAAGCTCTAGGCTTGTACTATGGGTACTAGACAACGATATACATACTTAAATAGAGAAATATATACTTAAATACATAGAAAACATCCATGACTCGGGAACAAATATTCGCACTCATCACACAAATATCTGCCCTTACCGGGATTTGAACCCAGGACCGCTAGCTTCGTAGGCAGGGGTATGATAAAAAACATACAATTAAATTATGTCACTTTTTAAAATGATCTATTGGTTATAAAATAATGAAAAAATTAAACCTGTTACTTGGTCTAACATTAATACACTTTTAGAAGAGACGTAATTATAAACATATTTAGTACTTATAATATAATTGTAGGTAAGATAGGACTACATGGAAAGAAGGGAGGGAGGCCTTTGCCCAGCAATGGGACATTATAGGCTCTTAAATAATAATCATAATAATTGTAGGTAATTACCTACTTACGTCGTATTATCACACAATATTATATCAAAAACATCTCTCCGTCATTATAGGCACTAAATATTCGAGATTCTAAATAAAACAAATTAATTAAGTATCAAAGCACAATCTTACACAGATTGACCAAGTCATGAACTTAACCCTAGTTTGTACTATGGTCAACTTGACATACACATACAATTTTTTCAGCCTAACTATTCGCCACATATTATTTAGCGTATTCAATTTGATATAAAATACTTTTCATCGAATAAACAGCCCGGTCCAAATCTTCAACTATTCGGATCTTAGACCATTTGTACTATGGGAAACTAGACATACACTACAAAAATAAATCCTCAAAAATATAAAGTATCAAAACCGTCCGTCCGTCTAATCTAAGCCCACGGAGGTGTGAGCCTTGTGAATTACGTCGCAGCGGGGAATCGAACCCGGGCCGCCGCGGGATTCTCGGAACAGCTGATGATATGATCGCAGCCATTTTGATTGTTGTGTATAAATATGTTGCGTGCGCGGTGTTTAGCGTGACAGGTGGGTTGATTGGTGATTATTTAGTGTTTATGGGAAAGAAAGGCCATTATAATAGAGTACATAAATACATAAATGTACAGTCAAAAGCAATAATATCTGTACGGCCATCGCGCCAAATATATTTGCACATAGACCTTATTGTTAGCGGCATAGGGGCGTGTAGATATTTTTGACGCTGCTAACCGAATGCTATTAATGCCCTGGTTTTAGTGTAAGTATATAATTATGCATACTTTATGGGAACACCTTAAAATTCGTTTTTTTTTTCAAAAGATCACTTGTCCTAAATTTTTTTTTCCGAATGCTGGAGGAATTTAATTTAAATGCATAATTTAATTGCTATACTTAGGTTAGGTTAGGTTTGATTGGTATTTTATTACATTCGGAATTATGTAGTGGACCTATATTTTTATCTCTGTGTAGTATAAAAAAAGTCGCTATTTTCGGGGCCAGTTATCGTATTTAGTCATTCTCGGCTTTTCG
Organism: Acleris literana; assembly: GCA_946894065.1. Taxonomy (NCBI): domain Eukaryota; kingdom Metazoa; phylum Arthropoda; class Insecta; order Lepidoptera; family Tortricidae; genus Acleris; species Acleris literana. Next base: position 2,548,029 of record OX335690.1, read on the forward strand.
GAAAAACTCAGATTAAGCCTAGCGACGCTTCGTCTCCCGACAACTTAAGTACAAACGCTCTATGTATATTATTTCCACGATGTTTATGTCGTTACGAAATAAATTAAAACCGCATAATAGCATATTATGTTGTTATAACCAATGATATTTTATATTAAGGTCGTTATGCTCATACTAAACGCATTCGACCAATTACTGACAGAGACAAACTCGGCAATCCATAGCGAACGCTATTGTTAGAAAGAGATAAATAGATAAAAAGTAAGGCAATTTGCCTTCCTTTTTGCGGAACGTTTTTGCGCGCAGATGACGTATCTTTATATCAAATATCATAGGTTATAACACCATACACCTAACAGAAATTAGAAATAAATAACTATTACCTAGCCTCATAAACCACACCATTCTATAAACAGGGAGCTTTTTGTGAGTGCGACTTTGAATCTACCATCAAGGCAATAAGGTTCAATTACGTTTGTTCGATACTGCCATTTTCAGTTTATGAAGATAGGAAAATAAACCTTCATTCATTGCAACACAGTTCAAATTAAATTATCTTGATTATGTATACCCTATTACACACTGGGTCTTACTAGGCTAGATAAAAACCACTTCTTTCAGAGCTGTTATCTATTAAACGGCACAACCGATTTTGATGAAACTTCACAAAGAACCACCACAATAAAACCAGCTTTCTTTTTTAAAAAACTGCGTCTAAATCGGTTCATACGTTTGGGAGCTACACACAGATACACAAACACACTTTATAACTTGTACTAAACCCCTGTTTTTGTTATTAAATTAATTGAAACCAAAACAATTAAATCAAAACCTTTTCGCCAGCGCCCACGCAACAAATCGTCGGTAATACTGCAATTTCTCGTAAGTAACAATTTCATTAAGTTGCAAAATATACCTTACTGTATGTATACTATGGTGTATTTTTCACCGTATTTAATTTGTAAGTTATCTACGCGGAAATCACCGACGAACAACCCCCCGACTAACCGCAAGCGGAACCAATAAAATAAATAACGTTTAAACGATAAATTAACGTTGTCCCAAACGTTAAAACTAACGATTTGTTAGCGTAATCTCGCTATCAATTTAAAGGGACATTATAGATGATAACTCAATCTAACGCTTCGAGGTAAAGCGTGGTATTTTAATGTTTCTTTTATTTATGTTGTTCGATTCCGTTAGTGTGGTGTGGCACAACTGATTTTACATAAAATAGTTATTATTTATTTATTAGGACCTTCAACAATAAGTACACTGTTGGGAGCCCTTTGTTTCCCATAATTTTATTGGTCATAATGTAATTGTTGACATAATTTTTGATAGTCATAATTTTTTATATCGCTGAAACTGTAAACTTTTCAGAAGTTCTGAAATATCTAACGTGTAGACAAGGCTAGTTTAGGTTAGGTTTGATTTATAAAAATCCTGAAAAAGTAACAATTTCTTTAAAAAAACACGTTATGACTTGCGATGATTATGACCTAAAGCACATTGACTAAAATTAATTATGTCAGTCAATATAGACCCGTACACTGTTACATAACTATTGTACATGCGCACTTGCAAGCTAAGCGCCGTATTAATAACAGAAAGTCACAGCAAGCACAGAAATAGAAGTAAAATACACTTACTTAAGTTAATCTTAGTTTGCTAATTAAATGCTATGGCGTAGAACTACTTAATATTAAGATTATGAATTATTGGCGATTGTACAGTCGACGTCAAAGATATGTTTAGTACCTTGTCACTTTATCCGCTATGACAATTTCATATGATATTTAAAACATGAAGTTAAATAGACAAGGTAGTAAAGTGTAAACATATTTATGAAGTCGACTGTACGTTGTGAGAAAATGTCTACAGTAATAAGATAAGAAATCATTCCTCACACATTGCTTAACCATAAAATTTCTGAATATTGATAATCAGAATCAGAATTCCACAGCAACAAAACAATGCTATTATTATCATTCTAACATACGCAACAAAAAAGTTAAGCATTGTTTTACGCTGTCAAATGTTTCAATGAGTGTACAAATGTGTCATGATTGGCTTCTTCACATCTAGTAATATTACTTATGTATGTATGTATGTAAACACTTTATTGTACAAAAGAAAAACCAGAAAAATACAACATTATATACTTATTTATGTGACTGGTGCATAATGAGAGGGATTAATACACGAGTGTGGTTTTGGCCTTACGGCTAGTTTCATAATAAGATCACACGAGTTTTTTAATGCCGAATTATGCGTACAGTCGCATACATAACTTTATCTACATGCATATTATAAGTTTTCTACAATAAGTGAGAAACCTGTATGTCCTTACCCTGTATCTTAATGTACCTGTATCTTAATGTTCACATTAAAGTATAGGTCACCGATACTTTAAAGTGAACATTAAGATGCAACTACAGCGATAACCGATACTTTAATGCCAGGTAATACTTTAATGTTAACATTAAAGTACAACCACAGATACAGGTTACTTAATATAGGGCGTTTGCTAATCTCTTCTCATCATATTATATTGAAGTTATGATAAAGATGTAGATAAAAGTAATGTTCAAAAAAGTTCTAAATTCATGACTAGCTAAACGTTAATCTGTAGGCTGTTACCAAAAACCCAACTAACTGTGGTAAAAGTTTATAAACATATTATTAGTGGTTATAAAGGGGGTTTCCCTATGCTTTAATTTTTACACTAAATATTGGGACACTCTATATAGTATATGTATACATTAACACTCACTCCTTGAAACGCTGATAACTGATAAATCACTTTAATCCTTCACGAGTATATCCTTACTAATATTCTGCCCTCCTAAGCACAAATGCAATAACTAAATTCAATAGCCAAAGCAGATTTAACTCTCTTCTGTTTGTAACTAGGTTGCAATTTCTACAGATGTTTTGTTTGAGATAACGCCATTATGCTTAGTAGGGCAGTATTCTAAACGCGAAAGTTTGTATGTATGGAAGTTTCTTACTCTTTCACGCTGCAATGGTCGGACGGATTTGGATGAAAATTGAAATGGAGATAGCTTATACCCTGGATTAACACATAGGCTACATTTCATCCAAAATTTAAAAGTTCCCGAGGGAATAGCGATATTCGAAATCTACCCGGACGAAGAAGCGGGCAGAAGCTAGTAATAAATGCCAGAAGACAATCTCACACAAATTGACCTAGTCTTAGATTAAGCTCTTGGCTTGAAGGTACAGTCAAGGACTTTAATTGTTATGCTACTATGGAACCCTGTCATAATGACAGCGTCAAACCACATGATTAACGTTATGCGACAGGGTTCCATAGTGGCATAACAATTAAAGTCCTTGCCTGTACTATAGGTACCTACCCTAAAACGGGGTGAGTAGGGACACAACCTAAAATAAGTCATAACTTGTAACAAATAAGAGCAAGTATTAAATGGACAATAACGTTACGTCTATTGGAAATAATTTCAGTCTTATAATTAGTTACATATGCTTCATTTTCGGTTGTGTCCCTACTCACCCCTTAATCCCTACTCACCCCGTTTTACGGTACAAGACCACGATGAAAATCGTTACTACTTTAGAAAAAACTCGTATCTGATATTTCGAGATGCATGAGTTTGAACCTAATTCTCTTCACGTGTAAGTTTAAAATCGTACGTCACGAAATGTGAGATAGAGGTTTTTTGAAAGCAATGACGAAATACTAAACGTAAAGAGTAGTTTATAAAAAACATGGTTGTATAATGTTTTTTTTTAACGTAACACTCAATTTAATTTAACTTACGTAAACCAAATCACGAGTATTTGAATTTTAAACATCAATTTGTAACTCGTCCGTGCCATCAATATTGTAAGCCTTTACCGGGAAGCGATAACTCAAATTAGCGCCGAGTGTACGGAGAATTAACATAAACAAGAAACACATACAAGCCAAGGGTTCACGTTATTTAAATTATGAAAAAAAAACTTATGTAACCATTTTCCGAGTCGAAATATATTTTTTTTTGGTTACTAGCTTCTGAAGGCAACTTAGTCCGCGTAGATTTCGATTATCACTTTTCCCTCGGGAAATTGTAAGCATTTTTCAAATTTCATCCAAATCCGATCAGCCGTTACAGCGTGAAGGAGTAACATACTTAGACGCACAAACTTTCGCATTTATAATATTAGTGATATTTCGTCTGGAAAAGTTTAAAGAATAAGGAAGCTTTAAAAACTCGACTATCTTTTTTATTGATTGACTATAGCAGAATGAGGGGCGGCGGATTAAAAAAAATGGTACTCTTTGATGTCTTCAACACGAACTTAAAATTAATAAACCTCGGTAATTTAGGTACTAAATATTTTTACAGCATAAGACTTAGACAAATATAAATAAAAAAAATAGGTTGTCTATGACACTCCTTGGATAAAGATAAATTCAACAATACCTTACATTTCAAAATCAAGCTGTTTAGTCTACAGGGTGTATGAATACCCTGTAGACATACAAACATAAAAAAGGCTTCTTGACGAACAGTCCATGGAGCGAAGTTTTCCATGTGTTCCTGGTACTCGATGTCAATACGACACCTCTAGATTTGGAGGTCACTCCCGCCCCTATATAAAAAATCAAGCCTTTTTGAAGAAATCCAGTTCGTCAAGCAGTTCTAAATTAACAATCATTCACCATCATCGGCCTGTATCAGTCCACTGCTGGACATAGGCAAAACATTTAGTCTGCTTTGTGGGCTGTCGTTACAAATATAAATTGGACACAAGATATGATATCTATAGAATATGTATAAGCTGTCAAACCTTGAAAAAATTCGTCGTGGTAGCTCTACCCCTTTCTCTGTGTGGAACTTGGCAAGTTTTGACGGTTTATAATATGACCTCAGACCTACAAGAGCTTCGAACAAGAGACCATCATAGCTCAAGAGCGTCGCCTAACTTGTTTCACCAAAGTATAAGATATCACAAAGCAGAGATAGAAAACTATCTTTTTACAATACTGTTTAGACATTATCAAACTTGCTGTACGATGTCTCAATCCGTGGCTAAAGGCTGTATCACACGGTATCGCATTACAGATATACGAGCGGGCCGTCGAATAAACCGCCCGATTACGATCGTGTGTAATGGCTCTATCGGTGAGGATTTTTTTATTTTGACAGTTGAGGGCAACAGCTGGCTGTTAATGGCGTAGTTTAAGGATTTAATTTGGTTAAAACATTGGTTTAAATCGAAATGTGATTTGGTTAAAGTCTTGACCTGGTAGACCCAAAGGCAAGTCGTGAACCGTACCTGATGAAATACCAGCAGAATCCAGATTACTATAAACCAATAAATAAATATCAGAAGACAATTTCACACAAATTGACCTTGCCCTAAACTAAGCTGATAAACATACTGTATTTCCATAAAACATCCAAGACTCACCCCCCCCCCATATCCCCCTATCATCGGCCTGTATCAGTTCACAGCTGGTCTCCTCCAATACGCACCATTTTACCGTGTCTTCAGCCTGTCGCATCTAGCTTCTACCAGCGAACTTTCGCAAATCGTCTCTCCACCTAGCTGTAGGGCGTCCTACGCTAGCCGAGTCGCGGTCTCCACTCAAGAACTCGTTACCCCAGCGTTTATCGGTTCTTCGACAGATATGGCCAGCCCACTGCCACTTCAGCTTCCTAATCATGTGTGCTATGCCGATGACTTTGGTACTCTGTCGGATACAATCATTCAGATGAGGGTGTTCAACTGTTCAATCACCCTACTAGGACTTCAGAACCTGTAAGGGGCTTATCCAAACTGGCTGGCCTTACGGTCAAAGATACATACATTAAATCACGCCTGTTTCCCAGAGGGGCAGATACCACTTCTTTCCACCTCCTACGATCTTGACAAATCTTTCTTCACATTCATACATAGAGTCATGCATGCACGTCGGTTTCTGGTACTTTAATATACAGTCAAACAGGATCCGGTAATAGAAATGAGATGAAAAAAGTCTGATTCTGATTCTGAAATACGAAAAAACCTTGAATTCGCCCCTGCCCTGGTCTGCTAGTATTTTGCTCTATCCGTTTGATTTGATTTTTGTATGTGTAATAAAATCGTCAATGTATATAATATCCATAACGACTGAATAGTGTCTCTAATAAGAAAGCAGTATTTCCTATGTATTTTTACGGGTGTAACGGGGGTCATTTGTCCTAATGCATCGTTTGTTCGAATTTTCGTTTATCCTTAAGCCTGAATTTTGTATTTTTTTTGTAGTAGTTATAATACAACGTTAACCTAACCTAACCGTAGGTATTTTTTATGACTTAAAAAGTTATCTGACTCAGCTGAAAACCAGTTTATGTCAAAAATAAAGTTAGGACAAACATTATCAGGGAATTCGAAAGACACTCAATTTTTACATCAACAATTCAAAAGCAACACAAATCCAACCGTACCAATAAAAATCTCATCTTATCTCATCCATCTCAAACCGATGTAAACTTTTCTTACATACACCCAAAGGCCTCTCCTCACCTAATGATTCTAAAGTGTCAAAGTTACAAAACAAATATACGGACACACTGACATGTTTCGAAAGTTCCTACAACGTGCTTTACCAGTGTGGTTTAATAGAAACACACGGGCCGTTTATTTGGACGAAACTGACTATCGTTCTCTACTAGGAGGTTTACCTTTGTTTCACCGACCCTTATTTCATAGAACGTATCACTTCGCAGAATTTTCGTTTCATACAAAGCTATTTTCTACAGAACCTATGTTGATTTCAAGTTCTATTGTGATGGTTACAAGTCTAACCTAACCTAACCGAAGTAAATCATATTTCAGAAATCGACACGGGATCAGAGGGCCCTGCCAAGATGCATTGCGCTAACTAGCGTTTCTATTCGTTTCGTTTTTAATCCAATCGCGTCACTGATAGATCACGTGACTTTTCGTATCACGTCATCTACCAGTGACGCGATTGGATTAAAAACGAAACGAATAGAAACGCTAATTAGCGCAATGCATGAAATGCATCTTGGCAGGGCCCTCTGGGCCCTCTGCAGAAAATAGCTTTCTATGAAACGAACAAGTGGACACACCGTTCTAGGCATTTCTTTCGTTATTACTTGTGATATCCTCGGGTATATTTTTCTCTTTTCGTGTCACGATATAGAAGACTAACGTCCGAAAATGAAAATGAAACGATAAAATCGTAATTTTTAACTACAGAGTTGGTTGTGAAGGACTTTCGCATGCCATTTATTTTTCTACTTAGGTATAAGTGAGATGGGTTTTCATTAAAATGTAATATTTACGTTACTTAAGTAGTATTTTTTTAATAAATGGCTTTCACTCCTTGTTATAACAATGTGTATTTCGCCAATGTCGAATTTTAGACAATCACCATGGACATATTAGAGAAAGAACTCCATGGATATCACACGCGAGGACAATTGTTTGGTGAAAGAGTATTTACTCTTGTGAACTAAACAGAGGCACATGGGGTTAGCTTCACACATTTTTGTGAAGTCTTTAGTCAGTAGTCTTACATTTATTTCTTTAGATGTTTTACCACCATGCTTTAATAGCTTACATACAATTCGGAACTTAAAGCAGTGAATGTGTTAAATGATTTTAAATAGGTATTAAAAAAACACGAAATTTCATGTAACCATAAATCGCTTGTTTTTAAAACCGCCGCGCGCCCGCCTCAACCTTTCTCCCAATAACAATCAAGATGTCTATCTCACCGTAGAATAATGGTCCGTCATTCCGAATAGCCAGTCAATTACTCCGTCTAAACGTACAGTCGCCCTCGACGTTATTTGGACAAGGTGTGGTATCACAGTTTTATGGTGGTACCACACCGAATTATACAGAAATTTAGTTAAAATCGGAGAACATCTTATACAAATTGACCTAGTCCCAAATTAAGCTCTAGGCTTGTACTATGGGTACTAGGCAACTATGAACATACTTATTTAGATAAATAAATACTTAAATACATAGAAAACATCCATGACTCAGAAACAAATACTTGCGCTCGTCACACAAATAATTATCTGCCGTTACCGGGATTTGAACCCATTGCATTTTTTTCATGACATGGATTAGTCAAACGAGCACACAGGCCACCTGGTTAAAAAATCGACCAATAGGAGAGCTGCGCTGAGCGAGGCTAGGAAAATTAAGCAATCCTATTGGTGGATCTTTTTTCGCAAACCGCTTCGCTACCATCGCTACCTCGCATAGCTCTGGTGGATATTCACCCTTAAGAGGATTGTGAACCGACGCTTAAATCGTGTAGCTAGCTGTCAATTGTTTTCTATACAAATTTAGCTCCGGACGATAACGTTTCTCATCCCCTAAGGCTGCGGCTCCACTGAGGCTCCAATCAGGACCGATTTTCGCTATTTTTTAATACGTTGTAGTAATTATGAGAAACTAGGTTTTTACGTTTCAATTTTTGTTTTTCTTTATTGGTTTCTTTTTACAAATGTTTTCTTGGCAAGACGTATTTTTTTCATAATATTTACAACATATTCAAAAATTGTAAAGCTCGTGCTAGGTTCAACTCCCCTTGAACCTAGCGTAAACGTTATCGCATTAAGATAGGATTTTTTTAGGATCACTATCCTCTTAACAGAAAATTTAACACTAGGTTAAGACACTAACTGGAGTTAATATAACAGTTTTCGCATGAATCTGACGTTTACTAACTCGAGTTAGTGTCGTAATCCAGTGTTAAATTTTCTGTGCAAGTGGCGTTAAGGGAGTTTGACAGTAGGGTAGTACATACTCGTAGTGTAATAGTGGCACAAACTTTTGAAGTCGACGTTACTTTTTCTAGCGGGTGGCGGATGCAGCGGGCCGGAATCAGCTGATGTGTGAGAATCTTATTAGAAGGCGGTAGCGTGACCTTATAACACCCAATATTTGTTTGGGTGTTGTATGGTTAGACTTTTTCTACGTTGTATGTATCTGCCGTATGTAATTCCCGAACTATAATCCAAGTCCTATTCTAAATCCTTTTCAGTGCACCCTGTCAGGTTATAGAATCGGCTGCCGGCCGGCATAAGACAATCACAATCAGTTGATTCCTTAAAAGACAAATTGAAGAAGTTCTGGCTTGACTCTAGCTCCTAAATATGGTATCAACTATCCTCTACATAAGTGTAGTTTATGTAAGTTTAAGTATGTATAAATATAGTATATTTCTATATCTATTTATGTAGATATTTGAATGTATTTATTTTATATAGTTAGGTTTTATTGGTTAGTTTAATTGTTACGCTCTCTTCCTAAATAAAGTTGTACACTTGCCTACTCGATGCACAACCTTCACTTCTCTCAATCTCTCAAGGGTTAGCTGGAAGAGATCCCTTAAAGGGACAAGTTCGCCTTTGTACCTTCTTATTTTTTTCTTAAAAATCTTCATTGTATTGTTTTTGTTTTGTACAATAAAGTGTTTACATACTATAATTTTCTTGTACCTACTTGCTTATCAAATCCAAACTAATGAGTCCCAACACGGTGGTTCTACGGTAAGTATAGCGGAGATCCTGTCGCCACCTTCCGACTCCATCATCAGATCAGCTCTTAGATACTATAATATTGCATTGTCATCGGGTTTACATATGTAGTCCAAATTTCAGCCGGCAGGCCTTTCGCGTAAACACACTCGCAACCACAATCGTTCTCATTTTGAAAATCGAAGGCTTGTCTGCTTACAAAATGAAACCAATTGTTTTGTTTTGACGCCTACCGCGATTGCGAGTGAGTTACGCGAAAGGCCTGCCGTTCTATTAACGACATCATCATCATCATCATCATCATATCAGCCTATTGCAGTCCACTGCTGGACATAGGCCTCCCCCAAGGAGCGCCACAGCGCGCGATCTCCCGCCCTTTGCATCCAGTCACTGCCAGCTGCCTTCTTCAGGTCATCGGCAACTGGTTACAAATTAACTTGAAAATTTTGAAGCAGACAACTTACTCGTACTTATCTACATACAAACTGCTAATTAAATGAAAGCTTGTAAAAAATTAGAAACGATTCGGCCGAAAACATTTCATCCAAAGGGCAGGCTCCCATCGTTAGCTTACCAACGTCGTTACACGCAAAATACCCATGCTTGTCAGGCAATACCCTATTTTCCGGGCCTCCGGACTTATGTACCAAAAAACGGAATTGCCCCCAATAGGAAATATGCATGTTTTTTACAGCTTCAATAAAAGCTGATTCATGTAACAAACAGATGAGAAAAATCATTTTTTGAATAGCTATAAAAATAACCAAGATATAAGCTAACAAAGATTTGTTCCTATCTCTTTCTAGCAAAACAGAATTTTATACGGCCGTACTGCACGATGACGTCACCGGTGCACTTTGGATCTCTCTGTCTAATTAGCATTTTAAAATGCTTGTATCATCCGTATATCTTGACCGATTTTAATTTTAATTTCACTTTTGGTGATCTTTTTAACGGTATTTTCATATTTTGTTGAAAATGCTATTTTAAAAATCCATGCATATTCCCTATACTAACAATCCCCCCGCCTCCCCCAACGTAAATGACCCCAGCACGGGTAGCACAAGTTGTATTTTCTCGCTTGTCGCTCAGTGCGTCTCTATCGTTACAGTCTAGATGGAAAGGGAGATCCGAGCGACAAAGAAGTCGCGGACAACATGTGCTAGCCGTGCGGGACGGTCGCGCATGAAGTTGTTTGTCTTTAATTTGGTAGGTACTACAAAGAACTCGTCGAAGAACTCACAGTTGCTGTGGAGAATAAGATATCTACTATAATAAATTAAATACTTCACGCTTAAGAAACTTAATATGGCGATCGTAACATGTTTGATGAAGACGTCTTGTAACTTGATACTCTAGGAATTCCATTATAACCCATTTCCTTATAGTATTGTAAGTCTTTCTTACGTCACCGTTAGATAATGAACCTTGTGTTTCTTAGGAAGAGTTCTAAATTGTTTATAAACAAGTTTTAAAATTAGGTTAGGTTCTCGGATGAGTTGAGTGTTATATCGGCGGCCGTACAAAGCTTTTTTTTAAATATCACTAGTACCACATGTACCCAAAATAAAAATATATTAAACCAGAATCCCTAACTGGAGTAGTGTAATTAGACAGATAAAATGTTGCCAGATTTGTTTGAAATTTACAGTAGGTAAGATAGGTGGCAATGTCTTCAATATATATACCTACCCCTTCATCCACTCACGTCTTTTTCTTATTTAAATTTTCTGCCAAAAGGTCAATTGTTAATATTAGGCATTCAATTCACCTTTTAAAGTGACAACTGCCATAAAGATAATAAATTCAATTTCTAATCGGACTACATGAGGCCCGTTTCACAAAGCTACAAGTTACAAATTACAAGCGGAAGTCTCTTTCTAACTCTTTTTGCTAGAAAAGGAGTTCCGCTTGTAATTTGTAACTTGTAGCTTCGTGAAACGGGCCTATGGTCGACCCGAACCCGGGACCTATCTACGCTTTATAGATAACTCAAAGAGGTCGTATGATCCTTTAGCCGCCTTTTAGTTTCAGGACGGCAGAGCGTCAATGAAATCTGTATGGGAATTCCGTGAAGTGAGGCGTCTGTCGATCGATCGAGCGTGCCTAATTGAGAATGCACGTGCTAAATTTGTTTCGTACACTCTGACTACTTAAACTCGCCGGTTAATATGAGCTGCGCCGAGTGAACGAGAATCACACACCTGGGGTATTATTCTCTCAAAAAACGGCGGTCGGGCGGACGAACGAGCGAATCGAAGAGGCGAGTTTAAGTAGTCCCGTCCGAGCGAACAAAACACATTTTAGCGCGTGCATTGGCAATTAGGCAGCCTTATACGTTTGAGAAGTCATGCTGCCAAATTGAATACGCGCGCTAAAATGTGTTTTGTTCATTCTGACGGGACTACTTAAACTCGCCGCTTGGACAATCACTCGTCCGTCCGTCCGTCGTTGTTGTGAGAATCACACCCCTGTATTTGTCGGGAAGCCGGCATCGAGCGTGCCTTATGGGTACCAATTGAGTTGTAAACTTTAAGTTTAAGGCCACAGTTAAAACGCCAGTTAAGATAACTCTCGTGTAAACTGATAGTTAGATATGTTTGTGTTGGAGATATTAGTTGGACATTACGGTTTTTATTAAGTCTATTAAGAAGGGTGGACCAAATGAGGTTCTAGTGAAAAAGGGTACAAGGTGACTTAACTCTTAATAAAAAAAAACGGTCAAGTGCGCGTAGGATCGCGCCCTGAGGGTTCCGTATTTAAGATAATACGCTCGGTAACCGCAAAAGAAAATACTCATTTTGTTATGAACTTTATTTTCTATGCAATAAGGGCCATTTTGACTAGCCTAAATATTTTTGTTATTTCTCAAAAACTGTAAATAATTAACACTTCATTTTATTTTTCCCATAAAATATAAGTAATTATACATACGCCAGGATTTTTTCATATTTTATAATTAATAAACTTTGGAGATCAGGGGGCGAAACGGTCATTTTTTGTACATTTTCGGCTATAAATCAAAAAATACCCATCAGAAAAAAAAAAAATAGTTTTGAAATGTGCCCTTTCATATGACACCCCATTTGCTATAATCAAATCACTTTCATTTTTCAACCCCCCATTCTTAACCCCTTTTCAATTATTTATATTTTTAATTAATTTCATTTTTTTTTACTAAAAATAGATTGTACAACTATGCCAAATTTGAAGTTGATAGTATTTGTAGTTGCTGAGAAAACCTGCTGTGACATACAGACAGACAGACAACGAAGTCTCACCCATAGTGTTCGCACGTGTTCCGGTACTATTACAATACAAAAAGTTTACAGAGCAGAAACAAACAAAATTTTACGTTTGTCAATTTTCACTAGGTATCGAAAATCCCTAATAACTTCTAAAGGATTACCCTAGTTACACAATTTCCATTGCCCTATCCGTTTAAGACCTAAACCTATCAAATAACACTAAAAACAACACAATATCTATACAAACAAAAATACATGTTTTCAACCTAAGGTGGCGTGAATTTACCTTACAATAATTTAGTTTAAGTACTTACTTCGTTTATACTGATTCAAAATAGGAAACTATAATATAAATCGATCTTAGATATATTCTTTGGGGGCCGGGGCGGGGAGCTTACCTACCTAACTGTTCTGTGTAACGTTAAAACGAACCATCGAAATACCTACAAGCAGATACCTACTTGCCTCTCTGAAACCACTGGTGGCTTAAAAAATTTAATGTTGCATTTAAACAACCATCCACTGAACAGTAATAATAACTCTTTTTTTTGTTGATCTATTATTGCACAAAAAAGTTCACAGACGCGTGTCTCAAGCGGACGGCACTCGCGCTCGCACTGGTCCCAGCCGGTCCGAGATATCGTGTCCGTGAGCAGTGTCTATGTGTGCGTTGCTCGAGCGCAGTTTGTATGTAGATTGACTTCTGTACCTATCTATTTTGTGGTTTAAGTCTAGTGTTTTTTGCATTACTACTGACTTGTTTCATGTTATGGGTGGCTGTAATAGCGCCTTAGCCTTCCCCTTGTCGGATGAGGCCCGGGCGCTTTTGAAGCTGGCTAAATTAGCAGTAATCAATAGGCCTTAAGATTATTATTATTTTTAAGTTGATTTTGTACCTGTTTGCTGTATTATGGAGCGACATGATCATGTTATGATCAAGCTCTTTAATAAAGAAAAAAAAAAAAAAAGTCTAGTGTACCCGTCCATGTATATGTATATACCCTTTTTATTACGAGTTAAGTCGACTTGTACCCTTTTTCACTAGGACCCCATATTTATGAACTCGACTGTACAAATTAAAATAATGTCTCTAGTGTGAACTCACAGGAATCGCTTCATCCGTTTAGGAGTTACGCAGCTACAAATATACATATTTTTGGTTGGGGGGGGTATAACTATTGAGTTCTCTACCTTTATTGTAAAATTCCTTTCACGTATACATATATATACCAACTCGTACAGATAGACACAAGCGAAAACTTATTATACTTTCGGCGTCACAAATCACCCATGGAAACATTATCCTACAATTGCATTTTGTCTTTCCTTCTTTATTGTTTTTATTTTGATATCTGTGTTGCCATCCTTTTTAGGGTTCCGTACCCAAAGGGTAAAAACGGGACCCTATTACTAAGACTCCGATGTGCGTCTGTCTGTCCGTCTGTCTGTCACCAGGCTGTATCTCATGAACCGTGATAGCTAGACTGTTGAAATTTTCAGAGAAGATGTAATTTTGTTGTCGCTATAACAAAAAATACTGAAAACAGAATAGAATAAATATTTAATGGCCTTCGCGTTTATTGTAATCCCATACAATAAACGCGATATTTTTGCCGTTTTTTGCTAAAGTTGTATAGATAATCCTACGGAACCTTCGTGCGCGAGTCCGACTCGCACTTGGCCGGTTTTTTTATGACGTTTTCTCTGTTATGTTTTTTTTGTGCTCGTCGAATAAATGTTTATTTCTATTTAATGTTTCTATTTTATAACATGCTTTTTTTGCCGAAAAAGGCTTCGGCTCCTTTCATAAAATCACAGTCTACTTCAAAGACCTCTCATTATGTACATAAGTTTTATAAACTACTATTTCAGTAGATCTATCATATCACTTTCACGAATGCCCAAAAAAAATACACTTTTACAAATGACAACACTATTCACATTCCGGTTTAACATAGTGTGGAATGGCGTCAAAACAGATAACAGAAAAATAAACCCGTAAACACATCAGTACAACATGAACAATAGTTAGAATAGGAAAACAATTCGACTTCACCCACGTTGCAGCTCTCTGTCTCGCACACACGCAAGTTTATATCTTGCGTCGCTGTCCAGCTCACACCTGCGCATTATTTTGATTGTTTATTTGTTTGTAAGTTTTAAAGGTTTTATTATTGGACGGTTGAAAAGGATAAGGTGGGAGCTGATTTTTTTATAATCTTGTTATTAATGTTATTATGTCATTAAAACGACTTTTATCTACACACATATCATAAGTCCTCTATTATGCGTTCAAAACCCGTAGGCAATGACCAACATTACCTGTGGTAGTAGGTGACAGCGATGACAGCTGTTAATTTAGGAAGATGTTCCAAATTTGGATCTCATTACCTTACAATATTCGACAACGTTATTACAAAATTACGTTACAGCTGTCATCGCTGTCACCTACTACCACAGGTAATGCTGTTCATTTGCCTTTCGGCTTCTGAACCCATCTTAGAGTACTTATAATTGTGTGTGGATAAAATATTGTACGAGACTCTGCGTAATTGGCATTACGCAACCGTCACGTAAACTACTATTACAGGATATATCGCGTATTGCGTATTATGTAAGTTCCGGGGGTTTTTGAATTTATGTTACTTCTTACTCAATATTATAAATGAGAAAGTTTGGATGATTGGATGTTTGTTACTCAATACGCTTCCACCACTGAACGGATCGGGATGAAATTTGGCACACATATAGGTTAGGTCCTGGAATAGAATATAGGATAGTTTTCATTTCAAGAAAAAGTTCATTCCTTCGGAAATTGTAGAAACGTAATCGTTAAAAGCTGTGAATTTGCTCACAAGGTGGCGCCACTTTGTAAGGACGAGTAAAGGTAAAATCTAAGCTAGCCATGTGTGGGTAATGTGTTTTTATTTCTGTTTACGTTTGTCATCCTGTTTGTTTCCCGAGGGAATAACAATAATCGACCTCCAACGCAACATGGGACGGCCGAATAGCTAGAGTCTGTCTAATGAAAGCTGAACCTGGATTTTTCTTGGCTGACGAGTCTGGCAACACTATTTAATATGTCGTTTGGACTTTGTTGTTGTTAGAAACTTGTCAATTCGAGATCTAAATTGATAAAAATACGGAGTAATCATGCCGTCGACGATAAGAGGCGGTGTCCGGGAGATTCTGTATACTATTATACAGAAGTACAAAGAAAAACAAGAAGAAAGAAAAGCATTATTGATGCAAAAAATTAATTGTTTAGTTACGGTGACCAAATTTATAGGTTAGTACGGCTTTAGTACGGCATGTTCATTTTGATACTTCTTATTTCTCTATGTGCAATCCTAAGTTTAATTTACCTTTTTCTGTCTATTATACGATGAGATTAAGAAATTAAACGAAATTAAATTCGTTTCAGAAAACCTGGACGTGCACGTTGACAAAAGTGTGCTGGAAAACGTAAAGCAGCTGAAAGAGGTTGAGGAAACTGAGTTAGCCTGCCAGACTCAGACGAAATATTTGGAAGAAGTATCTTCAATGACCGGTAATTACTAAAATTATCATTGTCTTTCCCTATATAATAGGTGTAGGTACCTATTGTCTGTCCCTATATCATGTTGAATCTCTTAGCATTCACAATTTTATTAAATTAATTTAATAGACAGATGATTAATGTAACTGACACTCATAGTTTCAATAAAACAATAAGGAGGTGTTTAGTTAAAAGATATCATAAACATATTATTTGATATGTATTTTCTGTGTGCGGAGCAAACAGCATTTTGTTGTTTATGAACCAAATGTACACTGTACAGTCGATTTCATAAATATGTGTACACTTTAGTACCTTATCTATTTATTTAATGTCATTTTTGATCGGCCAGATATAAAAGATGTTCGGGTTATATGAGTCTTCCTTGTTCTTAAACCGTTGCGATTAGAACCTCACCGATGCAATTTCATTTCACCTAAACCCAAATGTTTTTAGGGCTGTCGGACTGTACAATGGGGCTGTACTGCGCAACCACACAATGTATTTCTAAATGGTGTTCTGTTTATTTAACACTTTCTTTCTTCTTACAGATATCAGTGTTTCATCTTTAAAAAGAATAAGTAATGAGGGAAAATTAAACAACGGTGTCTTTAGTACTCCCGGAAAAAAGCCATATTTTCTTTCAAATTTGCCAGAAGTGTTCTGAGTCGGAATTTGCTTTTTTACAACATAAAACTCATAGACTTTATTACGGATAGTTTTAACATCAAAGTTATCCAAGTTAGAAACCGTGGCTGGATGAGGTCGCTTCATACCAGGAGTGCTAAAGATTCCGTTGTTTTATTAGCCCTCATTAATTATTCTTTTCAAACACATGGTTGAGGAGGCGATGGCTGAGATCAGCGTCATACTCGTGAACGGGTGTTGTCAGTGGGGTCCTGTCTGTTCACGCTTGCAAGAACCTGTTTTCCAGTTAGTTATTTTAGTTATCGTTCCTGACGTAGAGACCTCGTCATGTTGTTCTCCTAGTCACTATTTTTAATTTACTCAATGTTATTGAGCGTACATTTGTAACGACTAAGTTTGTGTTGTTAGAAATAATTATTAATTACTTTACTACCTTGTAATGTTACTTTTAAGAATAATTGTATTTTATGATTGGAAAAAATTATCTGCTGGAGTTTCTTGCGGCGCTTCTTCTCCAAGATATAATTGTCGTTAGATAGAGGTGTAAGGGTGATGAGAATAATGTTACCTCTAATTACTTTATTAAAAAGGTTGAATATAATATTCCTCATCATCATTGTTTTATTATGCTGTGTGCGACACAGACGAAAACCTCTCGTATCAATGAAATCTATCAACAGCACGACTAGCACAAGTTGCTCGTGACTTGTTTGTCGCTCGGATCTCCCTTACTATCTAGTCTGTTACGATAGAGACGCACAGAGCGACAAGCGAGAAAATACAACTTGTGCTACACGTGCAGATCACTATATTTTCATGTCAAATATATTTCGAAAAACCAAATGTGCTCCAGTCACTGTCATCGTATTTTACCTAAAGTGCTTTTCATCAAAATATAGCGCTCGTAATAATATATATGAAAATATAGTACGCGTTTCCTCTTCCTTTGTGCCCACCAAAATAAATAAAATAATAAAAGTATCAATATCGTTTATTCCTTCATTGATCGGTAATACCATATCAAGATTTTTTGAATTTGCCGCTTTTTCCCAGGTTCAGCTTTCATTAGACAGACTCTAACTCTATGCGAACGAAGTCGCAGGCAGAAGCTAGTCAATGAATAATTTTTAAATCAAGTTACTCGGTGATTTTGCATACGACGGTCATTCTCCGGATAGACCTTTAGGTATGTCCTCGCACTTAAAAAATACAAGGCTATTGAATTCGGCATTTTTTTTTTGATCGTAGAAGTTTACTTGTATTGAGGTGTAGGTATGTACATGAATTTTTAAGTACGTATTCAATACCCATCCGGGTGTCTATTTTACCCGACTGCCGAAGGAGGAGGGTAATGTGTTTATCAGCCTATATATGTATGTTTGTTCCTTTGTGGCGCTCTAGAAACGAAACGCGTCGACCGATTTTGATGATTCTTATGTCAATCGAATTGTCTTAATCTTGTGAGTGTCATTAATGACAGTAATCAAAATTCAATATGACGGCAGCCAGACGCCATATTATAAAATAGAAAAAAAGGTAGACGAACATGACAAGTGTGGGGTATCATTGAATAGGTAATTAAAAATCATCATTAGGTTTTTTTCATAATTTTTAATTTTGAATGATCATTTAGGATTTATAACGATTTAAAGTTGGTTAGCGACAGCCGGGTTTTTTAAAGCTTGCTTTTTGTGTTTGAGTTTTTTTTAAATAAATCGTTGGTTGCTGTGAACCCTAACAGAGCAAAGTGAAATGCAACCTCCTCCATTTAATATTCTTTTCAATACAAATCTTTGAAAAAATAAACAATAAACGGCCAATTATCGAAAAAGTCAGCTACAGCCTTACCAGCGCGGGCGCATCCTCGTTAGCGCGCGTATAAATTTGTCGGCGCATCTCGTTGCCAGAATCACTGAATCGCAAGTTGTTATAGGTTATTGACATTAGTATTGCTAAATGTATACATATACAAGTATAGGAGAAGAGCGTCGTCAGTTGCTTAGTAGCTTAAGTACCAATTTCACCATACGATGTTATATTTAATCAATGTTAAATGACTGTTAGTTCATACATTTTGACAGCTGTTAGCGCTCTAATCGTCCGTTAAGTCGTTGACATCGTATGATGAAATTGGTACTTAGGCTCGTAATTGTAAGGTAACGAGTTCGAACCTCCGTCATTAGTACTATCACGAACGTTAATTTGAGACCCATTTCAAGAAAAATATGCTTGAAGTCGTCAATGTCATTAGAGATGTCAAGTCATTTGTAACTTTTAGGAGACTCAACCTTATTGCTATAGAATGTCAGATTGACTTTGGACCTAAGGTGGGTACCAAATTAAAGTTCGCGACTGTACTCGTACTTACCAATTTTCTTTACTTAAGTACATTACCTCTCTTATGGTGAAGGAAAAACATCGTGAGGAAACCTGCACATTCGAACAGCTGAGTGTGTAAGGGTGCACAAAAGATCCTAAAGGGTCGAAGTGTATCCGAAAAGGGCCCATCTGTAACATAAGATAAGTATAGGAGTCTCGGAGGATCATAAAGGAATCTTATTGAAGTGTTTTTTAAGCAGCAAAAGATTGCGTTGTTTTCTGGTCGTAAATTCTGCCATTGCATACACGTAAAGTCTGCCGTACGGGCTTAATTATACCCGCGGGCATTAAATACTCATTACGCTCCAGACGACTCTTATTACGGGCCGTAGGACGTTAATAATATTTTTAACACGCCATTTCCTATCTCTTCACTCTTAACTCGTTGCTGATATTGTAGAAAGGGACGACTGAACTTGGTGTCTGTACCATTTTCGGTGGCAGAGATATCTCTCATTAAGGTACAGTCAATGGTAAAAATAAATATCCGCACAAAAGTACAAAAATATGTATAGTCCATACCATCTGACTTGTCTTGTTTAGTAAACAATTTTATAACCTCAAAATGCATCATTTTTGGATAAAATGCCCGTTTTCAGCTGAATAAAGCACCTAGAGACCACATTTTGCACACCATTTTCCTGATTTTACATCATGGATGGTTTTATTTATAATAATAATAATAATAATAATATAATATGTTTTTATTATCAGACAACTATTATGGTCCATAGATGTTAGTTTACACAAAAACTTATAACTATTGTTAGTAACTATAGAACTACGATATATATCTAGCCTCAAGGAGCTCGAGCGACCCCGCCGGGAGACACAATTGTTATTTTAGGCGAAAAGGCATCATTTTGAGGTTATAATAGTACATTATTGCCTAGGCATGGAAGTAGGCAATTGCGGGCCGAGTATTGGATTAAACAGACGAGCTTGCGAGTCCGTTTAAAAATACGAAGCCCGCAATTGCTGTTCCTGCCGAGGCAAATATAGTTCTTTTCTCAAAAATCGCAAGAAAAAATTTGTGTTGGAGTCAAATCTTCATCGCTTGAACTCATTTTTTGAATTGCATACAAACAGAAACTTCATGTGAAAAAACCATCACTCCTTAGGTACCGCCTTTTTGTTTATGACAAGGAGAAACGCAATTGTTATTTAAAAAAAAAAAGCTATTCCAGGCACAAATAAAAAAGTTATGTTTTGAGTAAAATTTGGATGTATAAGACTTGTGCCCTCATTTTATTATGGACTTTTTCACTTTTAAAAAAGTTACAAGCTAGATAGTAATGGAATTTGTATGCAACATTGTGGGCTTGTTTAGCGAGCACGCAATGTGTTTTTTTTTAATTTGAGATCTATCAGTAAACTATGTACTTCGCGTCTCAATATGTAGATAGTAATGTCAACATTTCCGGACATTTTTGAGAAAAAGTATTTACTAAACAAGACAAGTCAATTGGTATTTACTTTACACTACCAAATGACCAGAGTAATAAGGTCCATGTACATTTTTTTGAGCTGCTCTGGAGCCTGTTTAATAAAGCTACAAATTACAATTTACAGGTTACAAGTTTCCATTTGACACAACCTCGACCAATGACGATCAGCCATTTGAGCAGTGCTGCTAGTTTAGACCTGTAAAATAGTTACTTGTAGCTTTATAAAACGTGCCCCTGGTGTATATAATCGCACCTTTAGAACAATAATGACCTAATTCAAAATTTGTGCTTTCAAACTTCGAATCATAAATTTATTATCATAGAGACCTAACTCGAAATTTAAAATTTCTCAATTAGGTCACTGTTGTTCTGAAGGTGCGATATATTGGTGCCCTTGACTGTACATAACTAAAATGTAACAGGATTTTTATAGTCATCCAAGGAAAAAAAGGACTTACCAAAAAGTTTAGCTTAGATTTCATGGCTATCATGCGTTACTTTTCAATTACATACATCCATACATTAAATCACGCCTGTTTTCCAGAGGGATAAGCAGAGACGACTTCTTTCCACCTGCTACAATCCTGACAGATCTCTTTCGCTTCTTCCACATTCATACATCGAGTCATGCATTCACGTTGGTTTCGGGTACTTAAGATTCGGCCGTTTTCCAGAATTTCTCCGATTTGATTCGAAAAAATATGCATAGAGCGGCCCCTTCCGACCCTTCCTCTCACTTTCGTTCTGTAAAAATATATAAGTATATGAAATTTAAAATTCATTTGTCTGTCATGTATTCATCCAAAACCTACGACATAAAATAGACCCCCACCTTAAGGGCTTATACTGCCCTCGTTGGCCAATAAGCAGTAACTCAAACTCAATAATCAAAGTAGTTTTAATTCTATTATGTTAGTAATCAGGTTGATATTGCTATGGGAGTTTTATCTCAGATACTGCCTATTGGGAATATGCATTGATTTTTTAAATCGTATATTTCTCAACAAAATATGAAAATACAGTAAAAGAGATCGCCAAAAGTAAAATTAAAATTAAAATCGGCCAAGAAATGCGGATGATACAAGCATTTTAAACTGCTAATTAGACAGCGATTAAGTAGACAGAGAGATCCGATATGCACTGTGACGTCATGTAACAGGACGATCATATAAACTCCATGTTAAATTATGTTTTAATAATAAAGACATAGGTACAAATCTTTGTTGGCATATATCTTGGTTATTTTTATAGCTATTCAAATTTTTTATTGAAACTTAACTTAATAAACTTAACTTAATTTCTAATTTGTTAACTTCATTCTACACGAATAAGGTGGTAAGTGAATCATCAAAACCGTCCAGTTCAAACAAATTTAAACAAATTACGTATATACAGTGTGATAATAAAACGTCTGTCCGTGTGAAACGTTGTCACGGAGCCATAAATCGTCCGGAACGATCGTATCGGATGCGGTTCGAGCCTGTGGATAGTTTATTTGTGTGCATACGTTAACAATTTACAGGGACAGCACTAGATTAAATGGGTATTCTGTTTATTATTGATTATTTATTACACACTAGTTCCAGCCTGTGGATTTGTTTATAAAACATTAGGTTTATTGCTATAATATTTTTGATGAATTAATTTGGATGAAATTTGTTTCGCTTATGGACATGTACAAGTGTGTGTGAACGGAAAACATTTTCGACTATAAAATTAATCTCCATCATTGTTAAAAAGTTTAAACAAAAAAAAATGTCATGATGTTAATGTCAAGAATGTTTTTTTTTGTTACATAGGTACCTACTTACTGTTCTTTTTTGCTTTTTAGTTCTACTTTGTAATAGTAGATGGTTTGCAACACTGCGCCTTAAACTAAAGTTAACCCATATTGATGGTAGTATTTCTGGTACGTGCCACCAAGCAACAGTGTTCGCGCTGTTGCGTTCGGATATGGTGGTAAGACGGTCGGTGAAATAACTAAGATGGTAGTTAGTGGTATTATATCTTAGTCCTTAAGATTGCCTGGCATTGAATATTTCCATAGGTCTTATGATCTTGGTAAATGGACCTGATTTTGAATTCATCTCTTTAAAGATCTCTTCGTTTTCAGTGCTTTACATGCCATGATTATAATAAAGTAATTCTGTTTAATAAAAGACCATATACGTAAATTTTGAAGGCATTTTTAACGAAATTTTTTTTTTCATATTTGTGTATTTTTATTTAGTCGATTGGCTACTTAAGTTTTTTTTTATTCATAAGTGAAGTAGCACTCAATAAATTTAAATCGAAGTCGAAACTTTTTATTTATTTATTATTACTGGTATTTTAATTGGTGTACGAGTATTTTAAAACCTGTTATTTCCAAGTTTAAGTATATAAAAAATAATAAAAAAAACAAAAACAATAGTCTAATCATCGTGTTCACAACCGTGAAGAAATATAAAAAAATATCCCATAATCTTAGAGTAAAATTAAAACTGTTACTGAAAATTAGTCGTAAAATTTAATATTTCTGCTAATTCCATACGTAATTATAAGATAATGAAACTAAACGGCATTTATACTGTTCCGGGAATTATTACTGATTCTTTTCACACTAAACCTTACAAGAGTTACAAGCCAATTCGGACTTAATGTAGCTGTAAATACACGTGTTTTTCTTCGGTTTTGGTTTTTTTATTGCATGATTTGGTCGTAAAATGGTATAATAATAACCATTTAGATTCCGTACGCTTGGCCGGACACCTATTATTTAATGAGCTGAGTTTACTGATTACAAAATTAACTGTTAATTGAGGTATGGTTTTATGTTTTATGCATGTCGGGCTGGGTGGGAAAATAACACCTAAAAATATTTTAGACATAATTACCTGAACACCCTTTATATCCAAACTGAAAACTCAGCTACGGTATTATTTAATGAAACCGAAAGACGAATTGGACGAGATATATAATAATATATGCATTTTTTTAACCTGATTAAACTAGCAGTTAAAGCAGGCTTTGGAATTTCTTCATAGTCATTGAACTGAATTTGTATACTGAATATGTATTTTTTAAATTAAGTATTTAATTTAAAACGTGCTGGAGTTCCCTTCGGTTCTTTGTTATCATAAGCATCATCATGTTTTCTGAAACACGTTTATTTCCGGAAACTTACCGCAACCGTCCAAAATCATGCCAAAAGATAACTCTAATTTATTCATAAGCAAAATATTTTTTATGAAAATAATTTCCTAAACCACGCACATAAAAAACAAAACTCACAAACACATTAATTTACAGAAGTTAAAAACTCCTTTGCCAAACTCATTTCAAAGCCCAATTACCCAAACTGGCCGCAAACAAAAAAGCAAAGGGCGTTCTTTATTTGAAATTTAATAAAAACGTGTTCGGCCGCGCACTAAATAACATATTCGAATCGTTTAATCTCTCGCAACAGGCGCGAGAACAAAACGCAAAACAAGATGGCGGGGGTAATGCAAAAATTAATTTTCTTTTGAAAATAAAAGAGCAGAGAAGCGCCGTAAACGTCCGACGCTTGTTTACGGTCGGCGTTGTATTTATTTATTTCGATATAATTCGGACCTTGTTTATATTTCTCGCATTGATTCGAAAGACGCGCTACAGATCCTACGGGGAAGTAGTACTGTTCTAAAAATATATTAACATTAGAAAAACGTACTAATTTTTTTTAAACACGCTAATTTACCTTTGATGAAAGTGTGAAAAATACTGGAAGTAGCATTTAATGCTTTTTTTTATTTCAACTTATCAACGTATCATTTTTGTGAAGTACTTATTTATAATAAAATTACTTTGATAATAACTGTCACGCACTCTGGATTTATTTATATAGAGGTTTCCAATGCATGTTGAAGGAATGAATGCATGCAGAAAAATGCAGAAGGGAAATGATTATGTCATACTTAACTCTGAGTTTGGACTGTAGCGTCATCATGCACATTTGCACAAAAAGTGATTTCCTAATTCTAAAAAGGCTTTTTTTATTTATTTTACCACCCGGTATATTTCTTGTTTCAAGTGCAAAATTGTATAGTAATATAGCTGATTTAAGGATTATCAATTTCTAAGACAAGCTTACATTACCAATCATGTAGACATTCCGAGAACTTGATAACTGGGTCAGGTTTAGGAATATTCGCATTTAGTACTCACTTTTTGTGCCTTATGTCTGATCAATAAAGCTTAAAGTGGTAACAAAGATACGCAGGATGGTAACAGATGGAAATATCTTCTGTTTTGTATGAAAAACAGCCTAGATATATACTAAAATAGATTAAGGTTAAATAACCGAGCCGCAGTACTCCCCGACCGTGCGGCAAACGTTTCATTTCAACGCCTGATCAGATTTCGAACGCGTTCGTACAACACTTTTATTCATATTAAATTGCATTTAAAGTGTACGTTATAAATATATTTGCGATATAACATGAGCCAGGAATATTTAGGATCCTCGGCAATTTTGATATAGTAATACACTTACTCACTGGTAAAAAAATTGTACCCCTTTAATTACAATTACTAGTATACGTAACGTAGTAACATAGTAACGTGTTACAAAAATACCCAAATTTTTATTTAAATAATGTAACCCCAGCAAGCTGCATCACCTCAGTTATAAAAGTTGTATGACTTAAATGACAGCTTAGGTTGTCATTATTATTATAATTTCACTTTTTTGGGATTTTTTGTAATAAGTCGTTTATTTATTTATTTATGCTATTTAAATATGTATATAATTTATACGTATTTATTTGCTACAATTATCTTAATTACCTATCTCTAATTGTTGTATATTTAACCATCCGTTCTTTTTATCTTTTTATTTATTTCTCGCTCAAAGCTTAACTGGAAGAGATCTCTTAAAGGGATAATTTTGCCTTTGAACTTAGCTTTTCTGTCTTTTTTTCGAGGTTATTTTCTGTTTGTGCAATAAAGAGTTAACATACATAAATACGTAAACAAAAAACCTTTCATGCAGGTTTTTTTTTATAACGTTGTAAAAATATAAACATGGGGCATGACTTACCTAGCTATAGAAACATGGAACCAAACCAAGTACACGTGATTCGTTCGGCCTCGGTAAAAACTGTAAAAAGTGCAATTACGAATATAATATTTTATTATACAATTATTTATTTATAGCAGTGAAATTATATTTTATTAGCTGCATAAACCGTTTGCCATAATTATCAAAGGTTAAACTTATGTTTAAAATTTGACTGTTATATATATAATTTTTGTTTAAAAATTATTTTCGTCGATGATAAAGAGTTTACTAACTTTGGTTATAGGTAAAAAAACTTAAGTATAGTCCCTCTTTCATGTAGCTGTAACACATCTATACCGTTCGACATTCTACATTTAAAATTTGACGTAAATTTCACATTAGTTTTGTATAAAACTACCTACACACAAGAGGGGCTTTTTTTTTTTAATAAGTAAAAAAAAAGGTACAAAAATGTCCAATAGTTGCCGATTTGACCGACTCTAGAAACATGTGTACTTATAGGAAAATGATTTAATGCGGTCCTTAGTTTTCCCTCGTTTACTATAAATTTAGAAAAATCTTAAGTAAGAAAAAACTTATTCTTTTAGTTCATATGTGATGTATTTATGTGCCTGATTCCATTTCCAACCGTTCATGAGTGATTGTGTCACAAATATCTAAAGAAACTAAAGTTTCACATTTAATTTACTATGATTTTCAAGAACACCCTATACCGCACCCTTATTCATCTGAATGGTCATATTTATCAATTTTGGCGGGAATATATAAAAATAATATGAAACAAAACGTATTACATATAATAGTTAATGACATGCTAATTATCATATTAACAAATCTCATAAATAATTAATAACAATATCCAAAATCCTTTACAAAACTCTTTAACGAAAACCTCTTCACATTCTCAAGCCCGCCACTGCCTCAACGCCATGATGGCCGTTCCACTTAACGCGCAACTCTCAAATAGATGCTGTCTCTTTTCTTCCTATGTTGGTAGGTATGGTCGGTCTCGCTCTCACGGGCAATTTGCTGGCATGTTGTTAAGTTGCAATCAATTGCCATGCGCAAACAGACGCCTATGATATATCCAATTAAGTTGATCTCGGGGAGACGGTCGGAGCTGAGAATTATCTTTGGTATTATTGGTTATATTTACTGTAGTATTTATGACAAAGAATATATATTTTGCTGCTATGGTAATTTTATGTAAATGTATACGCTAAGGTGTTACAAAAATTGGCGAATTTTTTTATTTTAGAAAAAGTTTTTTTCAAGTTACTGTTTTTGCTCTAGTCCTTGATACTGTTTACAAAGTACCATATAATTATTGCACTTATCTATTCTAACAGAGTAATTAATTATGTACCTCCTGATTTATTTTTATTGGATAATAATTAAAATTCAAATAATTTCCAAACAAATCAGAGCTTTTCTTATGGACCTGTGCTATGGCCAAAAACAAATACTAATACAGATTTATACGATAGGGATTTTGGATAATGTGAAGATAAATTTATTACACAGACCACGATATAAAGCTCTCCCAAATAGACTAAGACCCGAAGAACGGGCGCATTGTACCTATATAGCAATTGTTTATAGCAAAGCTTACAATTTTTTAAAACTACATTATTTCGCTTATTATTTCATACAAAACCTACTAGTGTCGTTTTGCACATCAACTTGTTCAGAATCGTTTAAAAATAATAATTTAAAAAATGCTAATTCTATTTTATATCATTTATTTAATCCCAAAATATGTCACTTTTATTCATGACCACTATTTATATCCGGGAGACCTTAGCAAGTTATGATTTTTTACAAACTAGCCCATTTCGAAATCTGATTACTCGGACAATAACCATAATTCTTCTTTATTATTATATTATCTCAAATATAAAAAATAGATACGTATCATTTAAAAACAGAATTTCCAACTCCAACGTTCTTCAGCCCGCGGGTAGTAACGTGAAGAAATTTACCGAGTATTAAATCTCTGAACAAACAAGTTGTTCGCGCTTACTCACACTAACAACAGTACTGTGTACGTGAAGGGAGCACACATGCGCAGGTGTTAAGGGGGAGAGTTGTACTGGGCATAGGTATATTAAACGGCGCTTAATAATAGTAGTTTATGTAACTGATACGTAATGAGAGTCCTTAAAATACGAGTGTGGTTTTATGAAACGAGCCAAAGGCGAGTTTCATAATAAGATCACACGAGTGTTTTAAGGCTTAATTATGAACAGTTGCATACATTACTTTATCTACACACATATTATAAGTACCTACACTAAGATGGGTTCAGAAGCTGACGACTTTACGACAAAAATGGCGGCAAAAGAAACTTGTGCTGTGTCAGTGTTACGAATATGAATGGTTTTTTCTAAATCATAGACAAACTAATAAAGTCCCTATACTCATGTCGTTAAAAATCAAATGTCGTACTACATTGTTCTAAAAAATATACAAAGTTGACGTTTCAATTGATATACTTGACTTGTTGGTAGAATTGGGCCTATTTAAATTGTGTTGGTTTTTAGAGGATGTTCCAAATTTAAAACTCATTACTTTACAATATGCGATAACTTAATTTTAAATTTATATTACAGCTGTCATTGCTGTCACCTTCTATCACAGGTAATGCTGGTCTTAAGTCACAGTGTAGATAATAGTAGTTTATGTGACTGTACATAATGAAGGGCATTAAACACGATTCGGCTCGTTTCATAATAACATCACACAAGTGTTTTAATGCCTAATTATGTGCAGTTACATACACTACTTTATCTACCCACATATCATAAGCCTCCATGATGCATTCAGGAGCCGCATATTAAATTTTAACAGGTAATGGCGGTCATGAAAAGATTGTTTTCTGGCAGCTGTCATAGTTTTTTTTTAATTCAGTGGCAAACTAGAGTCGGCTCCAACTATCATATCGCTATCTTACTTACGTGCGACATTTGTCAAATTTGTATGCAAATTGACAATTCATTTAGAAACTAAACGTCATTTCGACTGATATCAGAATAGAGGTCAAATTAAATTTCTTTGTTTTTCAGAGATGTTCGAAATTTGAATGTCATAAGAACATCGAAATTGATGTTCTTATGAATTCATAAGATTACTGCCGCAGATAATTTTTTTGCTGTAACAACAGAGTTTATTATTTTGCTGGTCATAATTTGCGGTTTCTGAACGCATCATAGAGGGTTTATGATATGAGTGTAGTTAAACATTATTATCTGTGTGGTTGCCGGGTTAAGCGCTTATTACATTATCCTAAATTTAGCATCCTAACTGATAAGGATGACAGTTAGGAAAGGAGTTAGGAAGGTGTAATAACATTTAGCAAGTGCGCATCCTAACTAGTGTCCTAATTAGGAAGCAAGGATGGCTTCTGCCGTCCTAACTGAGTTAGCATCCTAGTTACGAAAGGAGTTAGGAAGGTGTAATAACATTTAGCAAGTGCGCATCCTAACTAGTGTCCTAACTAGGAAGCAAGGGCGGCTTCTACCGTCCTAACTGAGTTAACATCCTAGTTAGGAAAGGAGTTAGGAAGGTGTAATAACATTTAATGACAAAATTTAGTGTAGTGTGATCAGGAGCTTCCTAACTATCCCCTCCCTTGCAAGCCAGTTAGGACAACTAAATTTAGGATAATGTAATACCCCTTTTAGAATAGTGCCACATAAACATACATAAACTCACGCCTTCATTCCCAGAGTGGGGTAGGCAGAACTACAGAACTACCAATAACTCTAAACTACTAATAACTCTAAAAACTTGTTGATTATAGCCATATTTTGCACAATCAGGCTAAGATGTTTACCAGTGTATTAGTTACAGGTTGCGAGCCCATCGCCTAACAGTGCTGCAAGCCTTTAATCCCTTAGTCGTCTCTTACGACACGACATCCACGGGAAGACATGGAGTGGCACTATTCTAACCCGGCAACCACACGGCTGATTATACCCTCGTAAGGCCCACCGTACTACAAACAGGGCGTTTTTTGTGAGTGGGACTTTGAATCTACTATCAAGGCAATAAAGTTCAATTACGTTTGTTCGATAATGCCATTTGTAGTTTATGAAGGTAGGAAAATAAACCTTATTTCCATTGCACACGGTTCAAATTTAATTGCTTTGATGATGTACATTCTATTGCACACTGGACCTTACGAGGATAAAGGCGGGTAAATATGCATACACTCGAAAAAAAAAAATCCTCCTTCTACCACAGCCAGGTAAGAACGTGACGCATAAGTCACGTCACTGCGTTTACGGTGAGTCTGTATTTTGAGCACCGATGTGCACGGTATGCGTTAAAAACGTGACGCATAAGTCACGTCACTGCGTTTACGGTGCGTCAGTGTATTTGGAGCAACGGTGTGAACGGTATGCATTAAAAACGTGACGCATAAGTCAAGTCTATTCGTTTACGATGCGTCAGCGTATATTGAGCACCGGCGTGGACGGTATGCGTTGAAAACGTGACCATAAGTCACGTCACAGCGTTTAAGTTGCGTCTGTATTTTGAGGACCGATGTGGACGGTATGCGTTATAAACGTGACGCGTAAGTCACGCTGCTGCGTTTACGGTGCGTCTATATTTTGAGCACCGATGTGAACGGTATGCGATGAAAACGTCGCCATGACGCATGAGTCACGTCACTGCGTTTACGGTGCATCTTTATTTTTAGCACTGGTGTGCACGGTATGCGTTAAAAACGTGACGCATAAGTCACATTACTGCATTTACGGTGCGTCAGCGTATTTTGAGCACCGATGTGGTCGATCCTTAACGCCCTATATGCGCCTTAACGCTGTACACACACACACCCCCAGGGCGCGCAGCGCGCAGTTTAGCCCCATTAGCTGTATTAAACACGTTATTTACTATCTTATAGCTCTTTTTAGAGCACGGTGCGCTAAAGTGCTTTAGCGATATTATAGCGATATTGAGCTGGTTATCGCTGTGTTTAAATAAGATATAATCTGCAGCGTCAGTAAAAAATAGGTGGAATATTTTAAGTATCAAGAATGTTTCGGTTGAGTATATTTTTTATGGGTGTATTGAAGAGAAGCGAATGGGTTAAAAATATATTTGTATGATCTTGAAATTGCAAATTTCCATGCGTATTAAAGTCATCAGATGGCCCGTGTGATTGTTGGCCATTTCCAAACCAGTTTTTTTTTTTTAACATATAATAAAAATGAATTATATTGTTAAGTTTTCGGTACATTGACTGTTATCAAAATATCGATAATATGTCAAAGGGTAGTGTTTTTTCTTCCCGAATAATATACCTACTATAAACTGGGGTCCTAGTGAAAAAGGGTACAAGTCGACTTAACTCGTAATATAAAAAAAAAACAACTTAAAAGCGAAAAAACAAGCTCTATATACCATAGAAAATAGTAAGAGCAATGTACATACTTATTGATATTTATAAGAATTGCAATCGGGTTTTTTATTTTTTTTAATAATTTAATTTATTTCACTCTTTTTTGTATATACCCAATAGTTAGAGTTTTGACACTTTAAAGGTTAAAGTATAATTTCATTTTGATTTGTAATTTGCTTTACCAAATTACATTTAAACATATGAGTTATGTATATTTTTGTAATCGCCTTTTAATATGCTTCATTTTGATACCCTATTGCATTCATTTGATAAAAGTTTTTTTTCTCAAACCACACATTATCGCACCTAAAATCCGCCATGTTGATTTTTTTACACGTTTTTTATCTTAGGACACTTGGGTTGCCGAGACAAATCCAACGACACCTTAATTTTACAAATCCGTCCAGCCGTTGGGATGATACGAGGTAATAAAGAATATTACATATACATACGCGCGAAAAACATTACCCTTCTTGGCAGTCGGGTAAAAAGGGTATATACATGAACGGAGTATACTAGACTTAAACCCTTTTTCACTTGATCTTGAGAAGACTTATACCCTTTTTCACTAGGACCCCAGTACGAGTTCTACGCGGAGGAAACCATGGACAACCAGTTAAAAAAACCACACAAATTGACTTAGTACCAAACTAAGCTCTAGGCTTGTACTATGGGTACTAGACAACGATAACTATACTTTAATAAAGAAATGCATTCTCAAATACAAAGAAAACATCCAAGACTCAGAAACATTCTCAAGCTCAAATCAATATTTGCCCATACCGAAAAATCGAACCCGGGACCGCTAGCTTCATAGAGTCACTACCCACTGTTAATTACTAATCTTAACAAAGTTTACCGAAAAAATAACTCTCATTATTAAAAGATTAAATTCCTTTTAACGAAGCTTTTGTTGTTTGCGGTTGCAGAAAAAAGCTTGTTTGTCAAGATAACTTTAAAGGGATCTGTTAAGGTAATTGTTTAAACCCTGGTTAAGTTAACGGCTTGGCTTAATCTTAAGGATTTAACTTAAACCGTTGAAGATTAAACTGTTCCGCCTTTAGTCAATTTGTAAAAAAAAACAAGCTTTCAAAACCTAACCTAACCAACTTTAAATCGTTATAAATCCTAAATGATCATTCAAAATGAAAAATGATGAAAGAAACTTAGAGATGATTTTTAAATCCCTATTCAATGATACCCCACTTGTCATAATTTGCAGTTTTTAATTTGCACAATATGGCGTCTGGTTGCAGCCATATTGAATTTTGATTACTGACATATCTTCAGTGACATTCACCAGATTAAGACAAATCGATTGATATAAGAATCATCAACATCGGACAACGGGTTTAGTTTTTATAGTGTCACAAAGGAACAAACATACATATATAGGCAGTGAAACACATTACCCTCCTCCTTCGGCAGTCGGGTAAAAAATAGGGTAGAGTCATACCAGCGAATCGTGATACAAGCATATATTTGTTTCTAATTCTTAAAAATGGCACCAATTTTACCTATGAAACAAACTGATCACATTATGAGTACCTATCCAGCCGCTATGCATTTCGTGTTACCAGCTAGTGATATTTTTAATTTGCCTCCATTTTTTTGTGAGCCTCTCTCTGGTCACTTGGTCAGACTCTAGTATAAGGAGCAAGACATGTAGTACTCTCTCAAACGCCAAAATTTACACCTGGGGCACGTTTTATAAAGCTACAAGTTACAATTTTACAGGTCTAAACTGGCAACACTGCTCAAATGGCTGGTCTTCATTGGTCGAGGTTGTGTCAAACGGAAACTTGTAACCTGTAAATTGTAATTTGTAGCTTTATAAAACAGGCCCCTGTATACCGAAATTATTACGCAAATCCGCATTATTTTTATTTTACAATGATTATGATCATAGTGAAATCCTTTTATCCTCCAATAGCGACCCGCCCTCGCTTCGCTTCGGTTTATGTGAGTTTTCTGTAACACCAGTACATAAACCAACATTTTTTAAACATAAAACTTTTCTCTTGAATCTCTCTATCACGCCTATTTTTAAATACCTCGCTTGTGAGTAGGTATAGTAAGTGATTGTTATTATATACCTAGAGATTATACTGGCATGAACGTCGTGCTGTTAGTGCTTGACATAATAAAAACATCGACAATCCTGTTATCGATAAGTACCACTTCAACCACAACCACAGAAATATATTGTTAGATGCCGCAAACACACCCACTTCGCGTGCCATCGATCATGTAGAAATGGACATAATCCGTACATTTTTGGTCCTCACTGTTTTTTTTTTTATAACACACCGCATTGTTACATGAATCATAATGACATATGATTGTCATGTTTTCCTTGATGGAAGGATTTCGCTGTTTTCTTATCAGGTACTTCAATGAGTTCCAGAGGGCCCTGCCAAGATGCATTGCGCTAACTAGCGATTCTATTCGATTCGTTTTTAAACCAATCGCGTCGCTGGAAGATGACGTGATACGAAAAGTCACGTGATCTATCAGTGACGCGATTGGATTAAAAACGAAACGAATAGAAACGCTAGTTAGCGCAATGCATCTTGGCAGGGCCCTCAGGACATTGTGAATATTTTCTTAATAACTATATAATGACGTACGAGTGTTTTCTCGATGACGTTCGATCGATAACAGGTTTGTCGATATTTTAATTACCTATGTCAAGCATTAGCCACATTTTGTTCCTGCTAGAAAAATATCTAGGTATATATTACGAAGTACGGCTGTCACAGGCATCGTCTTAGAATAATCAGAGTATAGTTTCTTTTTGATTCTCATTGCGACAAGGTGGCTGAAGTTTTTACGCCAAATGGAACCTTATTAGTATAAGTCCGTCTGTCTGTCTGTCTGTCTGCCAACGGGTTGTATCTCATAAATCGTAATTGGTAGAAAGTAGAAATTTTTACAGAGTGTGGATTTCTATTGCCGCTGTAACAACAAAGTATAATAATAAAAATTCAATTAGGTACTTACTTTCCGGTGGATTTTCTGTCATACAATCCATGTCCTGACTATTGTCATGAACACAACAAAAAAGTATCATCTAATTTGATGCAGTCGTTGGGAAGTTATGCGCGGATGTACATTTCGACGATTCATTTTTAGGGTTCCGTACCCAAAGGGTTCAAACGGGACCCTATTACTAAGACTCAACTGTCCGTCTGTCCGTCTGTCTGTCTGTCACCAGGCTGCATCTCATGAACCGTGATAGCTAGACATTTGAAATTTTCACAGATGATGTATTTCTGTTGCCGCTATAACGACAAATACTAAAAAGAGAAGAATAAAATTAATATTTAAGGGGGGTACCTACCATACAACTAAAGTGATTTTTTGCCCTTTTTTTGCTCGGTATTAACGACAACAGGTAGACGCTTGAAAAATTCACAGAATATTAAGTAATATTATGTTCACTTTAAAAATAAATACATAAATACATACATTAAATCACGCCTGTTTCCCAGAGGGGTAGGCAGAGACCACTTCTTTCCACCTGCTACGATCCTGACAAATCTCTTTCGCTTCTTCCACATTCATAAATCGAGTCATGCATGCACGTCGGTTTCGGGTACTTAAGATCCGGCCCTTTTCCAGTATTTCTCCGATTTGATTCGAAAAAGTACGCCTAGGGCGGCCCCTATAAATAATTATATTAAAATTAAATAAATATTTAAAGGCGCTCCCATAATACAACAAACATGATTTTTTATAGAAATGTTACGAAACTCTTCGTGCGCGAGCCCGACTCGCACTTGGCCGGTTTTTATATATTCATAGGGACCCTTAGGTATATAAGAATAGTATAGAACCTATCGTACGCGATTACGACTCGCACTTGACCGGTTTTTATACTCGATAATCATCAGTAAGATTCAAAAATTGACTCCCAAATAGTTAATTGACAACACAGCCCATAAAAACTAGCTTTCTTAAGCTACCAATATGAGATCTTAATAAAAAACCGTTTCGCAAGCAACTTAAACCAATAAAGATTCATAATAAGTCTACAATTACATGTGATTACCGTTCAAAATGAAATTCGTGTGTGGAAACCCTCGAAATGTCTGTCATTAAAAAAATTGGTAGGATATAATCACGTGCTGGCAACACTCCAATTATTGCGGGAGTTAAATGAGGCAACATTGATCTTTTTAAACATCTAGTTAGGGGGAAATTACGAGAGATGGGGTACGTGAGATGATGGTTGGTTGTGTTTAATGAAATTAACTTTTACTAGCTTTCGCCTGCGACTTTGCCCGTGGATAAGTCGGTATTTCTTATGGCATGGAGAAAACAAACTAGCATACAGGTTACCTGATCGTTAGTGGTATTTTGTAATCTCATGACTACATTCTCAAGATTGCAAATATGTTGCAACTGTTATTATCTTTTGCCAGCGACTTTCGTCCGCGTAGTTTCCCGCTCCGCCCCCTATTTTAACTCCTTACGGGAAGATTTCTAAAAAAAAGTGCAAAATTTCAAGTCTCTAGGTTTAGCAGTTTGAGCTGTGCCTTGATGACACACAGGCTACCTGATGGTAATGGACGCTGAGGCCCAGAGAGATATTTGTAATCTCAAGCCGGCATACTCAAGATTGCGACCTTAAGGCTGCAAATGTGTTGCTAACCCTAAATAAATGATTTTTCTAAAACTACGAGTACCAAATTTTTCGACACGAAAACTGTTATATATCTATCTGTTTGCCAAAGTTCATCGAAATCTGTTTAGCTGCTCAAACTTAAATGTGTATAATATAAAGAAGTAGAAAAAACAAAGGTCTGTTAAAATAAATTATCCCCTGTAAGTAATTTTTTTAGAAAAGTGGCTATTTACGCCACCAACAAGAGTCTAGCTCTTATATAAGTCAAATAACAAAGTAAATTTTTTGAAATGCTAGTTCCGTCCTTTGTCGGATCCAGAAGTCATTATCGGGGGTAAAAAGTACCATGTCCTTCTTCGGACTTAAACTATGGAGATCCATACCAAATTTTATCGAAATCGGTTCATCAGTTTAGCCATGAAACCGTAACAGACAAAAGACATACAAAGTTACTTTCCCGTTTATAATATTAGTATGGATTTCTTAAAATGTCCTTATGAACGTGTTTCATCATTTTAAGCTCCTTTATCACATTAAAATCATTCATATTTTCTCCCATGAGCTCCCATCCCATACAAACCTTTCCAATCTTGAAAACACAAACATCTCATTTCATACAATAAATAGCTTAAAACGCACCGTTTAAACTAATCAGCTAAAGCGGGACAACAAATCTAAACTCCCTTTCACGCATGTAACTCAACCAGAATCAAACTGACATAAATCAAAAACAACACAAATTTCATTTGAATCCTATCCAAAGTTAAATAAAGTTGAAATTGAATGTATTGTTTTTAATAAGTTAGTTCAGTTTTGTTCTAAACGTATTATTAACTAGCTAATATAATTTGAATCGGTCTAATGACATTTTAACCATGTTAAAGTAGGTAGGAAGCGATTTGTCCAAAGTGGTCCGGATAATCGGACACTTGGGGCCAAATTGGCCGACAGCACGCAACGCAGTTTGGGAATCATAGATCATAGAATGCGTTTTGTAAATTAAGCTTTTTATCAGCTGTTGCCCAAGTTTTAGGGTTCCGTACTCAAAATATGTCAACGGGACTCTATGCCTCCGCTGTCCATCTGCCTGTCTGTCTGTCTGTCAACGATTGTATCTCATGAATCGTAACAGGTACACATTTAACATTTTTACAAAGTGTATAATAACAACAAATAAAGTCTGTTCCTAATCGTTCCGTCACTCAAACTCAAACAAATCAATTTACCATTATAACTCCATATTCGCGTACTTTTGAAGGTTGAGTCTAGTCATATTATTTATTTATACACTTTATCATTCTCTTTATGTCCATTTTATAAGGTAGTAATCTGTATTTATTAATATTGTATTTTTTGATGAAAAGCCCATTCGCTGAAAACACCATTACACTGTCAGCGTCTTGTCATAAATATATTTTTTTTCGAACTATTTCTGACATTGAAAATGTATTGAGGTTTGATAGATTTGATTGATAAGTGAGGTTTTCGTCTCTGTCGCACCCAGCATAATAACACGATGATGATGATGAATATATATTCAACCTTTTAGAGGTAACATTATTCTCATTACTATTTCATCCTCTATCTAAAGACAATTACAGTCAGGTATACTGGTTATTGTCATTGGCAGTCTGAATAGGAACAGACTATAAAAATAAATAGTACCCAAGCACAAGTCTAGCCTCTTCAGCCCCAACCAAATTTGTCAATGGAATATGATCCTATTGTGAATATCATACAGTCAATTTTCTAATTCGATTGTCAATCATAAACCATCCATCCATACATACACGCATATACGCCTTCATTCCCAGAGTGGGGTAGGCAACAACTCTGAAAACTTGTTGTCTGTAATCACATTTTGCATAAACAGGCTACGATGTTTACCAGTGCATTAGTGACATGTTGCAAGCCCATCGCCTAACAGTACTACAAGCCTTTATGCCCTTAGTCGCACTTACGACTTCGACGGGAAGACGTGGAGTGGCACTATTGTAAGCCGGCAACCACACGGCATAAAAACCATGGAAAATCTATTTTATTTCCTTTGCAATGGATCTTAAAGGCCGGATCTTAAGTACCCGAAACCGACGTGCATGCGTGACTCGATGTATGAATGTCGAAGAAGAGAACGAGATTTGTCAGGATCGTAGCAGGTGGAAAGAAGTGGTCTCTGCCTACCCCTCTGGGAAACAGGCGTGATTTAATGCATGTATGTATGTGTGCAATGGAACTTTACGTAATGGCTGTATTATGTACATTGACCTTGTCCTTTGATTTTTTTATATATTTCTGGGTCTTTATTCTAATTTGTCAATACACGTGTTGTTAATATTGTTAGCGTATTGCTTTTAACATGATCACCATTATAGATTGTCAAGTGAATTAAAGCTATCAAATACAATACCATAACCATAACAATAAGAGAAACGTTAAGGTAGAATAAATAAATATCAGGGAACAGTGTCACACCAATTGACCTAGTCCCAAACTACATAAAAAACTACATAAATGATCACTTATTTATTCTGTTGACTGTACAATGGGTACTAGACAACGATATTAAATACTCGTATAGAGAAATAAATAATTAAATAGATAGAAAACATCCAATACTCAGAAACAAATACTCGCGCTCAATACACAAATATTTGCCCTTACCGGGAATCCAACCTGGGACCAGCAAGGTCACTAATAACTAGGCCAACGCTTCATCAGGAATATGGCCACTAATTTACTGTATTTAGGTTTCCGATAACATACACAAATAACTGCATTTACAAACGAGAACTCGGTGTATACACTAGTGTATGTTGTATAATGCCAAAGTCTAAAAGAGCCTAAAAAACATTACATACATTATAGGATTTATAGGCATCATAGGCAAGTAGGCAGAGCTACAGAATTACCAACAACTCTTGTTGTTAATGCTATAACCACATTTTGCACAACAGGCTAAGATGTTTACCATGTGTATATTAGTGACAGGTTGCAAGCCCATCGCCTAACAGTACTCTTTATTCCCTTAGTCGCCTCTTACGACATCCACGGGAAGACATGGAGACCATGGAGTGGCAGTGGCACTATTCTAAGCCGGCAACCACACGGCATAGCGGCAAAAAACATTATTGTACTTACACTTAAACCTATCTACCTGTTTTTCTCTTACATGTATAAGGTTACAAGTATATTCGCTTTCTTTTGCTATTTCTAGAAATTCTAGAACACCGGCCTATCTGGATTGATATTAATCCAGTTCGCTGCTAATGTAATTGCCACTTATATCGCGTTTAGCATAAAACGAGATATGTATCTAAGTAATGTAAGGTAAGCAGTAAAAGAGATAATTAAAATTTAGCTTCATTGCTTATTTCACTCGCGTTTACAAGTGAATCAATATGATTAACCCTTTTTACTTCGCCGCAGTCGGATAAAAACTTTCATGCAATAAGTACTCTGAAAGTTATCTAAGTAAAATCGTTTAATTTCTGAAAATTACTATAGTTTTGATATGTAACGTAAGTAAGGGAAACTTTTCATGAATATTAAATGAAATTTACTTATGTCAGAATAATTTCCATCGAATTATGTAAGTTTTAGAAGCTGTAATTTTCGCAGTTATGGAAAAATATGCAATGTTTCAGAAATCGCCCATCAATGGGCCCAATCTTAGCTCTAGCCCTTACAGCACAGAATTTACCATCGTAACGAAACATACCATCGTAACAAAACATACCATCGTAACAAAACATACCATCGTAACAAAACATACCATCGTAACAAAACATACCATCGTAACAAAACATACTATCGTAACAAAACATACCATCGTTACAAAACATACCATCGTAACAAAACATACCATCGTAACAAAACATACCATCGTAACAAAACATACCATCGTAACAAAACATACCATCGTAACAAAACATACCATCGTAACAAAACATACCATCGTAACAAAACATACCATCGTAACAAAACATACCATCGTAACAAAACATACCATCGTAACAAAACATACCATCGTAACAAAACATACCATCGTAACAAAACATACTATCGTAACAAAACATACCATCTTAACAAAACATACTATCGTAACAAAACATACCATCGTGACAAAACATACCATCGTAACAAAACATACTATCGTTACTTCGACAGTGGATGAGCCCTAGCCCCAGGTCCCAGTTGATTAACCAATAAAGTTATAAAAAACCGGCCAAGTGCCAGTTGAACTACCGTGGAGAGGGTTTCGTACAATACCAAGAGTTTACCACTTTATTTTCAAGTGATAGAATTCTTATAAGTTTTCCTGTAATCTACAAGCAAAGAACTATATTTTATAATTTTTTCAAAATTTTAGGCTCAGTAGTTTTTGAGATCAAGGGTGGTCAATTTTCGTCTTCATTCATGAATGAAATCACAACTATTTATTTTATAATAATAACAAAAATATATTTGAGACCCTCATAACGAGCCCATTTATTTGATATATGACACAGTAAGGTTAAGGTCCCCCGAAAATGACCCTACGGACGGACAGACAGACGCACGAGTGACCCTATAAGGGTTCCGTTTTTTTCATTTTTTGTACAGATTCTAAAAAACCCTAATATTAATCGTTAAATATACGGCTAAATCAAGGCTGTTAGCTGGTATGACGGCACACAGCAAAGTAGCTCAGTTTTTTCTGACATTCCTAATCGGTCAGTTTAGGGTAGTTTTGCCTAATGGCCTGATGCCGTAGATCCCATCGAGAGGCGGGTTCGGTGGAATTACCCGAATGGGGATTTAAACACCCACTTAGCCCATCAACGGTTGGGACAGAGTGCGTTTGCGCTGTTGTACGGGATACGAGAAGTTACGATGGATGAAGTTAAGAATTGCAATCTGGAGTGATTTGTTAACGTTTGAAGCCAATCAGACTGTTTATCCACCCGGACAGGAAAAATTAACCGTGTTTTTCTTTTATTGTATTATAACACTGTTGTAACTTTTCATTATAACACTGTTGTAACTTTCCAGTATTATAATAAAAACAACTGGTTCGGTCTGTACTTAAAAAAATTCTGTTGAACAAATGAAACAGTTGGGATTGGAAATTTGACCTTATGATAGGTAGTTAACTATTAAACAATATCAGAACAAGAACGTGCCAAAAAAGTGCAACGGAAACGCACCCCAACCTAATTTTAGGCGCTCCCCATTTAATATCAACATAATTCGTTCAATTTAAGAAATACAATTTGTAACGAACACAGATCGTATTAAACATTAATTTATTATATGAAACCAACCAATATCATGAAATTTCTGACCTTTACTAACCTATAAATAAAGTTGATTTTACACATCTTTATCCGCGTCGCTCACTGTATTTGTATAATACAGAGAAATATTTTGATCGTTATTACTTGTATACAAAGTTCATTTTTATAAAGATTGTGTAGCCTACTGTACTAATAAAGGATGTTCCTTTTTCTTTGACAGATGTTTTGAGTTTAACTCTGTGGTTTTTGCGATAAAAGGTTAATAGTTATATAAATTAGTTTTGAATAGCCCGTAATTCGAATACACACCTTGTTAGGTTAGGATAGGTTTTATCATCGTTGCTATTAATCTGCTATTGACATGAAACTGTTAGGTAATAAAAGGTTTATAAAACTACTATAGGATGACTATGACGTCGTATGCGTAGAATTCCTCACTTCTACATCGTTAAAATCCAAATCTACACTAGGCATTTTCAAGTCAATATTACAAAGGGTGTTTCAAAGAATATGCCTTGGAGTCTTGAGAGTGATACAGTAAATCATACTTTAATAACGGGTAGGTTTTATTGTTATTTTTTTTAAACATATCTAATTTAGATACTCGTAATAGCTGTTAGTTTTCAATCTCTACCTTTTCCACGAACCATATTAGCATCATGACAAATCATAGAATCTCATTTTTTTTGCGTTTTATGAAAGCTCTTTTAGTTAAAACTATAGTTGTTTAAAAAACCGACCAAGTCCGAGTAGGACTCGCGCTCTGAGGGTTCTGTACCGCTGCACAATAGGTATTATTACAAACCGATTTGAATACGATTTGGAATCGAAATTAGGGCAAGCCCAACTCACTTCACCGGTTTTTAGTATTTGTTGTTCTTTTTTACTTTTTATTAAACATACCAATTTTAACACTCGTATGCTTTACTGCTTCAACAATACAAAAAAAATGTTGGAAATACGATGCTTGTATGGGGACACCCTTTATTTTATAAAATAGTATTTATTTATTTATTAAGATTTCACTATGTCTTAGGCCGGGATTACACCTGTAAGTTATTACGTAAGTTTTGAAACGAAGCTATATGCAAGAGAGAGATGCAGATATTTGCCACTCACTCTTACCCATAGTTGCGTCTCAAAACTAGTAACTTACAGGTGTAATCCCGGCCTCACAGATATGACAGACAGAGGGACGGACGGACGGACGGACAACGTAGGCTTAGTAATAAGGTTTCATTTGACACTTTTCGTTCACGGAACCCTAAAACGGTCTAGTTGCGTCATCATAGGTAATCTTACCTCCATTTATCTCTATATATAATCAATATCTAAGAACAACAGAAACACCGACAAAACTATCCTCTAACATCAAACAACACACTTCGG
Organism: Acleris literana; assembly: GCA_946894065.1. Lineage (NCBI taxonomy): Eukaryota > Metazoa > Arthropoda > Insecta > Lepidoptera > Tortricidae > Acleris > Acleris literana. The sequence continues at coordinate 2,590,581 of OX335690.1, forward strand.
TACACTTCAAGCTTGTCCACCAAATTAACTCTGCGGTCGTTTAACATATACATAACCCTTATCGTAGATATTTTAAGGTTTAATATTGAATGTTTATCAGTATAGCAGATGTTTGTGGTGTGTTGACGATTGACATGTGTCAAGTGGTGGTTATTAATAATTAATTATGGTCAGTTATCATCAGCCTGATTATCTTTAAGGGGAATATAAGACGCAAGACAATTCTGTGGAACCGACAGGCTTATTGCCTAACGCACTCGCCATCGCAATCGTTTTCATTTGACAGTCCAAAGGCGAGTCTGCATACAAAATGAAAACGATTGTTCCACTTTAAAGTCGATTGAGATTGCGAGTGCTTTAGGCAATAGACCAGCATTGCAGCGGTATATGTTTTAAGAGAGAGATGACGTTGTTACCCTATACTACATTTGTTTAGGTAATACAATAAATGTAAACAAAGAAACCACGTGATATAGTTGGTCAGCCAATAGGAGTTCACTGACACGTCAAAGCTCGACAACACAGTTATGATTGGTTGTTTAAAGGAGCCACGTGGTTTGGTTTGTTTATATTTAGTTTGTTTACAGTAGTGACCAATACAATAGTTTCTTGGTCTTCTCTGTATTTTTCTTTAAATCGTCTTTCTTTGACGACGCAGTTAGCTTAGTTGGTGGTGACCCTGCCTACGAAACTAGCGGTCCTAGGTTCGAATCTCGGTAAGGGCAGATATTTGTGTGAAGAGCGCGGATATTTGTTCCTGAGCCTTGGATGTTTTCTATGAATTTAAGTATGTATTTTTCTATATAAGTAGGTTTTTCGTTGTCTTGTACAAGCCTAGAGCTTAGTTTGGGACTAGGTCACTTTCGTCCACATGGATTAAAGATTCGAGGGGAAGATTAAATACAAGAGAAGAAAGAAACAAGTTAAAAACCAGCCCATAATATAGAGTGAAAATATAAAAACAGTTATAATTACAACCTACATACAATTCTCATAAATTGGCAACACTGATAAAGAAACAAACTCAATGTTACCTTTACAAATTAACGGCCAAATAACCAACTCTTTGAGTGTTGAACAGATAAGATAAATTAGTCAAGATTTGTGCCACAGAACCAATTTAGGCACGGTTCTCCTTAACAGCGCACAAAGCGCGCAAACGACTGTCAACGAATACTGATTGTACGATAAAATACTTTAAATACAAAGTTAACTTACACCTCTTAAACCAGAAATCTTTAAAACCTTTCAAAGTAATTTTAACCCAATATTTAATACCATAAGGTTATAATTCAAACGATGTTTTTAGATAAAGCTAACATTTTAAAGTGAAATGTGAACTTGGTAATAGTCTAGTTTATTTACCGGCCATAATTTGATTATGTTTATCTAGATGAAGTTGTCAATCGCCATTAGACAGACGCCATCTTGACAGCTCGCCTAAACGCTCGTTCGAAATTTGAAATTCGGAACGCGTATGAAAGGATTCATATTGGATTGACAAGTAGATAAAGAATTTTATAGTTTATAGTTTGGAAGTGTGAAATATTGGCTAGCGTTAGGAGGTTCTCAAGCGAGTTGTATAATGGTAGCGAAGACTGGCGATTCTGGGGGGCAAAGGGTAATGCCCGCCCTTCCCTGAAACCGAAATCGGACTTAATTAAGGCTGGTTTACAAGGAACCTTTTTTTAAACTTTATAATCATTGCTTCCCTCCAAAACGAAATTCTAAAATCGCCACAGAGTAATAAAAAACTTGCTATTGATACATGTGTTGAAAAATGTGTGGTATTATTGGATAGCTTTATCGACAAGGACAAGGTTTTTTTATAGTTTTGCAACATGTAAGCACTTTCACATGTTTCATTCCAAAAGGAGACCACTACTGCACGGGTAGCACAAGTTGTATTTTCTCGCTTGTCGCTCAGTGTGTCTCTATCGTTACGGACTAGATAGGAAGGGAGATCCGAGCGACAAAGAAGTCGCGGGCAACTTGTGCTAGCCGTGCAGTGCGTCTCTATCGTTACTGCCTAGATGGAAAGGGAGATCCGAGCGACAAACAAGTCGCGGGCAGGTTGTGCTAGCCATGCTGAGAAGGACTGGAACTGAAATTTGGACCACATATGTAAACCCGGTGACAATGCAATATTATGGTATATAAGAGCTGATCTGATGATGGAGTCGGAAGGTGGCGACAGGATCTCCGCTATACTTAACGTGGACCGACCGTGTTGGGGCTCATTAGCTTGGTATTTATAAGCAGATTATGACTGCGCAAAAAAAGTACAGTCGGCCACAAAAGCTTGTCCCAAAAATGAATTTTTTGACAGTAGTGACCTTATTTTCTAATATATCTATTTAAAAATTAATTACTTAAGCTAGCGTTACAGCGATAGGACTCAATTAAAAATTTATACATAGGTACAGTCACGAACTTAAATTTGGGACCCACCTTAGGTCCAAAGTCATTCTGACATTCTTCAACAACAAGGTTGAGTCTCTTATAAGTTACAAATGATTTGGCATCTCTACATTGACGACTTCACGCCTATTTTTCTTGAAATGTGCCACAAATTAACGATCGCGATAGTACATAAAAGGGGAGATGTAAGTACTATAAGGTCACAGAAATGTGTTGGACTCTACCAACAATCGTATCGATTTATTGAATCTGAAAGAGTCAAGAATTTAAATTAAATTAATGAAGATGTAAAGTATCCACTGTCAAAACATAATGATTATTGATTACATGTATGTTCATACTGTCTAGGCTTCCAGGTAAGTCTAGAGTCTAGACAGTTAAATGCTGTATACCTGTAGCATGAGACAGCGTGAGAGTGAAACGGATTGAGATATCCACCTCGGTACTAAATGATTTGTCAGTCAACTTGTCTGAAGTCAATCAGTTATTATTAACGCTGGTACAAGTTACAAGCTGCAAGCGATATTAGTGATTCTCCTAGGTGTTTGTGTGTTTTTGTAAACAGTTTAACCTTTATGATCCAAATGCATCTTAATACAGGAAACCCTGCATATCCTTTTAGTGGGTTCTTAAACCGTTAACGCTTCGGGGGCCTAGTCAAGGTGCATTTTGCTAAATAGCAATTCTTACTGGCAGAAATATTAATCGGTCACAATTATAGGTGCTTTTAACAGCAAAAAAACAGTAAAAAGTACTTATAACTAAAAATATTGGTTACTCACTAGTAGTAGTAGTAGACTACAAAATATCGGTTAAAAGTAGTTTTGACCAAGAGTATTAGGTTAGGTTAGGTTAATTAAAAGTACTTTTGACTGTGATTTGCAGTTAAAAGTACGTTTGTAGTAAGTGTTTTGTGTTTTTGTAACATAATACAACGTTTTAGAAATATACCATCTCATCATCATCATCGTCAAGTGAACCATAATGTTTTTTCAGCTTATTTAGTACGGTTTCTATGCCTTTAGTCTTTATTCTGTGTGCCATCCCCATACATTTCAAATCTATAGAAAACAGAAATGTTGGCAGCGTTTGCATCTTGGCGAGGCCTACACAGGCGGTAATGGGGCGCAGAGCAGTACGGGAGCCGCTGGGTGATTCTGTTAAACAACTCGTTTTTCATCCGTCGACGCTGAGTCTTAGGGTGTTTGTCCACCGCCGCCGTCAACGACACGATAACGGTAACGAGATGACGGCGCCGAAATAGCAACATAACCGTTTACTATGACCGCCCGTCCACCGCACGCTCGACGCCCGAGCGCCGACATCCCGCGGCCGCCGATTTTTGCCAATTTTTGGAGTAGATCGTCGCTACTCACTACCGCTAGAACTCGTTCCAAGATTGTGACGGACGGACGTGTGTTCGGTCCATCCGGATCTCTACCACCATCTTACCCTTTGGCCTACCGCCAAGCAGCATTCGCATTGTTGTGTTCCGGTGTGGGGATAAGACAATCGGTGAAGTTGCTAGCATAGAGGCATTCCATCTTAGTCCCCGGGTTGGCAATAAGGTTGTAGTTTCGGGAATGCAAATATCTGTGGGTCACAGATGCCTACTTAGCATCGGATGGCATGCATTAAAAATAAAAAATAAAAAATATTACTGACGTGTAAAAGAGCTCGGTTATGGCTAATTTACTCAATAAATTATTTTATTTCGTTTCAAAGTGACTCAGTTACTAATCGATCCTGCTATACCTTGCGCCACACCCAAAAATGGCGTCACATCGCGAGCGACGACCCGCCGTGCTGAGACACTCCAAATAATTAATATATCACCTCCGTTCAATATATCAAAAACCGTTCAGTAATATATCAATAATTGGGTTTAGTGTTCCGCAGTCGGTCGTAGGGAACCTTGAAATTTTAGCATGTCAGTCGCCCTGGGATTTGTACGCTCTATAAATTCGTGCAGAAGTTGTCAACCTTTTTTAGCAACATAACCTTTTTAAATAGGTACTAAATATTTCACGGAGCCCTAAGAAAAGCACTTTTTATAAATAAAAGCATCTTTTTTTCTTGACTATACCTTTTGATTAGTCTTCAATCAAATGCTTTTTTTATGGGGCATGAAGAATATAAACGATCACACAGTCCTCATGATAGTAAGTGGATGCTGAGACTCATGGACATTTGCAATCTCAAGATTACATTCACGCACTTTGCGTTGCTTTCGCTTAAGACAGAGATTTGCCTCTACTTTAGTCATTTCATCGGTTGTTACCGCTACATCAAAACACAAAAACATAAGACACTGCTGCTCAGCGATAGATTTTACTGCTCCGTCATCAGATCAGATCACTGTTGTACCAGTAGTGGCTTGGAAAAAACTTTTTACAAGAGGCATAACTAAAGTTTGGGTACAGATGATAAGTGTATTAACCTCAAATAAATAATTTAAAAAAACTAAGGGGACAATATCATTCCAATAGGGTATTTGCCTGATATTAAATTTCATATATTAATTTGGATAATATATCAATATACGTAGTATGATAAAATAATTCAAAATCAAATTTTAAATTGGTAATAAAATAAAAAAGTTATAGCCTTTTAAAGTTTTTTGTCCATCTCTTTCTCACGAAACGATGTTTTGCGTGTAATCATATGGCGGTTGAGTAATATGACGTCATATTACTGAATTTTCCTCTCTGTCTAAAAGCAAGTTTAAAACATTTATATCTTTCTTATTTTTAAAGATATTAAAAAACTATTTATACTAGGCTATTCGGAAGGTAAAAAAGATTAAATTTAAATACTAATAAAAAAATAGGCAAATACCCTATTCACCATAGTCCTAACTAAACTGGTACTGAGGATACTAGACAACGATAAGTATATCTATGCATAGGAGAATACATACTCGAGAACATAGAAAACATCTAAACCAACTTAGCGACAACTTGTAACAACCAGCTATGACAACGCCGACAGCGTCACACAGCGCAACTAAATCTGATAGTACACTGCATGGCGCTATCGAAGTTTCCGAATATACAACTTCCAACTACTTCCCAATGGACTTCGGTCCCGAGGCATAACACCCGCTTGGAGAGAGATCTCTCTATTATCTTCTCTTCCTTCATTGGTGACGTGATCGTCATTCAACACATGCGAGACTAAGGAGCAAATCCTCACCGGGAATCGAACCCGGGACCGCCACCTTCGTAGGCAAGATCACTACCAACTAGCTTAACCGCGTTGTCAAATGATTTATGCTAACGCTAAGTATGCAGTTCATCAAATATGATTACCAATATTACCATATTGATTTTGGCAATAACATAGCTACAACCACTTTTAAAGATACATACCCTAATCATTAAAAACCAATCAGTTAGTTTAAATACCCATCCCACTTTTAGCAAAACCAATTATCAAACGTCAGTTAAATTTTAAATCTAGTTAACCACTAAGTTAATCTTAATAAGTAGGTAATTAACAATCCTCTTTAATCCTATTCGGCGCGCTCGGCTCTTTTAGTCACTTAACTGCAAATTAATCGCCAGTTTAACTCTAAACCCTTAAAGATACCGCGTATTATAATGTACACAAAAACAGTATAATCTCTTAACAAACACCTTTCAATGACAGAAGTACTTGCACTTAAAAAAAAACTTAAATGTGTAAAAGGTTGGGCATCCCTGAAAATTTGTGTCAAACAAAACTAATTCATATTTTATACAACACAAAGTCAAAATTTCATTAAATAGTTCCTACTTTCCAGGGTTGTCAAATCGATATAAAAAAACATTAACCAATTTCTCACTCGTTATCTGAATATTTGTTTGTGAAATCTTTTAATATCGTTAAGTGCCACCCGCGTCGCTTCTTAGAACCGCATCTGGGAACCGAACCTACTACCTGCCGGTCTTAAGGTAATCCTTTTAACCATTTGACTTTTCGCGCATGGCTGATATTTGTGGTTTAGTGGAAACAGTTTTTTTTGTTCAGTCGCGCATATAATTTAAAATCTTGCATTTTTTTATAGGCATTTTAATCCTAAAGTTCTACACACATGCTTGGAATTCCAAACTTGAATTTGTAAGCTTACAACCGACATGTTTTTGTTTATGTTTATAGCTCCTAAACGTCTCCTTGAGTTATTGACGGTGACAGTCATACATCTTTAGGAGTTTTTGTACAGCATGTAGCTGTTATGTAACTCTCATACAGGGTGTTACTATCTACACACCGGTTCAGGATCAACTTGTACATTGATCAACCTTTAATCTATCCTGCCTTACATAACATAGGTAGATATTAGTAAAAGTGTAACGGTCCTCGAAATAATTAAAAAAAAGCCTATAGATTTTTTTAATGCTTTTTTCATTAACGCCGACTAAAAATAGGTGGTGTTAAAAGTTTTACATATGTATCTTATGTTTGAGTTTCTATTTGTGGCATTGTATCTCCCAAAAGGATAGACCGATTTGGACACGGTTGTTTAAAAGAAAGCTAGTTTAATCGGAGTGGTAATTTATTTATTTATTTATATCCAAAATCAAACAACAGAATGGTCCAAAAAAAAAGAGATGAACTTAACTAAGTTTGAAATGTAACTAGACCTATTTTGGGCTGTATATAGGGCAATGGCTCCTCTATATACAGGTTGAATACTAGAATGTTAAATACAGGTAGAAGTAGTATGAAAATCCTTGCTATATTGCGGAAAAGATATAGAATTTGCACAATGAGGCTACGTCAACTGAGAAGACAATATCGGCCAACGGACTGTTAGTTTGCGGGTTAACTATCAGGTGGCCTGTGTGTCCGTTTGTCTTCCCCATCTTATCCTTTACCTACCACCAAGTAGCAGCGTCCGCAGTGTTGTGTTCCGATGTGGGGATGAGACAACCGGTGAAATTACTAGAATAGAACATTCCATCTTAGTCCTTAGGATCCGCAATGAAATTGTGGTGTTAGGATTGCAGTCTCAGGATTGTAGTCTTGGGAATGCAAATGTGTATGGGTCACAGATCCCACTTACCATCAGGTGGCATGAGTGCTGGTAATACTATAAAAAAATGCCATACATGTATATAAGTAAATTATTGACTGCTTGACCTTGCTTTGGTACAAAGATATTTCACATTCTATGCCAAAAAAGAAAGCCTTTGCAATATTTTGTATAAATGTTTGAGTCCACAGCACAGAATGTATGTCTGTATTATTAAATACCTATTTACAAGTCGCACAATGTCCAAACAACATTAAACAAAATGACTGCCAAATCTTATCGATTAATCGACAATCGACTTGCCCTTTTTAAAAAAGCGCATTTGTTCAAATTTTCCATTTCAAATACGACCTTATAGCAATGAATCTAAAGTAGAAATTTTTGCTTATGAATATGCACTTGCGCCATTTTGTATTGCAAAGGCATTGATCATTAGTCGAGTCACGTCGATATTCTGCATTCGCATAGCGTTGCATACGATGACGTCATTGCGCTGTGTGGTCTTAGTATCCCTAAAAGTTTAAGTATGTTTTTTTAATACTTATTTGGCTTATGTGATAAAGCCATTCGTTTATTTTTTTGTATGATTATGTATCAAGTACACGTTATTATAATGCTTTATTAGTGACTGACTGACTGACTGACTTACAGAGCACGCACATCTTAGGCGCGGGCCAGAGAGAAAAAACGCAAGACGCGGATGCCCGCGCGCGTCATGGCACTCATGGCCTTTATCTCCGTACCTATGTATAATAGTAGCCTTTAGCTTCTATACATTTTGGTTGAAAATACATTAAAGGGGCGCCGCGACGCCGACGCGTCCGCGTCTTACGTCTCTTGTGTCTGGCCCGCGCCTTAAACCACTGCACATCATCATCATCATCATCATGTCAGCCGAAAGACGTCCACTGCTGGACATAGGCCTCCCCCAAGGCTCTCCACTCAGACCGGTCTTGTGCTTTTCGCATCCACCGCGTTCCCGCGATCCTTACAAGGTCGTCACTCCATCTTGTTGGAGGCCTACCTACAGCTCGTCTCCCGGTCCGCGGACGCCACTCAACCGCTCAAACCACTGCACATAGAGATTTGAATTTGGAAGGAATATTCCGTTAAACGTCGTTGCCTTTCATAATCGATCAAGCAGTTTAGACTACAAGAGGTTAATAAGAAACCACATGGATTCATTCACACATACTTAATAACACACCCGAATCCTTGGCCAGTCGATTAAAAACCACTAAGTTTTACCGGCACCATATTTAATGTTGATATTGTTAGATACAAATTCGGAATTTTAGAGTGTTCTTGGTTTAAATTAAACAAGCTTACGAAATTGTAAAGCGAGAAAGCGCCGTACAATGTACTGAAGCATACCAGGTGCTCCAAAATTTCTGAACACGCCATTAATAATATATATGCAGATATTTTTAAACATCCTGTATGTTTTGATAAATTTAATGGCGACTGGCTGTACAAAAGTGATCAACCTATGTGACATTGACTATACAGGATGTGGCCCAGTCATATTTATTTAACAGATATTTTGACCAGTCATGCCAAAAATGCAGCGTCACTACAATTTGGTCATTTATCTGCTCAATTTTTATCTTGCCTTTGACAGGCGAAATGATGTATTTGATCATTTCTCAAAAATAAACCTTTCGCCTGGACATGATTTATTTGGTCTTTAGCGAAAATACCAACATACTCAGTCTTCCCTCGAAGGAATGTGATTTCATTTTTGACACATGCTTTATCCCCTTGATTTGCAATGATTTTTAGATTTAACAAAAATGGCTGTATCTAAAAGCACCGTAAATTTCCAGATTTTCGAGTCGGATTCGAACCGACATGTCCTCTGGCTAACCAGGGTCAGTGGTGCCACTATTCTCCGATTTTATAGCTCATCTTGCTTCTATATCGCAATCATATTGTTGACTTTATAATAGCTCTTATTCACTTGACATTAAGAGTTACTGTATCATCAACAATATTATTACGTTAAAATTGAACGGAACTCGCATTAATGATGTCAGGTAACAAAAAAACAAATTAAATGAGTAAAAACATATATTTTATATCACTCGTCTTTTAAATTAGGTACACTCTTGTACAGTGTTCAACAGAAACTGGGACAGTTGTGGGGAAAAGAGTTAGCCGAATATACACACATACTTATAAGTTCCTAGGCTATATAGAAACATTAAACTAACACACATATGTACAGTCACTAACGATATTAAATTAAAATTTACAATTTTATTTCTATTTATTTACATATTTATGGCATAACCCATGAGAAGGAACGATTTTTGAGTTGTATTAGGAAATGTACAATACCTACTTATGTATGCTACGCTAATATTAAGTACGGAGTAAGAAATAAATAGTTACACTTATATAGAGTAGAAAACAGTATTAAAATCAGAAAAGTTTATGTGCAAAATAACAATTGTAAGAAATAAAATAAATATTCATAAAAACTGGTGTTGCATCATTTCATGACAATAACATTTGCAATTTTTCATTCGATATGTTCCTGCAGATTTTTTAAAGGGAAACGATTAAAAAAATATGGTGCTAAAATTAAACGATGCCGTAAAAAAATGTGTCAGTTTAAAGATAATAATTTGAATAGCATTTATCTTATTTATTTCTGATCCAATTACAATATTAGTGTTTTGGCTTCTATGTTTATCAAATCCTATTTTATTATATTTAAAAACTGAGAAATAAAATATGCAGCTACTTTTAAAATGTATTTATTTAATAAGACCGATTTTCATCGCAATTTAACTTGAAACAAAAATTCGGACACCAAGTGTGTAAGTCATATGGGCACTTAACAGCTTAATTCATCTTTGAACTTTGAATCTTATTTATTCAGTCATTAAAAACATCGTTCATGTGGTTTGCCTCTTTCCGATTGTGATACTCGTATACGTAAATGACTCTACAAGAGGTATGAATTCACTGTCAAGAGCGTTCTAGATTTTTAAATAAAATATTTCATATAAACATTAACACCCTGTGAAACGTTCTATGACATTTCAAATGTAGATAAAATAATTAAGACGCTATAAATATAGTAAGGGATTAAACTTGGGAAGAATCAATTTAATTAACCAGGTTTATACTTTTAATAAGTAGGTACATACAAGTAATACTGGGTGTTGTTAAATTAAAGATTATTTATTTCCACTTTATATTTATGCTAAAGGAACTGTCTTAATGCTAATTACATTATTGAGCTGCGGATTTAATCTAACTCATTAATTTCATTTATTCCAAAGAAATTGTAAGCCATTTTTGATAATTACAGATATTAGGAGGCCAATGAATAAACGTTACTGAAACAAGTCAGGCTAAAGAGAGAAAGTAATACAATCATACAGCTTTGTCCCTTTCACTAGTACTAAGACGGCTTTTTCCAAAAGTATGGTCTACTATTTATAATCTATAAAAGAAAATGAGCACCAATTAAGACTTGATGTTAATCATTGGAAGTTCTAACGACGTTCGGCCATTTTATTTTTAATTACTGATCCTATGTTTCACCTCACACGTTTATTTAGAATTTTAGATTAATATAAGTAAAGCATACAATATTTCAGGGTAAATTAAGCTTGCAATATACTACCTGACCTGTTTTTTAATACATTGATTATTCATAAGCGACAATATTAATATTTCATTGTATTTCAAAACGGGTACGTTTTACGGGCCTTTCAAGTTTTAGCCTGTTTTCTAATGAGTGACAGCTGTCAAATTTGACTGTGTATTTTGTACAGGTTATATTTGTGCGTTCATGGTTCATGTGCGCGCCAGCTAATAATGTCGCCATAATTACTGAATTAGAGGCAATCAAGGCTCGAGTAATTAAAAATGGCAGAATCGTATACAATCGACATGGTCGCTAATCGGAAGCACTAATGAAGAAAATCGATAATTAAAATCGACTAACGGTTAATTGAGTTGAAAATGGAATGTTGATTTGAATCAAAATGGCGTAGTCATTAAAAAGTTCTTAGCTTCTTTAATTACTGATTGATTAATTATTGCCAAGTTTCTATGACACACTTCGAGAAATTGCACATATCTATAGATTGAAATCGCTGCTAAAAAATCTTACGTCTTATTTTACAATGGTCTTTCTTTTGAATTTGTAATCTGAGCAACAAACTTCGTTATTATTAAAAACATACTCTTATTCATAAACATAAAACAACACCCTTTAAACCGCCATTTAAAACGTAACGTAAATTACGAAACAAAAAGCTAACCGTCCAACCGGCCAGTAGTAAAACATTTTCGGCTGTAAAACCTCGTTCATTAGCCCCGTACAAACCTTTTTAAACACGGTGTTACCAGGCGAATAACTAAATACTGGTGTTTTAATACGATTTTACCGATCGAATAATTCGATTCAGTAAGAATCCGACACTGGATCGTAAATCAATGGAACAAAAGACGGAAAGGCAAAATACAAATTAACCTTATAATCGGGCAATATGGCGGTGGCCAAATGGTAAGGTTGGAGGTTATGATTTTAAAACACGTAATTTATTTGATTTACACATGATTTAAGCCATTGTTTTGATGGTATATTGGCGTATAATGGATCTCTATAACGGCATAAAATAACATAGAGAAGCACTTTAATATTTTTTTTAAGTTTACTTGACATTAATATTTAAATATGTTAAACATGATCCTTCTTCAAAAACAGTAGGGTAAATATTTTGGTCTGTTGCTAATACGGGTATAAACTTAGGACTTTATTTTATTCTTTGTTTAACTATTAATGCTAGATCGTAAAATGAAGGTTTTATAAATCCTACACCATGTGATGTGACAAATAATTATTTTATATAAATGGTTCACGGATTGACTTGATCAACTTATCAAATGGGAATAATTTTAATTTTAAATTTAGAAGTATTTAAAAGAAATCTTGGACTGATATGACACGAGACAGATCAGTTGAATTATATTTAGAGAAGGTTACGTTTTTTTAAAATTACGAATAGACCAACGTGGTCACCTCGCACGCATGTTCTTTCGGCCAATTAAGTTTTTTTTTAATTGCACGCGAACAATGAGAGCCGGGTTTACGGCAACGGTCCTCCGCGCCGCTGGTATTGAATTAAACGATTCATTAACAATCCTGGTTATCGGGCTTTTAATTGTTTCTGCATTTTGTGAGCGGGAATTAGAACAGCTGAGCTGTATTTTCCATTGAGCTTTTGCCTCGGGAGTGTTGTGACTTTTTTAATAGCGAAAGGGCAAGAAGTCAAGTCGTTTATCCGGAAAACAATAATTCAATACGAAAACGTTAACCAATTCGTTCCAATTAGTTAAATCAAATAGCTTGTGAATTATTTTATAGATTTGTTTTTAAACCTCTTTTACACATAGACAAAAAGGCTCAATCCTACGACTCAACTTTTTTTTATAATTATAATTCTAACACGTCAGTAACCTTCAATTTATTAAATAAGGACAGGTGTGCCACTTCAAAACTGACGCGTGAAAGCACTAACAAGCCAATCTAAAGAGATCGTATCTAAAATTCCAAACCATAGACAAATAGCCGTAGAGAACAATCGTCAACAGTTTAAAAACAATTTGGGCGCGTCGCAAGCAATTACGAAACGCGATTCGGACCCAAGATATGTTTCTGAACGCATCTCTTAATAATAGACCCACAAACCAGCGCTAATCGCAGCCGTCATCACAGTCGTGTAGCTATCCCGCTCTAACACCTCCCAGCTCGTAATATTTCCTTTTCTATCATTGACAGCTTTCGTTTAGGAACAGTCGTATCAGCATTTAAAATCTAACCTTCTAATTATACCCACATCACTGGAGCACGCATCAAAGAGGCATTTTTAATTAATTTAGTCCCAAAACTATTATAATGGGACCAATTATGTTATGTAATAACTCGTGGAGCTAACAAGGCGTTTTGGAGCCGTTTTAAAATTTGGGTTTCCTTCATTTAATTATAATGGCTGCTTTATATGATGATTTATGAGCCGAGAACGATTGTTAGAACTTCATTTGGTTATGATTAGAAACGAGTCTTTGGAAGCCGTAATTCTAAAATCAAATGTTTGCCACGTTAGTTAGTTTAAAAATAATATTTGACACACTTTTTTAACTGATCACTGTCTGTTATTAAGTAACATCTATTCATTGACATAGCTATTACGCTAATAAATATTCACTTACCACTAAGCTATTTACAAAACTATGATAAATAAATAAAATCTATTGATAGATATTTACACGTCCACTCAAACGTAGTCTTTCTTTTAAATTAATTTCACATAGAGTCTTTTGGAATTACGTCTCGTTCTCACTCTCACTTAGTTCATCCATATCCATATCAATTAGTTCTTCGTCCTCTTCGTAGGAATTATTGAAATGATTGTCATCTGGTTTGTTGGAGGACGAGGATTTTGTGCCAGTCTTTGCTTCTTCTTCCTGCTGCATGCGTTTGTGTTTCGTTCTTCTGTTTTGGAACCACACTTTTACCTGTCAACAAAGAAAATACACGTTAATAACTATGATTCACTTTGTTTTTTAATAACTAAGAATAGACAATTTAGTACCTACTTATTTAGTAAAGTCTATTTGCATTGTAATGTTTTTTATAGTAAATATTTGGCAACGTACAAATACAAATATAGTATTGTTAAAAAATGGAATAATGAAACTCAGCATTGAGAACCTCTTACCACAACGACAAAAGTAAAACGATATAAGTATTATTATAAATGGGCAGTTAAATTAAGCGACCATTATAAAAAAATAAGGGTGAAAGGGTAGCTTGAAGAACCATTACTAGTAACAATACAATAATTTATTAACTATTCTCACAAAGGATTGTCGAACCAAATAACTATTGTGACACCCTAATCGTATTTCATACGCTATTGAAAGAAAATCCGCCATCGAAACTGCGCGGAACGGAGAATAGATTTCCCGCGTAAAAATCTGGCAGCCATTTTGTAAAACAATTTGTCATGTTTAATGGCGCGCGAAATCTATTCATGTTGCTTCCAGCCAGTGTCGCGTTTGAGAAATTTATCACGCGAAAGGAGTTTGTATTTTTGGCAGTCAATATGGTCGTTGTCACCTGTCACTCGACTGAATAATATTTTTTAGCTCCAAGGTGACTTCGTTCCAAACATATAAAACTCATTCTAGTCCGTTTTATTATAAATGCAAAACTAAAAAATAATATACAAACTAGTTTGTTTGAACAGACTAAGGAAAAACTTTCGTCGGTCTTAGGTCGGATATCGTTTTGTTTGTTAGCGAATGTTTTTTTTTAATTTCAAACGAATCACTTTTATACTTGAACGGAACATAATGTCATCGACGCAGATGTCAATGCCAGCTTGCTGAAAACCATTGCAACGTTTAGTAACTAGTCATTAATAAGGTTTCTAGCTTTCATTGACTATCTGATCTACTTATACCGCGACAAGTATATTTATGAGCATGGCCGAAATTATAAACGACGCCGCCATCTTTTTTATGTTTTGCTCTGTCTCTAAGAGATTTCGTGTTCATTCAAATTGGGTTACCAAATTGATATGTCCAAGATGTTTATTTCAGTTATTTCCTAATAATTTTGCACGTCCGTGCTTGATGAGTAGGTAATTACTCTGATAATTATGGCGATAATATCTTCCCTAAAGTTAGATATTCTCGTAATTTGGCAACATAACGGTGCGTCAGACTTGCGCTTATGTCATCCTAGTTTATCAAATCCCTCGGCGAACCGTGTTGGTTATTGCTATCAAATATAACTACAAAAACACGCAAGCACTACAATGTGCACTTAATCCCGAACCGATTTATCCAGATTGTTCGAAAGTAGCAAAAATAACACTGTAATTTCCGATTTAACTCTGTTATCAACTGTAGGTAAATAATAATTTTATAACTTGTTCGTAGGTTGTTTCTGCCGTAACATTTTGCGCCCAATTTCACGCCAATCTTCTGGCAAATTATGTTTTACTGACATTTGGAATTGCTGTTTCGACGCCAATATCGCCAATAAACATAATGGAAATTTTAATAACTTATTATTATTGCAATATTTGAGTGATTTATCGATAAGATAAGCGTAGAAATCATTCTGTGGTTATTGCTATATTGTATACCTACAATTTGGTTGCAAATCGTATCATTTCACAAAGGAGTTTCGATTAAAACTCGATTGACTGGAACACATATAAAAGTACCGGTTTTTATGTGTTCGTTCATTTTAAACTTTAGTACACATAGTTAACTGTAGATGGTTTGCAAGTAGCGGTAATGCCAACACAACAATTAAACAGAACTTGAATAACATCTACACGTCACGGGTTTTTATACTAGATTTAACGTCAGTTGCGACTGTCATTTATTTGCACAAAATAATGCACGCTAGACTTCCATATAGATTCCATTTACTTACCAAAACATGACACCCCTCACACTCAATCAAAATCAATTAAAAAATTAGATAAATTGTCCATGTTTCCACATCACTAGCAAGGGTTCGTCCCTAGCTGCCACGCTACATTAGCTCGTCGTATCGACATCAAATATCCATCGGGGTGTTTACCCCGGGGGTAATGATGCGTGGATACATATAAATGGGTCAAATGCGGGTCCTTTACGTGATGAACTGTATGAAATGAGCAACAGTGTTGTTAGGCTCAAATAGTACATTGTGTATTAAGGATGGTAAGGACAGAATTACAAACGAGAGTCTGTTAGAAGCCCGAAGCCGAACGCTGAGGGCTTTAATGACTCGAGCTTTGTATTTCCTTTACCACCCGTGTAACATACAATGTTTTTCATCACAATTGCGAGGAAATGAAATAAAATCAGACAAAAGATCATATTTTTAACTTACGATTCTCACTAATAATTTTAGCCGCATTGGCGATGTCCGGCGGAGTCGCATTATCCATTTCTTCTGATGGCGACATGTTGTTTATTGATACATAAATTTTAATATGTGCACAAAGACACCATTTTAATTATTATTTTGGAATCACACAGTTTATAATCAGTACCTATTTATAAATTAGCGGCAGACTAGACTACATCATTGTCTATGACTTACCACAGATTATGTATACGTGTTCAGGAGTCCGATTCTAGTGATAGAAATCAATACCTAGTTTAAATGCGAGATTTTTAGAAAATTGTATTCAACTGACATTTCATCTCGAATGAAACTTCATATCGAATGGCACAAGAATTGGGGTCCTGATGTATTATGATAGTTTGAGTCCACGTATTATATTTTAAAAAAAAGCTATTACGCACGATAGGGCGTGATGGTAGAATAAGAACCGAGGGTATTATTTTTAATTTACGGTTGATTTTTCTAGTATATTAGGACACTATTTACGAGCAAGTGTGATGAAAAAGTATACATATCTATGCAAACTTTTTTAATTTTCGGGATGCCGAAAGTAATGATAGTAAATCAGCTGTGGCTTTGGGCTATGGATACTTGCGAACTCAAGCCAATGCGTTGCCAACCCTGAGGAATAAGATTAGTATGCATTGAGCTATCACTTTGCTATGCAGCAGAACACAACAGTGCGTGTATACACTGCTGCTTCATCGCAAGGTTAGAGAAGATAATAAAATGGACAATATTGCATGGCAAAAATATTATCTGAATAACTGCAATGGTAATAAGCAAATAAGGTGACAGCAGTATTGTTAAATTTTAGTTCCTCAAAAACGACGTCTCGAAATATCTAAATAAAGAATGAAATATAAATTCCTATTGTTACTCCTTTTTCAAACTCAGTAATGCTATTGCAAGTTATTACCAAGTTTTGTCTTTAGACAAAATTATTGGACATTAAACCAAATAACATACTGTTACATTGATATGAAACAACTCGTAAATTTAAACATAGAACGTAAACATTGTCAGTGTCATTTGAAAGCTGGCAACACTAAAATGTTAACCGCGGCAAAATTAGTTTTGCCGTTAAACATGGCGCCACTTTCCCTCAACTCTCTCATAAAACGAGAAAAACGACCACGCCACACGCAAAAAAAGTTTGCAGACGTAAAACTGAAGTATACCATAGAGACAGAAGTATTTTTCGCAAGGTTTTTGTGTTGGTTTGAAGAATATTTAAGCAAAAACAGTTTTTAATTTTAACAAGCAGTAAAAGTAAAGATGTTAAAGATCATGGTCCATAATCCTACTCGCTCAAAAAATGTTTACATACACAATCCAAATTGGTGGTAAATTTTGTAGTTATGACCCACGTTTTATTTTAAGTAAATAGTTTTAAAAAAAACCTTGGAGGTAACATGTAACAGTGCAAAAAAGATTGGCTATTAATATATCGATGGGTCCTACGTAAGTTATCGTAACCCACAAAATGGCAAAATTCGGTTTATAGCAAAAATGCATTGCATTATTCCATTACTATTAGTATCTAAAACAAAAAAAAACAAATTCGTAGTTTAAACCAGTTTTTAGAAACGTAAACTGTGGTATGTTTCAAACGGGTCCGACGTTTTCTATCGTAAGTACCTTGGCGACAAAGTACGCGGGACGGCGCGGGGAGCGCCGCGCGCCCTTACGCATCGCATGTGTCAGTTGCGACCGGCTACGCGGGGCGGCGACTGTGTTCATGTTTTAGCTGGGTATTAATAAAATTTGTGGTTTAGATGCCCCATATAAAACGTAATATTAACAAAAAGTCTATTTATGCTAATAAAGTACCAAATGTTTCGTCGAGAATGAAATTATTATGCGAAAAAGCCATAGCCCAGAAACGAATAATTCAAACGATGACGCGGTGGGAGGAGAAAGTCCCAATAAAAAAAGATGTAGAAATGACACTGCATCGGATATTTCACGAAATCAGGAAAGTGCATTTAGATTTCTATTTTTTTATTCTATATTTATTTAATTGTAGGTTCCGGCGTACAATATGGTAACTATTACTAACGGTCATTTACGTTGGAGCCTAGCATCTAAAAGCTATTGTATGTATGACTTACAATTATTTACGATGGGTTTTTTGTAAAAAAAACATGTGGTATAATTACTTACAATAGTATACTTCGGATTGTGATTAATTTTATTTGTTGTAAGTCTTACTTGCTATAGTTTACTCCGCATGAGAAATAAACATACGATATTATACCGATTACCAGTTACAAATTTTGCCTTCATTTTTATTTTTCTTACAGAATCCCCACTCCCATTTGGACCTGATAACCGGTCAATGCATAGCTACCTAATTGGAAAATTGTATTCAGCGAAAGTGACAAGGAAATCAGTGACGATCCTCAAGACAAGGATGATGAGGCTTTGCTTTACAACGCACCGCATGCGCAAGAGCATGTTATTATGTTCTAATGATACTAACTTGGCGCAGAGTAAGCTTATTGGTTTTATTAGGATCGGTGATTTGGGTATGATTTTGGGTCATAAGAGGCACGATTTTTGCTTTAAGTACACCTCTATATTGAAACCCCCTTACTTAATGAACGTTGAGTAACCACGGTGGTATAGCTATACAATGTTTTGTCCTTATCTGTCATTGTGACATTTGAATTTGACAGATAAGGACAAAACATTGTATAACTATACCACCGTTACTGAACCTTTACTAGTAAGGGGGTAAGTGTTTAGCCATTTATCGCATTGCGCTACGATATCTCTAATAGTGGCATGCTCGTAACCAGGCCGTTACTAGTAACAATTTGCTACTCAATGCTAAAAAAATTAATTATATTAGGTTTGCTTTGCCTAATGTTAGACCGGTAGAATCTAGAGGTATAGGTAGGAATATTTCTAAATGGTTGGAAATAGTAGATAAGGCGCTTTTCTTAGGGATAACTATAGACAAAAACTTGCAATGGAGTGGAGTATTGCAGTACCACCATGTAAATTAAGTTCGGCAGCTTATGCTGTTAGTAAAATCAGGCAACTCATCAATGTTGAGACAGCTCGCTTTTTATGTTATTTTCATAGTGTTATGTCATATGGTATTCTGGTTTGGGAAAAGCTGTTGAAATACAGACTATATAGAAAATAAATCAGATGCACTCCGTTTTATTCAAATCGGTTGTCTATTTCGAAAGCAAACATTGATGATTTCTAATTTCAATTTATGGCCTTCATTACTGTTAGAATGTATTTTGCCAATGTCAAGTTACTTATAGACACTCCCATGGACATATTAGATAAATAAGTCCATGGATATCACATGCGAAGAAAATTGTTCGGTAAAAGAGTATTATCTCTAGTGGACTAAATAGAAGCATATGGGGTTAGCTCCACGCGCTTCTGTCAAGTCCAAATGATGATTTATTAAGTTCATGCAGTAACAGGGTTGTGATTCTCTCAACAAGCAAAGGTGATCGTTCGCTCGAGTATTCCCGACAGAGCGAACAAAACACATTTTAGCGCGTGTATTCAATTTGGCAGCATGACTTCTCGAACGTATAAGGCTGCCTAATTGACAATGCACGCGCTAAAATGTGTTTTGTTCGGTCGGAGGGGACTACTTAAACTCGCCGCTTTTATTCGCTCGTCCGTCCGACCGGCCGCCGTTTTTTGAGAGAATAACACACGATCAACCTTAAGGACTCAAAGTGTTTTTTTAAGACTTTTATAAATTAAACATAAATTAGTACAAATACATGTCCTAACGTTTACCAGTGTTTATCGCCAAATTAGATTAATGTACAAATTAAGACTCATTTATTTTGTATAGAATTGTTTAGAAGATTTGTTTTTTCCTATGATTATTGTTGTTTTATTATTGTTCTTATATTCGTTTGACCTCAAAATAAGTGCGGATTTTGTTTTGGTATTAAACTGATCTCATAAAATTTATGATGATATTATGATTCTTAGTTTCCATGACATACTAAAGCAGTTCAGTTTCAGTTGAGAGAAAGGAACAGAGCTGTATAACTGCTATAGCTCTTTCACTTTCTTTCATCCTAATTTGAACTGCTTTAGTACGTCATGGTAACCCCTCAGGATATAAAGTCGAGGTCAATAGAAATGACAAAACCAAAACCAAACGGGTCTGTTTACCATTATTACACCATAATCACGTACTTTTGAACATCGCGTGAGGTATATATGATGTACAAGCTTGATTGTTACTTTTACATTCTGTTTAAGATTGAATAAATATTAACTATACTTTTTTTTAAATCATAACTCATTTGCAGAAATATTGAGGTTATGTGTCAAACAATACTAATTTCTTTTTTCCTTACATCTGTTATAATCCAACCCCGACTTCAAAGGTATTAAATATATTGTCCTATTCGTGTGGCATCAAACTAAGTGACGATTTTGTTAAGGTATTTAAATGATCTCATTAAAACTTAGGTTAAGCGTATTTAGTAGGTACATAATTCGGTGCTTATAAACATTCACCAAAAACCATCTCAAAAAATAATATTAGTACCTAGGTAGGTACTTTAGCAAAAAGAGATAATCTATTCACAGAAGAATACAAAATATTTTGTCAATATAAATAAACGTTTTTTAACTGAAGTAGTAATGTGTTTTAATACTTATCAATCTTAAAATAAAAAGTTTTTTTAAAGATTCTATACATTTTTGGTTTAACTTCCCGTAGTACATTGTAGTATGTCTTACATTCGTATAGCACTATTCCGACGTAAGTTATGGTTTGTTGTACTTACGACATTTTATGCGCAAGCTATTCCGACGTACAACATGGTTAGTATCACAAACAATACTTATCGAAACCTCTAATCCACTTAAAAGTATCGTAAGAACAATTGCAGCCAAACCAAGGGCTTTTTTAAAATATTAGTAAGATAAGTTTAAACACTAAATTATTGTTGACATTCGTACCAAATTTTAACAGGATCCATTAAAAAATGGATCTACGGCATCAATTTTCAACTTTAAACTGCTCTGCTGTAAAGTTGCGAATTTCAAGTTACCATAACTTACGTAGGACCCATCGATATCTTTGATTACATAGGTATATGAAATCCCTAATAATTGTTTTATTATTTCTTCTTTTATAATTACTAATGCGACATATACCATTATAAAGTATACATATTTATCTTTAATTCCCGCCCTATTTCATTTCTGTACTCCCTGGGTATTATTTTCATACTAGGTGGGCCGTGACCTTAATTATTAGCATGACTAGGTTATTCTTCTTTGGTTAATAAGTCTATCTTGCTTTGAGATCGATGGTATTATAACGACAATACGACCTGTCGTTACTTATCGACCTGTGTTATCTTAACAGTATTACGACATCAGAGCAAGATCAACTAAATCAAAGTAAATAATGGCTAAAGAGAAAGGAGGTACCTTACGTCTTATCAAAATTTTAAATTATAAGTGATATCTAAACTTTTTTTTTAAAGAAATAAGTACACAAATATAATTCTCGTCTACAGCTATGAAAGTACAGGTAAAGATGATTAAATTGTATTTGAATAATCATCATAAAAGTAGGTAACATCATAACCCTACATTCAAAATCACACTCATGGTAGGCAACTTCCCCCAATTCTCGTTATTCCCCAAGGACGGGTGATGGATGCGGGGCAAACGGACCTACGGGACCAGCCTGTAATAGCCTGGCTGATAGGTTCTGGTTTTTGTATTTATGACCATGTAAAAATGGGGTATTTGCGTTCTGGGACCGTTTGTAATATGAGGTAACCGGAGGCGCGGCTTGTTTCAATGTGCCCCCGTGAAGGAGTAAATCGGGAATTACGTTTATCATTACATTAATGGAAAATAGAATCATAAAATAATTTGTGAATGAGACTTATATACAACACTCAATATCCTTAATTACTTCAAAAATATCCTTAGTTTAAAATATTTTCATACCAAACAAACCAACGTTGAGGCAACCCGCCATCCTCTTTTTTATTTTTCTCATCCTATGCTAATGCAATATGAAGTTCTATGTATTCATTACAATAACAAAACTAAACATTCAGCTATATTGTGTCACATAATTAACTTTGAATAATTTAAATAACAACGGCACCGCAATCATTTACTTAAAGCGACACTTTATCAACCCCCACAAAAGCTCAACAAAACTAATTTAAACAACCATAAAACAATTATAGCCATTTGATGCAAATTTAATGCTCCAAACCGTCGCCCGACAATAACTTAAATTGAGTTCCCCATAAAGAACGCATCTGCCCCTACCAACGGCTAGGGGCAAAGTCCCAACTTGCCCCCAAAATGTACTGAGAGTGAGCTCTCTATTCTGGTCGCTGCTTAAGTCTACGCAAACAAATGTTAATAGGAAAAGGGAGCGAATTCCGCGTCATAACATCGAGGACAGAATAAATAAAGGGTAGCTATTCAAACCCCGAAATACGATTAAGTACTTATGTGCTTATACTCCCCTACGGATTACCGAAAGAGAACGCGTGATATAAAACGTACTTGCGCGAACGTGACAGCTGCAAAGAGGGAGACACACAATTAAGTAGCGTGAATTTGGAACGAAATTTAAACGGAAAGCTATTTATCTGTATATTACTTTATTGTCGATCCATTAAAGGGGGAAAGGGACGGCGATACAGATTATGCGACAAATTGTAACAACCCCATTTGCAATCGCGATGGGAATAGGGGTTGTGCGAGTTAGAAAGAGAGTGGAGATCAATTGGTTGGCAATAATGATGTCTTTGTGATGTAGTTAGGCAAGTTTTATTAATGTAACTGGTAGCCATTTTGAAATTTTTAATTGTGTTCTCGTTGGCGTTGATTAGGTTATTGTGGAAGATGGTTAAGTGACAGATTGGTTCTCATTGTAAGAAATAACGTTGCTACCGAGTTACGACACATTCTCAAATGATTATTTAATAACTTGAAGAAATGCGCTTCCATTTTTACGTGTTGTAACATTATCAAACGGTCTTTTTGTAATTCAAATGCCATGCCAAATCAAAAGGATGATTATTTTCAAGTTGATTAATAATCTAGCCCTGCGACCAACCTAGTCTCGAACTAAGATTGTACAGTCAAGGACTTTAATTGTTATGCCACTATGGAACCCTGTCATAATGACAGCGTCAAACCACATGACAGAAATTACGCTTAATTGAATGATTAACGCTATGCGACAGGATTCCATAGTGGCATAAGTCCTTGACTGTACTAAGGGAAAAGATAAACATATCTACGTGGAAAACATCCGAGACTCAGGAAGAAATATTAGTGCTCGTCAAACAAATTATTTGCCCTTACCGGGCATCGAACCTGCACGGCTAGCACAAGTTGCCCGCGACTTCTTTGTCGCTCGGATCTCCCTTCCTATCTAGTCTGTAACGATAGAGACGCACTGAGCGACAAGCGAGAAAATACAACTTGTGCTACCCGTGCTGAGATGAGACTGCTAGCTTTGTAGGCAGGGTCACTACCAACAAGGCTAGGTAACGGCATCGTCAATATTTTTTCTTACATTAAAATCAGTGTTCACAAACGTTACATTGCAAAACGCTTGTTAACTCCTAAAAGTCATTAGCCAACCTAATCATGCCAAAACCATTTACACCATCTTTCCACAATCTTACAGTACAGAATTCAATAAAATTACCTAATTAATGACGTGCAGCGATACCATAGAGCAACCGGACGTGGAAAGCGCGGCGTTTACCGCGTTTCCGGTTCGCGTTACCACCGCCTCTAGATTATCTATGGTCTGGATTAATGTAGAATGTGGAGATACTAACTAGTACAGTGACTGGAGTGATTTAGTACTAAACAACAAGCACTTGAGGTAAACTAAACTGTATTACGGCGATAATGATAATAGATGTAGGTATTAAATAAATAAATATCTGGGGACAATCTAACACAAATCTAGTCAGCATCAAAAGTAGCTAAGCAGAATAACATGCTCAAAATGATCTAGACACGACGTATTCTCTTGACAATAGAGTCGAGAGCAGATCATTTTGACCTCTTCGGGTGCGTAGCTACTTCTGCTGCTGACTCTACTATGACTAGGCGACGATAAACATACTTATATAGATAAATAAATGGTAACCCATAATTTTATAGAATTTTACTTCATCGCCTATATCATTTCATCGAATTTAATTTCATCGAACGCTATGTTCTGCTGAAGCCATGATGTTTTCAGGATATCTTGAACATATTTTACGTAGGTTATACTTGTACTTACCAAAAAAAAATACATGAGGCGAGAAATGCCTTTCAATGAAATGAAAATTCTGCGTAATGATGCGTTGGGCCGCTTCCTGACTTGTCGGTATGCTTGCAGTAAAACACGGAATCGGTAAGGGTTGCTAGGCAACTAGTGGCGTCTACCAATCAGCGCGCAGCATTTATGCCGACTGTACGCTTTACTGCAAGCATACCGCAAGGAAGCGGCCTTCGTTGAAAGGGTTACCCTAAATTAATACTTATATACACAGAAAACACCGATGAATAAGAAATAAATATTCGCACTCACACAAATATTTGCTCTGACCGGGAATCGAACCCGAGGCCGCTAGCTTCGTAGGCAGGGTCCCTACCAACTAGGCTGACTGTGTCGTCAAATTGTTGCCGTGACAGACCAGCGGCATCTCCTACGAAGCAGTTGTAGTATGTGCAGCCTTATTACCAACGATAGAAAATCGAATCTGCTTTAAATACAGTATTTGAGATACCACCTTTCGGCTTAGTTTAGTGCATTGTTAATAATAGGTATACTTAGATTATTTTTCAGTTTAGAATAAATGACCAGTTTTTGCAAGTCAAGTAATTGTAGAATTGTTAGTACCTTCCAGAAGTAATTAATTACAAGAATAAGTATATTTTAGTAAATTCGTTTGAGTATTATCATAATTGTGACGTTATCTATGAAAAGGGACCTTATTGTCGATGGCGCTTCCGCCATTATTAAATATGCTCCGATATAAATACAACGTCGCGTGACGGAGTGCGACGTAAGCGCCATCGACTATAAGGTACCTTTACATAGATACCTAATGCCAGAATTATTCAAGGAAACTTGTGTAAATGTGACCATTATTATTCTTATGTTAAAATAAGTACAGTCGAGTTCATAAATATGTATACACTTTAGTACTTTATCTATTTAATGTCATGTTTAAACTGCCATATATGAATTGTCACAACGATTAAAGTGAAAAGGTACTAAAGTGTATACATATTTATGAATACGACTGTACAAGTAGAAGTACAGTGCGAGAGGTCTGAAAATTTTATAAGGTTTTCGGGTTCGGATAAATTTAGATCAGCATAAGCTTTAATAAGAGCGAGTGAGATAGAACAAACCCGAAGATTATTTTACGTGCTATTGCACTGTAAATTTATAATGGTATTACATTACAATAATACACCTTTTTTTTTAAACAAAACTATAGTCTATGGTTTACCACAGACAATAGCATCATAACCCCACTGTAAAATGACATAATTGATAATCAATAATCACCAAACGCAGACCATAAAGCGCTTCCGGCCAAGAAAATACAATGTAGCTTCGAGTCCATTTCCGGTGAAGGAAAACCGGACGCTCAACTATTTCCGGATCGCATTTAAGCGTAGGCACCCCACTCTAGCGATATTTTAAACCTTTAGAAAGTATTTTATTGTTGAAGAAAATTACGATTTTTTATAAGAATTTATTGTTTATCAGCTTAATGTAACACATAAATTAGCCGTGTTATCCATTTCCCGGCGTGACACAACTAATGACACGTGGAAAACGTATAACCCGGCAAATTAACGTATTATTTGAAACTGCTATACAATGAATTTTCTTGACTGTACTTACTGTTAAAATCACTAAGTTTGCGTATGCATGCGTATAAGTAATTTAATATTACACGATTCCCGGAGGTCGGATTTTCGGTCAGTTAACCAGCGTCACTTGTTTTTTTTTCAAAATATTGGAAAAATAATTTAAACGGCCGGCAAGTCCTGATGAAATTAGAAGCAAAACCGGGGGCTACTTTTAATTCAAAAGTTGACAATTTAACAGATCGATTTTTGAACGTGATTACGAGTACAAATACACATTGCTCGGTGAATATTATAGGATAGGATAAAGTTGTTAATTTGGTCTTGTAGTTATAATTATGCAACCGCGGAACGAAACAAACCGTAGATTTATTTGTTAATTTCTATCCGTATTATTAAAACCACTTTTATTCTAAGAATAACTACAGTTATTATCGATTATAACTTATAGCTAACGGTAAACGGTCAACGTACCCAAAAGCTAGCCCTTTTTCGATGTTTTTGATTGCTTCTAATCAATCCGTTTCCGGAGGAAGTACTTTATAACGCGATTATCGATGGTTTATTTATGGGTCAATCAACTCTTAATACAAATAAAAAACAGTTATATGCATTCGTGATTAAAATTGTCATAATATTTTTTTAAATTAAAGTCATGATGGCGTCCTAATGTATACTTTAGGAAACATTATTCATAGACGAAATCATTTCAAATGATTTTGCTTTCCCGATACTGATGAAGGCTTTACGATTATAATTACTTCATTTGTTAATTCGAATTTTTAATGTGTTTTGGTCAATGATAGTTCCGGTTGGTTTTGTTGGTTATTTTTGGAGAAAAGAAACCGACACAAAAACTTACTTAGGTATTTAAAAGCTTTTACGCTATTGGGATTTTTTGGTATTTACTTTGACGGATTAAAAAATTCCATACAAAATGCGATAACGTTTCTCTTCCCATATACGTCCAAGAAACAATAAAAAAAAATGGAAAATGTAGGTTAAAGAATAAAATTGTGATAGCAATCCGGACAGTCCTTGCACAAGGTCCTACCACCACTAAAAAGATGGTGATTGAATCGCATAAATAACTGCGGTTTCTACCGGGTATCCCGACTTTTAACCAAAAGTACGTTTGACAAACTAAGTAGGTATATCATTTTACAAACTTTGATTTCGCAAAAATGTATTTGTGCTTAAACCGTTATATATTACCTTAGTTGCATAAGCTTATTAAATAGGTTAGGTTAAGTTGGACTTTTGACCACAAAAATATATAAAATAATCCAGCGGGAACTACCTGTATGCGAAATAAAAGTTTGTAAAATGATATAGTTTGCCAAATGATGATTTGGTAAAACATTAGTGAACCGTTCCTTCCACTTTTAGTAGATGATAACTAACATAAGTAGCTATTTCATTCAATTTATTTCAACTAAGAAAAAATCTTGACTGGCTCTTATTTTTTGAGTTTCTTCACTCAATCTATCAACGATCTACATTTACTCCAATTTTAGTACTAATACCCCCTTATCCCCCCCCCCGTTCCTCACACCATGAGAACAGTAGGTATGATCATTACGACACATCTCACCCCTCCCCCCACCCGCTGAGCCCACCCCTGGCTATAAATCGCTGGGGTGTGATTCACCCCTCCCTCCCCACCGACGCATGCGCGAATGGAGTAGGTAACGGATTAGAGCGAGTGAGAAGAAATTAGCGTTATTTTGTTCCAGGATATAACAAATTGCTTCAGTCTTATGTACACTTGTAAGAGATCCCATATGGGATATTGGATAAGTCGCCTATGTATATTTGAGTCGCTTAACTTCAAACTCGGATAAGTCCATGCAAAAGGACAACGCAATTTGCGTCTTTTCTCAAACAAATTTAGTTTTAAATTCGTATACCAAATTTTAAGGATATGAGTTTGAAGTTAAGCAACTCATTTACTGGTAAACCCATCATTTTATCGAATTTCACTTCATCGACTGTCTCTTCATCGAATTTAATTTCATCGAACGCTATTTTCTGCTGAAACCATGTTTTCAGGATATATTAAACATAAAATACATCGGTTAGGTTAGACTAGTGACTACCAAAAAAAATTAGCTATTGCGACAAAAAATGCCTTTCGATGAACTAAAAATTCTGCGTAACGATACATTCATCGAAAAGTGTTTCGATAAAATAATTGTTACCCATATTTACTATATCGATGCAAATATGACCAGTTTAAGTGGAATAAAGAGTAAATACATACATACTTACTAGAAGTTTTTTATCGCTATTTCTGCCCAACCAAATTTCCAGATAATTTTTCACGAGAGGTTTTTATGTATAATAAATTATGTATTTTCAGTATTCTGCATTATGTACAGGTGTACAGAATGAAGAAAACTCACATAAACTGAAGCGAAGCGAGGGCGGTTCACTGGTTAGGTATAAACAAAATGACAAAATAGTTATAAGTGCTATAATTGTACAAAAAACTTTACTACTATCTCAATGTTTCCTACCCTTCTTTGTAAAGCATTATATCCTTAAAAAGATAGCTGTCATTGACGTTACTGACATAATCAACCTTATTTCCTATTTTTTCTAACAATTATCTAGACTTGCGAATACATTCCCATACAACCATACATTTGCACCAAAATAGGCGAAGTCCATAAATAAATGGTAAATGGGAGGAAATATATAAAATTACTATTATTGATATGACTGACCTTAAAAGTATTATGTCTTTATTTAGAACTTGGATAACAGGATATATTTACATATTATGAGTTTAAGTGTTTTTCTAATACATATACAGGGTGTAACCATTAAGTGTAGCCAGGCGATTAATCCGTAAATATAACAGATATCAGAAAACTTGAAACTGATATCGAACGTACCCGATGAGTAAAATCACACCAATAACTTTTTTTTACTAAATAAAACTATAAATATTCCAAATATTAACTTCAAACCCTGACTTGAGGCTTTAGTTTAAAAGGCCTATTCAATTCACCATTATCATATGATTCATGAATTGTTTAATATATTCCAGTTTATTAATGTAGGTAAATTATGAATCTTAATACGTTTATTATTTTCTTGGTTTTACGTCGATTTTCAAATAAGTTCTGTTTGCTGTAGGTTTCTATGGAACAATTTTTCATACGAATTCAAATCTCATTATAACCCGCTGGTTAGCCGATGGCTATAATCACTTACTTTAGGTGAGGTTTGCATGATATATAATTGGGCAAATTCGAGCATGTGGTGTGAAAAAGTTATTAATGTACCAGGATGGACAAACGAAGTAAATTCATCTTTCTTTCTTACTTATAATGTTACAATACTTAACATTAATAATCCTACTTCTTGTTTAATTGCACAATATCCATTATATAAGCTGCTAATGCTAAACATATAAAATTAAAAACATATTAGACAGCGGAAAACTTCATTGATTCTTAAACGAACATGTCCTGTCATTTTATCCTATCAATTTCAAGCTATTAACACCAAACTGTGCTTAAAATATTAATATAGTTCAAATATGTATAATCGATTAAAAAACTCGCCTCCCAATAATCGAATTAAGTACGTAAACATTTTATCTTAATCGACTCGAAGCAGCTGCACGTAATTTACTTAATCATACGAAATTACGGATGGGAACCTGCTCTCATACATCATACAAAATAGATTAAAAGTATCCGTATCGATTAACTAACATAACTACATTTCTATCCTGTTGCATTATCAACTTTATAACCAGTAATTTAAGAATGAATTTGCCTTAGTTGGGCTCCTACACATATGCCCTTTGGTTTAAAAGGGGTAGATCGTGTGCTGAGTTGTAAAGATATGTTATTATGGTCGTTTTTGATGTATGGATTGCTATGGATATCATTACCTGGGTAATATGTATGTCTTTTCTAATAAAAAGGTCAATTATTCGAAATTTACTCTGAGTATACACCCGTACTATGATTTTGGAATATATCTTCAGTTCGGCTATGGATTAAGTACATCAGAAGTACTATGTAAGAATCATATTAAATTGATAAAAAATTAAAAAAATATATTTGAATTTCTTCATGGCGCAGAAAAGTAAAACGATCTCACAGGCCACCTGATAAGTGGTATCTGATACTCATGAAATAATATACTGACCTTGACTTAGAAGTCCTTCTCAAGAAATATAGTATCTTTTGTTCAATTAACCTTTTACACACCGATGTTCGAATGTGCAGGTTTCCTCACGATGTTATTCCTGCACCGTAAAGCAGAGAATGTACTTCAGTTAGAAAATATCATTGGTACATGGTGAACGCGGGGTTCAAACTCGGTACCTTACGATCTCGAGTCGACTCCCTAAGCTAGTCCCTTACAATGTTAATGTAAAAGCGTTGCCAAAAAAACTGTTATAAGTCTATAGTATAGTGTATATTTTAGTACAAATTCTAACGTTTCTAACCTCAAACCCAAAAATCCCATTAATATTATATTTGCGAAAGTTTGTGTGTGTTTGTTTTAGTTTGTTACTCGTTTACGCTGCAACGCCTGGACGGGTTTGGATGTAATTTGAAATGAATATACTTAGCATTCACCCTGGATTATCACATAGGCTATTCATCACGGAAAATGTAAAAGTTCCCGAGGGAATAACTTTAATCGAAATCTACGCGGACAGAGTCGCGGGCAGAAGCTAGTAAGTAGTACTTCTTATCCGCCGGGCACTATAGTCATTTTAAATATGTGTGCCAAAATATGTCGTTTCCAACCGTTTCATTTGCCAACCCAATTGTTTTCCTGTTACTGTAAATATAAATACATACATACATAAACTCATGCCTTCATTCCCAGAGTGGGGTAGTCAGAGCTGCAGAATTACGAACATCTCTAAAAACTTGTTGATAATTCTCTAACCACATTTTGCACAATCAGGCTAAGCTGTTTACCCGTGTATTGGCGACAAGTTGCAAGCTCATCGCCTAACCTACTACAACCCACCCAATCTGGCAACCCGTGTAGTTGCCGGGTTAGAATAGTGCCACTCCATGTCTTCCCGTGGATGTCGTAAGAGAATAAAGGCTGGTAGAACTGTAAATGTTTCAGGATTTATTTCAGTACCATCGTGTAGAACCCTATAGGTTAGGTTAGTTTTTATAAAATCCTGAAATATTTACGGTTACAGAAAACAAATTGGCAAGTGAAACGGTTTTGAAACGATACAATTTGGCAATTATATTTCGCCGAAACAAAGATAACCCAATTTCACCGGAAGTCCAACTTTTTAAAGATTAACTGTTAACTATGAATGGCATAGTATTAATTTGAGTAACGAAGGCGATCGGGATGCACGGCTCATTAGTGAGTAATGCCTCAGATCGGACACATTAGCGGTCTGCGCTGGCGCACATCGCTTGCAAAAGACGCACAGCAGGAAGTACACGTTAAATTGTGTTACCTGTGAGGCTATGGCTAACGTTTGAACTATTTTATGCTAGCTTAATTTAAATTATGATGGAAAGGACTAATGATATCTAAAACGCGGGAGCCGAGTACTTCTTATAATTTTAAATTATATTTTTATCATATGTCGTAACTTTTCATAACTATAAATAATTATTAATATGTATAATCGCTATACCTATTTCAAAAATGTATAAACTCTATCTTAAAGAACAAAGGCTAAAAATTCAGATATTTTTTAAAACAATTATTTAGAAACCACAAGTTTTCGACGTCAAAATTGATAACAGAAGAACATAGGTCCAGTGTGATGTACATCTCTTAAAAATGCCCTATGTTCATCTATCTCATTCACTATCATATGCTCTTATATGATTTTTAACTGACTTTACTCAAACCCGAATGATTTTTAAGACCTTTCCAAAGTTTGCAACTTGTAGGCTGAAGAGACAACAGGGGCCTGTTTTATAAAGTTACAAATTACGATTTACTGGTTATGAGTTTCTATTTGACACAACCTGGACCAATGATGACCACCCATTTGAGTAGTGTTGCCAGTTTAGACCTGTAAAATTGTTACTTGTAGCTTTATAAAACGTGCCCCAGGAAGCGACTCACAGATCAGTTTACGCTGAGAGAAAAAGGCAGAGCTACACTAGAACTGCTATAGCTCTGTCTTTTACGCTTTCCATAAAATGCTATGTATAGCTATGTCATAATAACTCTATACATATAGTGAGTCATCATTATGACGTATTTTGTCTAAAGACAATTATCTTTAAAGAGTGTGTCCTACCAGTTATGACCTACGGAGCCGAGACGTGGACACTGACGGAGCGATTGATTCACCAATTTAAGGTCGCCCATCAGGCTTTGGAGAGCACTATGCTCGGACTCTCTCTCAAGGATCGAATCTGAAACGAGGTGATCCGAGAGAGAACCAAAGTTATCGATATAGCCCAAGGGATGAGCAAACTAAAGTGGCAGTGCGCCGGTCACATCTGTCGCAAAACCGACAACCGCTGGGTGATGTGTTCTGGAGGGAAGTCCACGGCATGGCAATCGTAGTCTGGGACGCCCTCCTAGAGGTGTTGCGATGACGGGCGAAAATTGGGAGCGGTTGGAAACAAGACCTTAAGACCGAGGTAAGTAGCGTGCCATTGGAGAGGTCTATGTCCAGCAGTGGACGGAAGTGGGCTGGAGATGATGATGATTATCTTGCTGTTAGGTTTCCATCGATAGACTAACTGCCAAAATTGATAACTACATCTGTACGTTTCTAACCCTACTGATATTATAAATGTAAAAGACTGTCGTCTTTTAATCACGCAAAAATGGCTGAAATAATTTTGAAATGTAATTCAGCACGCAGATGACACACGGTTGTTTTTTTTAATGAAAGATCGATAACAGAGTATGTAGTTTAACAAGGATGCTTTGTTTGTTAAATATGTAACATAAATAAATATCAGAGGACAATCTCACACAAATTGACATAGTCCCAAACGAAGCTCTAGGCTTGTACTATGGGTACTAGACAACGATAAATATATATGTAGAGAAAAGACTTAGAAACAAATACTAGCGCGCATCACCGAATCGAACCCTAGCTAGGGTAGCGTCGTCGTAGATGTCTTCTCGGACTGTATTCCACTCAGTAAAACCGGGTTACTGTTGTTTCACCGACGCTCATTTCATAGAACTTCACTTCGCAGAATTTTCGTTTCGTAGAAAGCTATTTTCTGTTGAACCGTGTTGATTTCAGGTTATGTTGTAATGGTTATAAGTCTAAGTTAACCTAAGCGGGTTCAGCAGATAATAGTTTTCTATGAAACGAACATTCTATGAAGTGATACGTTCTATGAAATAAGTGTCGGTGAAACAGGGGGACACCAGAGGCCCGTTTCACGAAGCTACAAGTTACAAATTACAAGCGGAAGTCTCTTTCTAACTCATTTTGCTAGAAAAGGAGTTCCGCTTGTAATTTGTAACTTGTAGCTTCGTGAAACGGGCCACAGTAATCAAAACTTTACTTTTGACATGTATTCGTATTGTCAACGTTACGATAGCCCTTATTTTCTTGACAGCAATGGCGGCCGAGTTAAAATAATACGATAAATGTCAAAAGCAATATGGTTTTACCAAGAAGAATAAAACCGGTGGTTTTTTTTTTCGAAATAAGTTACTAATTTCCTGGGGAATAAGGGAAACTTGAGCTATGCGGGCGAAGTCGCGGCCCATGGCTAGTATAAACCTACTTCAAACCTACTGTTCCAATTACCATTACACCCATACGTCATTGAGCCTGCAAAAAAACACATTTCAAAGTGGCATGGCGGGAACAATTTTGCGCTAATGCGCTATTGTTTATTAATGAGCAGTTAGCGTTTGGATTCTTGCGTTTTAGCCGTCCATGAAAAACAAAACAAGTCTATTAGTCTATGGTCCTATTATCTTACAGCTTGGTAAAAAGTATGTTACACGTATAAAGTAGTTAAATTATGCATTTGCTTCGGGAAAAAGAACGTTGGGACGATTTGATTGACTACCGCGTTAAGTTAACCCAAAGGTTGAGTAGAGAGTTATTGTGCATTAAGAGATGGTAGTGCATTGTAGCATTAATCCCATTTTGTGTTCAGTGTTTTTTTTTTATGTATAAAAATGAAATATGAACACAATTATGAGTTTTATTTTATTCAGCATTTTGATTAAAAATGGTAACTGAATCAGTCATAAAGAAATTACAGGGTGTTTGCAAATTTGACATCAATTTATTAGAAATTTTAATTAGTTGTTTTCCTTTTACTTAACTTCTTCTAACACTCAATACAAAAGCATTGCCTAGAGAAAGAGAACAATAGTTAAAGTTACCTTATATTAATTAATAAACAGTTTTGACACAATTATAGACTAATACAAAACATATTGAAATTATATCGTAACCTACAACCATTGCGACACTGAGTACGTATTAAAAAGTTGAACTGCATCTAATGAATACGCGATATGGGCGTGTTGTGTCCTTACGCGGTCAAATATGCAATATGTATGATATTGCAGGCATATACGTACAAACAGCCAAATGAATTAGTACGTCAGACACTCAACGCCTATGAAACATCCGGGATTTGGTACATAACTTTGAATATTTACCTAATAAGCGTATTCTAATTATGTACTTATCGTTTTCAGTGTTTAATGTTAATTTGTTTTAAAATCGTTCATGCGAAATCCCGCACGATTCTTTTTTTCCTATATATGAGTATTGTATTGTTTATATAGAGGATGTATTTTTTGGGATCCCCTTGAAACACCGACACTTTCACATCGAACACAATTTCATCGAATTTAATTTCCTCGAAAGCTAATTTCTACTGAACCCTTATTGTTTTTAGGTTATCTTCAGCATGGGTTACGTAGGATAGGTTAGAGCTGTGACCACCAAAGAATTATAACTCTTGCACATATAAATGACTGTCGATGAAATGAAAATTCGGCGAAGTAAAACATGCTATGAAATGAGTTTCGGTGATTCAGGGGAAAACTAGTTTTTTTAGACCGTCACATGTGGTTTGCTAAAGAATACAATAAATGTGGCAAACATGTCAAACCAACCTGCCGCTAAGCAGCAATATTGGCATTGTAGTGTTCCGATGCGGAGATACGAAATGACTAGCATACAGGTACTCAATCTTAATACTCCAGCTTAGGAATCCATTTGCAGTCTTAGGATTGCAGTCTTGAGATTGCAAGATGTCTTTGGGACTCAGATCCCAATTACCATTGATATCTTAATTTAATGACTTTATGTCTTTAATGTCTTAATTTAATTTTATGTTCGAATTTACTTGTCATTTGTTTTTTGTGCAATAAAGAGTTTACATACATACATACATACATATCTACCATCAGGTGCCCCGAGTGCTAGTTTGCCTTCTAAATTACATTTAAAAAATAATTCATTACTATTGTCCCCTAAATAAAATTGATAATATGATGACGTTTTTTATAAAATTCCTATAATCAACCATATTGTTTAAATAGAGCAACTGCTCCAATAATTTATAATCGTGCGAAATAGAAATGTTATTACTTCCCGTCTGCATTGTTATATAAGAAACAAGTAAACTGGACAACGGAAATTATGATAATGACATAATTTAACATAATTAGGCATAATTATTGCAAATTGCATTGAAATTAGCGCCGTAGGCCCTCAACGACATTTGCCTGTCGTTTTATTATCCCAATAATATAACTTATAACTTATAACACTTGCTATATCCCATGGCCTTGCGTGATGTGACCTATATAGGTTGGTAGGTGATGGATTTTAAAATTCATTGAGAGCACACTGTACTCGTATAATAATGTTTTTTGTTTTAATTTATTATTTCTTGTTTCTAAAGAAATAATTTTTAGCGTTTTTCTTTTTGATATAAAGGGTGTAGTCATTGATATTACTAGTCTATTTATGGGCATATCGTTATCAAATATTTTTCTATAACAATTGATTTAAGTCAATACTGCTTAAAAAATTACACATGCCTTTTTTTTTTGTTTAATCCTGAATTTCTAAACACACTCTGTATGAGAATTTTCTAAATCTAATTAAGTGTTTAAAGACCCCTCAAGTCGTAACTTATATTAGAAAACAAAGCTCTAAAGCGCTGGTGAACTCGAGAGACAAAATCCAGGCTTTTCAATTCCCTTTTAAACTGGACCCTTTTCGGAGTTGTCGGCACCGAACGTGAATACATTAGTGTTGGAAACGTACCGTCTTATAAACCAGGTCAAGCATTATAAGCGACCACACCCGACTGGCATTAGCCCATTCCGACATCTAGTACCGCCAGCAGATCAATTAAAAATCATACAAATAAATATAAATAGTACAAGTATACAAGGGTCCTAGTAAAAAGGGTGTAAGTCAACTTAAATCTTAATTAGATAGATTAAAACCCGCAATATAATGGTGACCCCTTCTTTCTGGTGTGTTATTCTCTCAAAAAACGACGAGCGAATAAAAGCGGCGAGTATAAGTAGTCCCGTCCGACCGAACAAAACACATTTTAGCGCGTGCATTGTCAATTAGGGAGCCTTATACGTTCGTGAAGTCATGCTGCCAAATTAAATACACGCGCTAAAATGTGTTTTGTTCGCTCTGTCGAGACTACTTAAACTCGCCGATTGGACCTTCACTCGAGCGAACGATCACCTTTGCTTGTTGGGAGAATCACCACCCTGGGGTGTTATTCTTTTAAAAACGGCGCTCTGTCGGTCGAACGAGTGAGCGCGCCACACCGGCGAGTTTAAGTAGTCCCGTCAGAGCGCACAAAACACATTTTAGCGCGTGTATTCAATTTGGCAGCCTTATACGTTCGATCTTATCGACAGAAGCCCTGCGGGCCTACTATGGCAGCGTCCATATCGCGTGTCAAATGTGGATAAAGCATCCGTCACTCTCGTACTTATTTACGTGTCAGAAGGAGACGGATGCCTTAGCCAAACTTTTTCACGTGATAAACGCAGCCATATTAGGTCCCCTGCTGCCTAATTGAGAACGCTTATCGTTTTTAAGAGAATATCACCCCTGATATATCTTAAACGCGCAATCAATTTTCATAAATCCTAGCTTACAACTGGCGCTAACCCTAGGGCTCTTGTCGCCCATAAAAACTACCGGTGCATCACATTTAGAACAACAATCGGTTTTGCTGTTAATTTTTCTTCGTAAAACATCAGAATTTTATTTATGGTGCGTCCCTATATGCAATACCGTGGATAGAGTTGTGACGTCTCGTTAAAATTTGACACATTTTGTATATCATCATCATCATCGTCACCAACAGCCCACTTTCGTCCACTGCTGCACATAGGCCTCTCCCATGGCACGCCACTGAGCTCGATCCTGAGTTTTTTGTTTCCAACCGCTGCCAGACACTTTTTGTATGTCATCGCTCCACCTAGCTGGAGGGCGTCCCACACTACGTTTGCCAAGCCGTGGTCTCCACTCCAGAACACGTCTGCCCCGACGATTGTCGGTTCTGCGACAGATGTGACCGGCCCACTGCCATTTCAGCTTGCTAATCCTTTGGGCTATAACGACAACCTTGGTTCTCTGTCGAATCACCCCCCAATTTTGTATGTAGCAAATGTCAAATTTTAACGAGACGTCACAAATCTATCCACGGGTTTGAATACAGGAACGCACCATTAGTGTAAAAGTGACATCTTCCTCTTTGCATTTATTTAAACAAGTCTACAAAAAGCAAGCTTTAAAAACCCAAC
Source organism: Acleris literana (assembly GCA_946894065.1). Lineage (NCBI taxonomy): Eukaryota > Metazoa > Arthropoda > Insecta > Lepidoptera > Tortricidae > Acleris > Acleris literana. Next base: position 2,628,605 of record OX335690.1, read on the forward strand.
CCAACTGTTGCTAACCACCTTTAATCGTTAAGTATAAATCCTAAATGATCATTCAACATGAAAAATTATGAAAGAAACTTAAAATTGGTTGTTAAATATACCTACCTATTAAATGATACCTTTACAATATGGCTTCTGGTGGCCGGCATAATGAATTTTGATGACAAATCGATTGGCATAAGAATCATCAAAATCGGCCCACGCGTCACAAAAGAACAAACATACATACATACTTATATGTAAGGGCTGCTAAACACATAATCCTCCTTCTTCGGCAGTCGGGTAAACGTCACGTCACGTCATCATCCAAGTATAATACTCTCAAATTGCAAGCAACAAAAATCATACCGCTTGTAATTTCAACCACACTGTACATAATCAGAATCTGACGATTCTGCCCGCCGTACGCGATCATGCAACACGTAATGATCGGCTAATTAAATCATTTTTTCCTCAGTTACAGTGAATTAGCCTCGGCTGATACATTTAGCGATTTCGTACACTCTTCCTACACATTAATTATGGCTAGTTAGAAATCGAAACAAGGTTTGACGGTTTGTAGATAAGAGTTAGTTTACTGACGATTTCATTGATATTTACACTTTACCGAAATTAGGAAGTAAAGTGATGATTTTTATATTCTTATTTCTATACCATTTATACGGAAGATTATTTTTATATACAGGTTGAATCTATTATTTAAAGAACGTTTTTACAAAATATAATCAGACGAGGTTATTTTTTGCCAGCAAGTCGTTTATTGTATTTGTTTTATAGTAAAAATCCCTAGTTTGTTTTATTTAATATTAGAACTAGTTTATTTTTCAATGGTTTTTTCAACGTTAAAATAAATGTAAAATGGTTATATTCATTATTCTACCAAACAGGCCCGTAGGTCATTATTTGGTGATGTTATTAAGTTAATAATATCATTATCAAAGGTCAGACATTACACTTGATATAATTTTAATTGGTGTACCATATCTCGTTGGCTGTATCTGCCCTATGAAGTCATTATTTCGTGCCCGGCGGCTATCTTTTTTGCTTTTTCTGCAAAAAGGGCACAATTGTTGTAGGCACGGTATGTGTCGGGATTGCTGCTTCGGCTTTTTTAGATTTGAGAATTTTAAATTAGTATTTACTATGTCAAAGGCGTAAGGGTGATTGACAGTACCGAGTTGTATGTTCATGAAAGGATAAAAAGTATGATTATTATGAATTGTCTTCATGGTATTTTGTCATTAAGTGACTCGAGGCAACAGTTGGAAGTCAGGAAACTTTGTAGCTGGGTCAGCGAAGGAAGATTAGGTACAAACGTACTTGTTGATGTTTGATTTGGAAATCTTACTACACTCACAAGATCCATGACATTTAGAGTAACACTGTGTTTTTTTTGTACCTTTTTGAATTGAATTCCCATTGGAATTTTCGTCTGCGATACGATATGGTATTTTTTAAACCACCAATATGTAAGTTCTCTTAGTGTTGTTTGAGTAAAAACAACGACTAGGTAGGGATTAACTTTCGAACAAAATACTCCAATTTACAACATGTACCCGACACACAATGTAACATGTGCCGGAGGAACCAGAAAAAAATAATTAAGTAAACAACTTATTTTACAACTTTGTAGTACCAAGAGTATCTGAGTTACACCGCAGACGGACGTACGAACGGACAGCCAGTACAGTACAGACATGACTAAGTGGGTTCCTTGTTGACTACGGAACCCTAAAATAAAAAAACATTGCTTATTCATATGCCACCATTACTATAATTGTTGCTTATAACTGTAATTATTAATTGATGCTTTAATAGTTCTCGAGATAATTATAAATAATAAATCAATAAGAAATCAATTGTTTATAAATGATTTTCAATGCTGGCGTGGGAGAAATATCCTGTTAATTATTATAGAATATAAACTTAATAACCACCAATTTAGCAAATTCTCGGACGTGCGTGAGCTGCTGAAGACAGCTACTGGCATTTTTACCTAACTCGAGTTTCGATTTAATGTCAGTAATGTTTTATGTCGCATTTTTTTCTGCAAATTATGCCTACTGCAATGACTAACGCGTCACAGACAGTTTTAATACATCTTTATATACTGCGCTATATTTCACAAGACGGTGCCCAACTGTCCTGTATCTAGAAATCTACAATCAACCTGTATCTAGACAAGTGTTTAGTGTTTAGGTGGTATCCTAACATGGGCCTAGTAAAAGTCTAAGGGCCTCCGCTAAGTCGCGCGGGTGCACGGAGCGGGTTGCACGCCCATCGAAAAATAATATGAGCAGCGCTAACTCGCGCGGACGCGTGCGGCGGATTTTTCATACTATTTTTTGACACGCGCATCCGCTCCGTGCAACCGCTCCGTGCACCCGCGCGACTTAGCGGAGACCCTAACCACAATACTCAAGACATTTTAGAAACAATTAATTCGTTCCTTTTTAGGGTTCCGTACCCAAAGGGTAAAAACGGCACCCTATTACTAAGACTCCACTGTCTCTCCGTCTGTCTGTTTGTCTGTCACCAGGCTGTATCACATGAACCGTGATAGCTAGACAGTCACGCTCCCATACAACAAACGTGATTTTTTTGCCGTTTTTTGCTAATTTTGTATAGATTTTGTTTTGTACGGAGCCCTTCGTGCGCAAGTCCGACTCGCACTTGGCCGATTTTTTTATATTCCAAAATTGCGTATGAATAATCGGCACTACAGAACGACTGAGTCGTTAACTGACTCTTGAGTGAGCCGTAAAAGTTTTCAAAATAACTTAAGAACTAAAAATTTTTTTTTACATCTCATATCATAGATACACATCCTTATTGCATCGTGGATTTAAAAAAATCTAGACCAACCTGCGTCTCCGTGAGGCTGAGGGTCTGGGCCAGCTGCTTCCGCTCCGCGCCCACCACGTAGTGGTTCTTCTCGAAGGCGTGCTCCAGCTTGAGCAGCTGCGAGGGGCTGAAGGCTGTTCTGATGCGCTTGGGCTTGCGGAACGGCTGCAGCAGGAAGCCTGGTATGTCGGGACCTGAGGAAGAGAAATTGGAGTATTTAGGGAATCTGATTATGATGGAGCTAATAGACCATTTGTGGAGTTATCTATGGAAAGTGACCATATTGTCGATGGCGCTTCCGCCATTATTAAAGATTCTCCGATATAAATACAACGTTTGTTTCCTTATTAATCGTATTATTCTTACGTTATTTATCCTACGTATAACAATTAAATTATGCATTTAATATAAAATAGCTTTAGCATAACACAGCTATCGGAAAAATGAATATCAACGTGAAAAATTGCCTAATTGTGCAAAATGTGGTAACAGAATTATCAACAAGTTTTAAGAGTTGTAGGTAATTAATTCTATAGCTCTCTCTACCACACTCTGGGATTACAGGCGTGAAGGTATGTACAGTCACGAACTTAAATTTAGGACCCACCTTAAGTCCAAAGTCATTCTGACATTCTACAACAACAAGGTTGAGTCTCCTATAAGTTACAAATGATTTGGCATCTCTAATGACATTGACGACTTCAAGCCTATTTTTCTTGAAATGGGTCACAAATTAACGATCGCGATAGTATGTATGTTTTATTTTTTGCCAGCGTCTTACGTCTATCTCAATTATAGGCCTATACAAGATTCATTCTGCGAGCGATAACGACTACTGAAACTAAAGAAAATGTATATGATCGCGTTGGTCGCGTGCTATGGAAAGCGGTGGTAGCTGGTACTATACGTGTAAAAGTTCCCGTGCTGAATAAACAAGTTTTATCTTATGTTATCAATATATATTTGGACAATTTTCGAAAATCTTTACCTAGCTTTGTACTCGTATCTAATGGAAAAAATTGTACAAGCAAGAATAACAGACAAAGTCGCGGAGAAAATCTGGTCTAAAAAACCTGGTCGATCATTGTGACAAGAATATGCCTTCATTTTTATTTCTACATGTAATTTAAAAATACTTGATGAAGTATTTAAATTTCCAGTCACATCATTAATGACAATCACTATACTATGTCTACGTTAAGCAATAAAACTTTGACATTAAATCCGCACGATGTAACTTCGTTACGGCGTGCAAACTATTAAATTTCAATCAGAGAAATTGCCCAGTACCTTTAACCTTAGCCCATCTGCAATACGTTTACTGACTCTGATATACGAGGTAATGAAATACCGAGTGAGTTTACAAATCGTAGGCCTTATTTCATGTTTGATGTTAGTGCCAATTTGTTCATACGGCTATCATGCAATTTAATAATGTTTGGCTGTCACTGGCAAGATTATTAGTGATTGTTAGGTTTTTTTTACAAAATTATGAATAGTGTATATAGATATAATTGTTAGTTATTTATAGATGAAGTGGTATACAAATAAACTCTGTCAATAAAATTCTGATTTTTGTTCTTACATAAGTATCGCAGTGTTAAATTATTGTTACGTTCGAAAGAGACACGGCTTTAAAGCCAAAAACACATAACCCTAAAAACATTATAACATTCCACCTTTAAAACACCAAATTAGGTCGAACAAAAGCCTTAAGCCTTTCCGAAAACCAACTCCTATAATTAGCCCACTGAACAAACGACGATCGTTAAACTCCCAACAACTTTGTGTAAGGATTCGCACACATTAATAAAAGCAATCACTTTACAGTCCGGCAACACTGCAATTATGTATTATTAAATGTCATCACAATATCATATCTTAATATGTGTAAATTCAATAAAGACCAATCCATTTTAAACCGAAATACACATTAACAAAGTTGCGTTTTCCTTAGGAAGGGATAAACTTTGTGTGGGCTTAAGTCATCGGTATGCGTTCCGCATGCAGTGACCTCGAATCGACGTCCTGACATTTTAACTAATGACGTTATAATTGCGAACTCGACCACTATTACAAGACTCTCCTTTCTACACCTCTAGTAGCACTTTTATACGGCTAAGCTTGTTTTAACCGATCTATGTTCGCTAGCCGTAAGTTTAACATTATAAAATTATATCAATTACTTTACGTTGTGTGTCGTTAAATTGAGATATTATCTCATGTTTTATTTATTGGATTAATGAATGGAGAACATTATAACGTCATAACTTTTCCGTTTTGTAAAAACATTAAAGTAGTTATAGTCCGTTAAGGATATTCACACTCTCTAACTACTTTAAGTCAATTATTCTTGGCACAAGCTATCAACTCATATTTAAACACATTTAATTTAAAACATGCGTTTTAATGAACGTTTGTTACTATTAGTAACAGTATCTTAAGGGAATCACATCTCTGGTTAGGATTTAAGTGAGACTTTATTGCATAGGTATAGAGTGGTAACTGTTAATAAAAAAATTCATGATTTGGAAGAAGTGTGACTTTTAATAAAAATTATTCATTTTCATCTCACTAGCTCGGAAAGCCCTTTTTGTTTGTTTGATATCTATTGAGAAAATAGCTTTTTATCCACATGTGAAGAAAGAGTTTTGACATTTGAAGGCAGCGATATTTGACAGCTAACAAAACGTAAAACGTTAAAACCACTGAATTTTTAACATCACAATTAATGAATTGCATCGAGTAAAAAATACTAAATACAATCTTACAACTTTATTTTAATTCATAAATATCAGCATTCAACATTAACCTTCATTCTTGTTGTAAATAACCTCCTCCTTTTTTGAAGTCGGTTAAAAACTGATAAAATGTTCTGACAGTCCAAGTAAGTCGATGTGCGAACAAAACGCATCCGAAATAATAATAAAAAACTTAACTCAAAACTTTTTAATTAAGCCGTCAACGCATAGAGGTAGTAAAGCAGTTTTCCTTCATCTTTGCGTCAACGTCATTACGTTAAATATTCGCATGTTTTTCTAGTTTGTTTGTTTGTTTGAAAGACGTATTAACACCTGTGGAATTACGGGAAACCGTGCAAAATGCGGAATTGAGCTTATTTTCCTCGCTGTAGTGAGGTGAAAAGTTTTGTGTTATACACGGGTGAAAAGTTATTTTACGTCTCCTGTGTTGAAACACTCGCTACGCTCAGGATTCTATTTTTGAACAACTCGCTTCACTCGTGGTCAATCATAGAATTCTTTCGCTAGCTCGGGTTTCAAATGAACACTCGCAGGTAAGATACAACTTTCCCCCCTTGTATAACAAATAACTATTTTACTGCTGTCCTGTTTGTTATATAAGCTCGTCAGGTTAATTTTTAAAGTTCCGTACCAAAATGGTAAAAAGGAACCCTTATGGAGAAACTTTTGTGTCCGTCTGCCTTCTATAGCAAAATGCAAGAAGTGAGTGAGCAACAGCTAAGTTTCCTGAAATAAGGAAGGTACCTACAATTAAACTATAATCAACTGGAAAGTAAAATATTTTTCTCTTTACCCTTCTCTTATTTTCGGAACCATTTTGCTTCTAAAGTTTAACTTAACTTTTTAGTGTTCGAATTGTCGATCCTGCTTATTAAAAGTCATGAGTATGAGTTCAAAGACATTTTATAATAGTTTATTCTAAACACGTGAAACGCGTAACTCATGCAAAAACCCTAATTTAATTCCAGCCCATTAATTGGACGTTTAATCGCACAATTATCGAGTAATTTACTCGAAACACAATGGTTTTTGTTCTTTTTTTTGCGTAATTACTAACATAACTAGTGGCTGAAAACCGTATAAGCGAGTTCTTACTTGCCTATTACGAAATTTGCTAGAACTAAAAACAATTAGGCGGTAATTGAGTGTTTTTGTTGATTTTGAATAGCAAACTTAAACTCCGATATACAGCTAACTTTTTTATGGCATGGCGAAAACAAAGGAGCACACAGGCCACCTGATGGTAAGTAGACTCTGATGCCCATCGATATTTTAAATCTTAGAATTACAATCTCAAGAGTGCACCTAAGCTTGCTTTAGTTTTGCATACGAGTTAGTAAAAATTTATAGGTAGAGAGACTATCACCGTGACGCATGTGCGTTAATTTTGTTCTGAATAATTTTTATGTTGGCTTTACTACTCATAAAGACCCCATCCCACAAATCCCCACCCATAAAAGATAAAAAAAAGATAAAAAAGATAAAAGAAATTTATTCAGTAAGTAGGCCGCACGGGCACTTTTACACGTCAAGAATCTACCAGCGCTTCCCAAGAGAAGACCACTGCTGAGAAGAAACGCCGCAAGAAACTCAGCAGTCAGTCATTTTTTAAACATATTTCTTATTACAATGGTACTACTTAGTCTAGCATTATATAAAGCTATAAATATTAAATTAAATATAGTATCAAATAACATGCGTAGTTCAGCAGGAAAACATGCCAATTAAGAATCTTACGGGAGAGATAGAGAGAAAAAAAAAACCACATACTTATGTGTATATAAGATGGTGCGAGACGACCACATAAAAGTTTCGATATGTTTTCCTACATCAACGGTGTCCCCTAGACAAGATAAAGATTTTGCATTTGAATAAATTATTATTGACTAAGTTTCGGGTTTAGGCCATGCATTTTTGTCTGTTAGATAGTCCTCGATCCTATAATACGCTTTAGACATTAACGACATTTTCAAGTAATTTTTAAGTGCTGGAAAGGGTAACTTTAAAACTTCGTCAGGTAATTTATTATAGAAATGAATGCATTGACCAACAAATGATTTATATACTTTACGGACGCGGAATTTTCGGATAGCGATTTTATTTTTATTTCTGGTATTTAAATTATGTGTATCAGAATTTTTGGTGAAAGAATCTAAATTTCTAATAACGTAAATAATATTCTCATAAATAAATTGAGACGCTACAGTCAAGATATTAATTTCTTTAAAAAGTTCTCTTAATGAGTCACGGGAATTTAAATTGTAAATAGAACGAATGGCTCTTTTTTGTAACACAAATATAGTTTGTATGTCAGCTGCCTTACCCCAAACCAGAATACCGTACGACATGACACTATGGAAATAACTATAATAGACTAAGCGAGCTGTCTCAACATTGGTTAGTTGTCTAATTTTCCTAACGGCGTAAGCTGCCGAACTTAGTTTACCTGCCAGTACAGCTATATGGGGACTCCATTGCAAATATTTATCTAATGTTATGCCTAAGAAAATTGCCTTATCTACCATTTGCAAACACTCGTCATTTAGAAAAATACTAGAATGTACCGGTTTAACATTAGGCAAAGCGAACCTAACACATTTCGTTTTCTTAGCATTTAGTAGCAAATTGTTGCTAGTAAACCAATTAAGTACTTTAACTAGTGTGGTGTTAATCCTACTGTAGTCTACGGATTTTCTACATACAAATTGTCATACAAATTGGACTACCATTATTAATTTATTATTTTAGGAATTAGAGGCTCATCGTGTCGCATCTCTCTCAAGCATTCCTTTTTTACGGATACCACATGAAATGACTTCAGATCGAAAAAGAAGCCCGACATAAATCACAATATTTTAAAACTTATAAAATTTCAAAATCTATTTTTGTTATTCCAATAAATACCCTAAAAAAAATATGTTTAAAAATAATGCTTAATGTAATTTTTGACTCGTTATATTACGATTTAGAGAACTCAATTAGTCATTTTGACAGTGATACTAGACTTATATCAATCTAATATTATTTAAAAACATTCGAGTTATATAAAAAACCAAATATACGACGATATCACTTAAATTCTTGCTTACTATAACATTAATAACACTTCTATAAAGGTGTGAAAACTAATTACGGTGAAATTCGCATCACGCGAAACGCGCATTTGCGTTGACAATCCTGGCTATTAAAACATCGTTATAGAGCTATTATGTGACTATTATACAAGCCTTGTACCGCCAGATTACTCTTAATGCTCTTTAATAACCGGTAAATGTGTATTAATGATTGTAATATTAAGTTTGTGCGGTTTAAATATCATTAAGTGGCGCGAAGCTCTTTTATGGAGGTTTATACTACTGGTGTGTTATTCTCTCAAAAAACGGCGGCCGGTCGAACGGACGAGCGAATAAAAGCAGCGAGTTTAAGTAGTCCCGTCCGACCGAACAAAACACATTTTATCGCGTGCATTGTCAATTAGGGAGCCTTATACGTTGGTGAAGTCATGCTGCCAAATTGAATACACGCGCTAAAATGTGTTTTGTTCGCTGTGTCGGGACTACTTAAACTCGCCGCTTGGACCTTGACTCGAGCGAACGATCACCTTTGCTTGTTGAGAGAATCACTACCCAGCTATAGGTTCCCATGTAAAATATCTTATTGGAAATTTCATAACAAACGTTCCTTTTTAATATTACAAGTATCTGGAAAACCGAGCGTTGCTCGGGCTTCCCAAAGATGATGATTTGGCAGATAGATTTATCGCCCCCATTATCCCCTACATTATAAACATCATCGAAATCGTTAGAGCCGTTTTAGAAAACGTGGTTAGAAATGTATAGGCAAATACCTATTACTCGTTTAAAGCCCCTCACAACGGAGGTATCGGATAATGGAATATATATTTTATTATAGCAAAGGACCACACATTACTAAGATATGAATGTACATACATCCATCCCATTGATTACACCGGCGAGGGAAAGAGATAAATATATCTTATAGCTGCGTGTGTGGACACAACTAGTACTGAAAATATATCGTAATATGCATTGCTACGAGTATAATATATTTTTTGGCATATTAATATAAATTATCGCTCCGTGTATGACGCACCTAATAATATAGGATAACATTGGTTCTTGTTCCTAGCGAAATGCCAATTTAAATAACTGTCAATTTAATACGTTAATAAACTTTCAATGGCTGTGTTCGTATTGAAGATATTATTGAGAAACTATATTTTGCTTGGTATAGCATTTTTCAGCGATAACTATAGTGTTACCCATTTCTAAATAAATAAATAAAATAAAATAAATATCAAGGGACAATCTCACACAAATTGACCTAGTTCCAAACTAAGCACTAGGCTTGTACTATGGGTACTAGACAACGATATAAATACTTATATAGAGAAATAAATACTTAAATACAAAGAAAACATCCACGACTCAGAAACAAATACTCGTGCTCATCACACAAGTATCTGCCCTTACCGGGATTTGAACCCAGGACCGCTAGCTTCAGCTAGCGCTAGCGCGCGGCTAGCGCGCGGCTAGCGCGTCGTCAAAATGTTATGTACGTTGACGTTACCGTGCATACATATATGTATGACATTAAATGCGTCTGCAATGCCCTGAATAGTCAGAAAATATGAAACTAAGACAGCTTTGATGAAGGTTTACAATTTATTGATTCCCATTTTGTATAAGGTGTAACTTTTTGTCACATTTACTTATTCTTTTAGTAGTTTTAAACCACGAAGTCCCGACGCCACTACTAAATTAATTTTAACATAAATTGACGCCACCGCAAAACGTCAATATGAAAGGCGGGCTCGGCTTTGTGAATTGAGAACACTATATGACATTGTAGTTTGTACTATGCAAAACATAGATGGCGTCAAGAACACCTAAGCATTTGCTTTAAAGCGCTATTATAGCTTCTCTTTTAAGTCCTAAGTCGCCAGCCAGCAGTATTTCGCCCTCAAATACCACCATTATATCACCAGTATTATTCCTATAGCGTGCAGTTAATACTTATCGAATGTAAAACGATAATTAACCGTTAATAACGTTAATTTCAGAAACGGGTTTAAGTAATTACTAGTTTGACTGACAGACAGAAGGTTGGCGTGTTTTATATAGTTAATATAGGTACCAAGTTTTTACTGGATTTGTAGGAACAAGGTTTGTGTAAAAATTTAATGAGTTTGAATTGTTTGTAGTTGTCATTTGTCTATAAAAAGGTCGAGGTTCGGATTCTTAGTTAATTAGACACGACTATTATTAATTACTTACTTGTATTAGGGTTCTGTAGCCAAAATAGGAAACCTTATCCGTCTGTCTTTCTGTCGTCTGACTGTATGTCTGTAGTAATATTCACTTTTTTTCAAAATCTATCAAACTTCCTCCCATCCCTTATAATGTAGAGCAAGGAAGTTTTTTTTAAATCTTACTATGCGTCTTTCGAGGTATTTTTGGGATAGCTCTTAAAAAATGATGTGTATATTATTATAATTTTTTAGGGTTCCGTACCTCGAAAGGAAAAAAGGAACCCTTATAGGATCACTAAGATGTCGATCAAGTTAAAATTAGTATCAAACGCTCGCGTCTGCATTCCCTCGTAACTGAGAAAAAATTAAACTTCTAAGTCAACGCACAACGCAATCTAAACATACGGCCATTTATACCGCATATCGTCTATATACAAACTCACTAATATAACTTACTAATAACTTAATGAGTTTTTACTCTATATACTTTCCCCCTTACTAATAAACGTTGAGTAACGGTGGTATAGCTATACAATGTTTTGTCCTTATCTGTCAAATTCAAATGTCACAATGACAGGTAAGGGTTGTATAGCTCACAGAATAAAGACTATAGGCATAGAAACCTTGCAATAAGATGAACGTTGCACAAGCTACTTGTCTCTACTTTATAGATTACGTATTGATAAGAGGAAACGAAACAAAAACTAGGTGTCTTTTCTTCTTTAATCTGTCATGGTCATAAGGTGAAGAAACGTCAAACGTATGAATGGACTTCTATGGCCTTACTTTCTTCCATATACTTAGGGAGTTCAAATGACGCCTTGATATGTGACGATGTACCAAATAACGAAAGAACAGCTATAGATGCACCTCTTTCCAACTCACCATTAAAACCATAAGTAAAAGGAAGTCAACCATCATGTATTTTCTGCTTATTTAGTACGGTTTCTATGCCTTCTATACCACCGTTACTCAATCAATCAATCAATCAATCAATTTATTTGCCAAAATGCGTTACATATGGTTGGTCTTAAAAAATAGTATTACAGATAAGGCATTCTGTCGACAATACGACACGAAAATTATTAAATAATTAACCTTAACTAATCATTATGTGAATAAAACAAAATTAATTAATATTAAAAGTATTTCACACAACTATTATAGATGAGGTGCAGTACAAAAACCAAGTAGTCATTATTTCTTACAACAATTATGTCTCGTGAAAACTATTTATTATAATACATTTATTCAATGTTTATTAGTAAGTAATCCTCGTGTGGTTGCCGAGTTAGAATAGTGCCACTCCATGTCTTCCCGTGGATGTCGTAAGAGTCGACTAAGGGAATAAAGGCTTGTAGTATACTGTTAGGCGATGGGCTTGCAACCTGTCATTAATACGCTGGTAAACATCTTAGCCTAATTGTGCAAATTGTGGTTATAGAATTATCAACAAGTTTTTAGAGATGTTTGTAATTCTGTAGCTCTGCCTACCCCACTCTGGGAACGAAGGCGTGAGATTATGAATGAATATTAGTAAGGGGGTTAGCCGATATTTGGACACTCGTAAGGGAATCTAAACCTGAGTACTTTTGACCTAGAACCATACAATTGGGCAAGAAGCGAAGTAAAGGGAAAAATCCATAAACCATTAATTTGTAGTTACATCACGAAAAAAAAAAACGACAATTTTTTTTTAGTCGGTAAACTGACTGCGCCATATGCCTATGTATAGGGACAACAGTTTTCCAACGGCAAAGTTAAGTGTGTCCATCAGTCCAGTTTATCTTTTCATTACAGCAATGTTCTACTACAAGTTTGTACAGAACCCTCGGTGCGCAAGTCCAACACGCACTTGGCCGGTTTTTTACATTTGGGTAACCGGATTTGAGGAAGTGTCACTTTCGCTAGTTTACATGACATGACATAACACTTAAATATCTAGAAAATATTCTAAATAAAAACACAGATAATCAGAGAGGCAATAGCGGCCTTTACACGTAAAGTTCGGACCGCGGGAAACGCCACGCACCATTCCAATCTTCGTTCCGAACCGTACGTTAAATGCAACTGTAATAATAAAATAGTAAAAAATGTACGGTTCGGAAGCGTTTGCTGGCTAAGTAGAAGCTGGCTGAATATACCTATCTTTTCACTCTTTACAATTCGAATTCTAGATTTAAATAGTCGCTTTCTCTTCTGTTTAGGCGTATTTCTCCATGGAGCTATTAAATAGCGCGAGGACAATTATTCGCTTAAAGAGTATTTACTCTTGTGGAGTAAACAGAAGCACATGGGGTTATCTCCACGAACATCTGTCAAGTCCACTTTAAAATTCAATTTAATTAACATAAACAAACAACAATGATAACTATAAATGATACAAATTAATCTTCTTATTCATAAATGCGCAATATCTAAAGTATGCTTGAAATATACACTGTCCTTATCTATCATTATTACATTTGAATTGGATAGAAAGGGACAATAAATACTTTAACTAAAATATGTTTAACCCAAACCTAAACCTAATTAAAACTAAATGAAAAATTAAATAAGATTAACTTATTACGAAACACAAACTAAAAACACTAATAAAAAGCAAGCTTGAAAAAACCCGACTGTTGTTGCTAACCAACTTTAAATCGTTATACTTAAATCCATGATCGTTCAAAAAAAATGATTAAAGAAACCTAAAGATTTTTAAATACCTATTCAATGATACCCCATTTGTCATAGTTCGTCGAGTTTTTTTTTTCTTATTTACAATATTGCGTCTGGTTGCCGCCATATTGAATTTTAATTACTGTCATATCTTTAGTGACACTCACAAGATTACAAGATCGATTGACATAAGAATCATCAAAATTGGTAACCGCGTTTAGTTTCCAGAGCGCCACAAAGGAACAAACATACATATATTGGACCCGATTCTACGTGCACATCGCTTAAATAGCCTAAAACTAAATTTAGGCAGATTTAACAAGTGCTATTTCAGAATGTCAATACAATATTTAATGGACCGCCTAAAATAAGAAGCGTCAGATTCAAATTAGCGCTGTCATTGGATTATGACAGCTGCTCATAGAATAGCAAAGTGTTTTAGCGACACCTAAATAAAATTAGGAAGTTTAGAGGCCGCTGTAGAAACGGGTCCATTGGCTGATAAACACATTACCCTCCTCCTTCGGCAGTCGGGTAAAAAGAGCCCCCGTGGCGAAGTACCACCGATGTGGCGTTTCCTTGTTGTATAGCAATGTGGTCTCCGGTTGTTTCTATTAGTCTTTTCGATATTCATTTGGTAATCGAAAATAGATAGTGACAGTGAGACTCACATGATCTGCCATTAGTTGCGATAACCCCGTTTGTGTTTAAGTGTCACAGAGAACATAAATACACTCTTATCATGTCGACTAACGTTATTTAGTGATTTAAACAGTTATTTGAATATTAAGCATAATTAATGTTAAAACCTTGAGCCTTGGGGGAGGCCTATGTCCAGCAGTGGACGTCTTTCGGCTGACATGATGATGATGATGAATGTTAAAACAACTAACTAACTAAATGGTAGCTACATGTCTACCGACTTTAGTAACGCGAGCGATTTAAAAGTTAGGAACCTTAATACCTAGGATTTTTTATAAACGGGCGTCCCAAGACTTTAGGACATGAAGGGACAGTACCTTAAATATCGTAGATAGGATATTTTGCTGGAAGAAGACTTTATGTTATTTTTAAAAGTTAGTAATACTGCATTCAAAGATTTTCTAAAAATTACTTGCTTCGTCCGGGAATCGAACCCACGTAAATGTGAAAAAAAATCACCCGTTTTTTTATTTTGCCAATCGAAAGAATGAACAAAAAAAAATTCTTCTTAAGTAACATAGCATCTCAAAAGAAAGGAACAACGTATATAGAGGTTCTTTTCAAAGTAAAAAAGGAAAGTTATGTTAAGATTTATATATGTAACTGAGTAAGTAAGTAATAGTTCAATGTGCACTCTACGTGTAGAGATTAAAATCTATTTTTTTAACGGTGGTAGGACCTTGTGGAGTTTCCGTCTGGATTGCTACCAACATCCTTTAAACCTGAGGGCTCAGACAAGATGCACTACGCTAACTAACGTTTCTATTCGATTCGTTTTTAAACCAATCGCGTAACTTGAAGATGACGTGATACGAAAAGTCACGTGGTCTACCAGTGACGCGATTGGTTTAAAAACGAATCGAATAGAAACGTTAGTTAGCGTAGTGCATCTTGTCTGAGCCCTCTGGTTCCCTATTCTAGGCGGTAAAAACGATATCATACTTATTTGTCCTGTTTTGGTATTGTTTTTAACTCGGACGCCATTACTGTCAAGTAAATAAGAGCTAGCAAAACATTGACAATTCGATGACAGGTCAAAGACGATACGGTTTTTACCGCTTAGAATACCGGCCCTGCTGCCAAAAAGTGTTCGCGATGTGTTCTGGTGTGGGGATAAGACAACCGGTGAAATTACTAGCATAATTATGGTCCAAGATCCGAATAGGAGACGATTTGCACCGGGCTGTTTATTCGATGAAAAGTATTTTTTTTATATCAAATTTAATACGCTAAATAATATGTGGCCAATAGGTAGGCTGAAAAACTTCAGTCCAGTACTTATATCATTAAAAAAATGAACATTTTTTTAATGATGAATTTTTCAGCCTACCTATTCGCTATACATTACTTAGCATATTAAATTTGGTATAAAATACTTTTTATCGAATAAACAGCCCGGTGCAAATCGTCTCCTATTCGGATCTCCTACTAATAGAGTCTTAGGTCCTTAGTCTTAAGTTTTAGCAACACGTTGCATTCCTTTACTTTCTAAACCTCTTATCTGATCGAATATTTTAATAGGAAAGTAGTCTTTATAAACCTTGGAACATGAGTGTTTCTTCTATCTAACTATTCCATCAGATCAGATTGAGAAAGAGATGGGACGATTTGCGGTCTTGGGATTGCAGTCTTGAGAATGCAAATGTCTATCGGTCACAGATCCCACTTACCATCAAGTGGCTGTGCGTTCGTTTGCCTTCTCCGTGGAATAAAAAAAAACTTAAACGCGATTTAGGGCATTTTTGTTTATCAAAATCTTATCTATGGCTTGGCCAGTCAGGTCACATTAGTTCAAATGTAGTTTTCTTAATTACGCTTAAATTCTTACTGTCTGCACCGATAAAGATATAATTGAGGATCCATTAAAGTCGAATTTCGTAAACATCATAAAGCATGTGATACACCTCGGGCTGTTGTTACAAGTTTAAAAATAAAACGGAATTGTCAATGGTATAAGGTTTGCGCTAATATATTTCTGACGCAGATTCGTGTGTTATAATAAAATCAATAAGTTCTGTTTTATTTATAGCCAGGTTAGGCATACCTACCTTGTTTTTATTATTTTACTAGATGACGCCCGCGACTTCGTACGCGTAGAATTAGTTTCCCGCTACTCCCCCTATTTCTTCCCGATGGGGGTTGAATTTATAAAAATGCTTTCTTAGTGCTCACTTACCTCATGAAAGGAACCCCTGTACCAAATTTCAAGTTTCTAGGTACAATTGTTTCGGCTGTGCATTAATATCTAAGTCAGTCAGTCAGTTTTGCCTTTTATATATATAGATAAAATACACCCTAACTCCGTAACACCCATACTCTGTAACACCCGTTTTTAAAAGATTGTTTGATTGGTAAAGAAATAAGAGTGTGCGGTAAAGGGTTCCCTCAAAGATGTTATCGTAATATTTTGTAATAAAAAAAATCCGCGAAAGGTACCTAATCGATAGCGTTGAAATAAATAGTAAAACTATCGCTTGGTATAGCATAGCTTTGGCATTAACCAGCCTTCATGCAACAATGTTGCTAAGAAGGCCACGCGATATCGCATAAAAACTCGCATAAATTATTATTGTAAATAATGATCAAGAATCAATGAATCGTGGATCATCTATTAAATTAACATCGTTTAGTTTGAAGTAGCTATTGGAAGTTAGCTCTCAAGCGGAAGTTACGTCAAAATATACTTAGCAACGTCATTTATCGTTAGGTAGTGTATTCTGCCCTTGTAAATAAAAAGGTCGTATGCGGCATTTGATAGTCGAAGCAAATTTAGCCTCCTATCTTAAGAAATAAGGTTACTTATACATACGCAGTTCGATGAGACATGCGCCCTTTTTTGTTAGGCAGTATTGGCCTACTAGTATTGGCCTAGTCACTAGTTCTAGTTTGATTTCCAGAGGTTATTTTCGTATAAATTTAAATCATAATTGACACGTTTAGCGTAGTTGGTAGTGACCCTGACTATGAAGCTAGAGGTTCTAGGTTCGATTCCCGGTATGGGCATATATTTGTGGTATTTGTTTCTGAGTTTTAGATGTTTTCCATGTTTTTAAGTATGTATTTCTCTATATAAGTAAGTTTATCGTTATACATATAGTACCTGGGTGTTTATGAATAAATCTTTAAAATATCGCTTAGAAAAATTACTAGTAAATAAAATAGGATTTGAGTCAAGAAAATAATAATACTGTATAGAAATAGGTTTTTATGTCTCTGCCTAAAATTATGATAGTATCACCAAAAATTTCATTGTTTAAAAACTTTTCTAAAACAGTTTGGTTACTCGTTTATTTAAAAAAAATGTGATCTTGTAGGTTTTTTAAACAAGAACAAATTTATATTTCACCTCAGTCAATTAAAAAACATTTAAAATACATAAGTCTTATAATTACAGCAAACGT
Source organism: Acleris literana (assembly GCA_946894065.1). Classification (NCBI taxonomy): domain Eukaryota; kingdom Metazoa; phylum Arthropoda; class Insecta; order Lepidoptera; family Tortricidae; genus Acleris; species Acleris literana. The sequence continues at coordinate 2,646,250 of OX335690.1, forward strand.
TGGCAGATCAAGCCGCGGGGCCAGAAAAAAAAAATGCGTCCTCAAAAAAACTCCGAAACAAACCATTTTAATTGCATCCTAATTATAAGCCACATCCTAAAATAACAACGCTGAATACGTAACATTAATTAATCACAATTATCAACCAGTTTTCGTTATAAATCATTACCAACCAACTACCGATCAAGATGGCTGCTACTCAAACAAGATTACAAACATAAATCGGCCGCAACTTAATCGGTTCTCCGCTCAACAAAGTAGTCTCATATTACATCCAATTATATACCATTCAAGCCTTTTAGACGAATATTGTAAAACGGTCACAATCGCGTAATTAAGAAACGGTACGACGTTTGCTACTTGGTTAACGAGCCAGTGATGCGCCGTGACGCCATCGATATCGATAGCCACAATTGGCACTTTGAGGTTGTAAAGTTTTATGACCCCTCATAATTTATGCGTAAATTATATGATGGAATATTTAATTATGATTGCAAGACACACGGAGCATTAGGGTTCATTATTTTGACGGTTAATTGGCGTGTCACAACAATAGGTGATCAAAATGAATACTCTATTTTAAAGTAAGGTCAGTGATGAAACAAAAGAGTTCTTTGTATTAAATCCTTTTGGCGATGAGTAATGATAATTAGTTATTTTTATTTTTGATGCTACCAATGACTACGTGTAATTGGTAGCATATTTTTAACGGTATAAATATAATTAAAGTTAATTTTATAAGTATCGCTGTACAACGAGGAAATGCTGCCAGCATCTGTGGTACTACTGGTACATTGCAACGGGGGCCTTTTCTTTTCTAGCTTTTATTTAGTTTTAATTTTATATTATTTAGCTTAGTTATACTTAGGTTTATTTTAGTTTTAATTTATTTTTAATTTGCCATAGTTTTAGTTTTAATTTTTAATTGTTACTTTATTAAGTTTGTAATTTGTAATTTTGCCTAATAAGTTTCATAATAAATGGTAAATCGAAATCCTAATATCGATATCAGGCCAGCTCTACGGAATAATCAAATTTGGACAACAATAGCGTCGGTTGGTAATCGCGGGCGTTAGGTTCCCGCTCCGTCACAAAGGACCTTTGTCAAAGCTAACTTTTTAAAACTTTTTTTTCTGACACGGGAAGCGTTAAGCCAGTTTAATTAAAATGAACCCAGCTAGTTCATAAAAATAATATTATTATAGTGGGGTGGGTTTGAATAGTGTCGTTATTTGCCAAATAATATTTGATAGGTCGCGCGTTCGGAGGGAGTTTTTTGTTGACACATAATGCCGCCGTGAGGGGTGTGTATAATTTGATTTTTATTGCTACTGGTCGCTGTATAACTAGTTTGATAAATAACTTAGTTACATTGCTAATTTGCTCAATTGTTACATTTCGAAAAAAAGTTTTTTATCTGGCTGAATGGCCGTTTCTAATGCCTTGGCAACACGTCTTTTCATAACCTCAAAATCACAGTCGTAACTCGTAACTCTGGTAATTATGATTGCAGAAAATAATAATTTACTCAACTTTGTCGCTAATTATGAATACAATTACTTATCTGTGGCATAATTACGGCTAATGGAACGATAGTTACATTGTTATAGGTTATATTGAGGTTATCTACCACGTTATGAAATAAGCATCTCTAATAGGATAATAGGATCAAATGTCACCATGCTGAATAACATTTTTATTGCTTTTATCTCGTTTGCTTTATGGTCTTCACATTTTTAAAACAATCCTTTCCTCACTAGGATAAAAAAACAAATGATTTAACTAACAACCGACAAGCACTTTGAAAAAGTTAAGGGAGGTAAGTCCGGTATAATAAAAGGGTTGCCTAATCCCCAGCATCCCGTTAAAGACGCCCAAAATCATTTAAAATCATTATTAAATCCCCACTAATACAAAACCAACTGGTTTAAATAAAAAACGCCGAAGAAAAGCCAATTAACTTATTTCAAAAACCGCAACGATACAAACAAAATGACACTTTGTTTCGTTTTTGAAAAAGGAACGAGGCATTCGTAATTCAAACGTTCCCGAAGGATTAGCTTTTATTTTTAAAAACAAGCGCCGACAGACCACAGATAACGGAGTTTTATCGTAAATGCTGGTGTTTTGAGATAAGCTACTTTTTTAAATAAAAAATCAGTTTGTAAGCCGTTGAAGGATTCATGGATTAACAGTTTGAGATAACTAAGCCTTTTCGGTACTTAATTTTATTTTGCAGTAAAGATTTTAACTGTGTCTGAGCCAGCTAATTAAATTAATTAGTGTTGTTACAAATTCTTTCGCAGTTTTCAAATATGGAAGACCATGGTCAACGGAATGCGGTCGAAACTTTAACGCATGTTTTCACTTATCAAGTTTTACTTGGTATTCAAAAGCTAACTTCACAGTATTTTTTTTAATCAGTATAGCTCATTTTAGTGTAAAGAATCCGAAGTAGCTACAGCCTGTTTGTCTAGTGGGTAAGTGATTGCTGACGAACGAACAAACAACTTCTCTATGAAAATATTTGATTTTTTAAATAAGACTTCCTGTGAAGCTCGATGGGAAGCGACTGACTAATTTGTTGATTCATAAGGATGGACAAAAAAGGTTGGAAAAGGTAGCCAAAGATGGGAAGAATGACTCGGTAAGTATCGAGTGTTTTTAAGTTAAATATTTTTGTCCCAAAACTTTTGAATTTACAAAATCACAGTCGATATATTTACTTTTTAGTTCAAAGTTTAAATGCATAAAGTTATGTTACTGTCAAAAGTGCTTTCTTACATAATCTATTTTTCTTTCTAAGTTCGGTTTTATTTAACGAATATTTTTTTGCTGATGATGATGCTTCTCAAACTTTTACAAATGATAGGGATGGGCATTTCATTTGATCTGTGGACCTTTTTAAAAGAGGAATTCTGGCCTAGTCGTGTCATATTTCGGCGATTTCGTGGCCGCCGGCTAGCGGACACCGCGAAAGTGTATAAGTAGTCGTGTTAATTTTATGTTATATTCTGTTAGAAAGTTTATTCTATTCTATTCTACTCTATTTATCGACTTTAATTTAGGTTTAGAATTTTGAGTTATATTTTAGAAGCAATTTATATCTTACTACCTAATATAATCGCACTTACTTACAAAGGGAAGTAATTAAAGCTCATTAAAATTAAAAATATAAGAGCGTGTCAAATCTGTGTTGCTTCACTCACAATAATTATTTGAACAAGTTTACTCAATTTAACATTCATGTAAACGATCATCAACCATTTTTAACAACTTTCACTAAAGCAAATTTTCGCTCATAGTGATGTATGCTTAAATACTCATTTGTAATGTCGATAAATTTTATTGATTGAATATTTTGACATTTGTATTTAAAAGATATACATGATACCAATTACTAGATTAATTCGGTTTTGAGTCAAATGGGAGTCTATTTTCGAAAGTGGATGCCTTTAGATTTATATTGATGAATTATGACGAATTTATGATAAGTAAAACTGAAACTAATAAAGAAAAACTTTCGAATCATCGAATGCAAAATGATAAAAGTAATGCTGTTGAAACTCTTTCTAGATAGAGTTCATTATACGTACCTAGATTGTTAGAAAAAAAACTTTTTTTATCAACTAATTAATACAAATTCAGAAATAGCCTAGCACAGTTGATGGTAAGCATCTTGAATAAGATAATTATTCTAAAAGTAGGTCCCTATGCATTAATCCTATAACAAAAAACTCCGTTCTATAGTATACTTAAATAATCTATTCTATTTATAGGTAGGTACTATTTATACTATGTCCGTTCCTTTTAATTTACAGTGTGTATACCAAATATAATGCCACTTATAATTACCTACCCAAGTATATTACGGTAGGTCTACTAATTCTCTCAAGTTGGAAGAATCCAGTTTTCAACCAGACCGACGGAAAATCCAGCATTACGAAATAAATAATATTAGGAAGGACTTTTTTTACAGAAGTCGGCAGACCAAAGGTAATATAGCCCAAAAACTGGCGTCGCCGGCGGCGTGGCGTTTCGTTTTGCAAGAGATTATGCGGAATTTACTACCACTCTGCAGTACTTAGTGGAGAGGAATTTGAAGAAAAAGAAGATATGAAAGTACATGACAAGCCAAAGAGGTTCATTAGTCATCTCACCTCGAGATGGGAAGGATAAATAGGATAACGTAGGTATAATCCAACCTAAACACTACAGTGGTCTTAAATAAACAAAATACCAATATCACTTAAACCCAATAAATCCAGGATTAAATTTGTACCGGCGGCAACTGATGTTACATCCTTCCGGCGGTAACTTTAGGAACTCGGAAACTTTTAACCATTAAAAATGAACTTAAAATTGCCAGTAGCCACTTTATCGCACGATATTTGCACATCACTAATGCCACTTAATGACATGTCAAAGAACTGTCAAAATGTCAGGTCCTGAATGGACGTTTAGGGCAATTAACTAGAAATCAAGATGCAGGTGCTGCGGTTGGCATTTAGGTGTTTGACAGTAATATAGACAGGATTGCTTTGAGCTGTCGGATAGTTTAAACGGCTTTGGATAATTATATGTTTGATAGGTATGGTGTAAATAATAGCTTTTGTTCATGGCACTAATTTTTTTATGTTTAACTAGTCGAGGTAATAGAAACATGTTAGCTATTTTATGATCGTTAGGTATGTACTTCTTATTATTATCAAGAAATAAAAAACTTAGATCTAATTATAATGTATTAAATTATATAATTTTTAATTATTCGAGTTTTGTTTGCGCGTCGACCGACAGTAAACCGTTTGCAAAAATAACATTTATTTATTCCAACTCATACAATCACTATATATCTCATCACACCATAATTTGTTCCACCATCTAACACAAGTCGTAAATCAAAACTTTGTTTTATGCCAGAATTTAATTTTAAAAACTTAATCTAACTTCACTTACCTCCCGGAAACCTATGCGGGAATATCCTTCCATGTCTATTGATGAGCCAGGGATATAGCTGGTAGGACTCTCTTGGCACGGGGGCGGCGGGGTGCGGGGGCGGGTGGGGCGGCAGCGGACCTCCAAACCCTTGCTGCTGATGAGCAAGCGCCGCCGCCAACGCTGCGCCTTGGAAGTGCGCCAAGAACTGGTGGTGGTGGCTCTGAGCATCGAGGTAAGGTAGTCTCTTCAACTCAGGAGAAGGAAACACAGCTGGCAGAGCGCTCGGCCGCAGCAGCGGGCGAGGAGACGGACTTCTAGGCGACGCAATCGGAGACGGGGAACCAGGACTCGCCAGCGGCGGCGAGGCGTGCTTCGGCGGACCACCAACTATACTGTCTATGCTGAAGCCGATCTTCGGCTTCGATGGCACCGCCGCAACAGGGGTCGGTGCGAGAGGCATCATGCTTTCACGAGTCAATCACAAACACAGCACTGTCACAGGGCACAATCCATGGTGACGCGCGATACGAACGCCAAGGCGGCGCGCGGCCGAATGACTAGCTCGCCCGACGCCCGGCGCGGGAAAAAATAACGAACATGGATACCTGCGCGCTGATTGGCTGCTCACTTCCAATGGGTGTTGACAGTTTGTGGAACAGAGTTTGAAATTTCAATTGGTGCGCCGCGATTGGTGGAGTGTAACGGGGAGGTTGTGTTTGAATTTGGAACGCTTTCGCGGTGGGCGGTTGGAGTCAGGAGCTTGCGTGTAAGCCTGCCGGTTGAAAGCGTCAGTCGCTGCGAGGCCGGCGACAGCGGCGGGTAGTCTCTTCTCTTTGGCCGGGTAGGACACAATTAGGGCCCGGATTGGGTCGCCCGCTCGTTTCGGAGTCCGCATTCGAAATAATACTCCTTAATTAACTCCCATACTTTATTAACTTAATGTCCCGAGATAAAGTATTTTCTGCGATTTCTCGGTTAGAAAACAATTAGTTTCGACTGCACCGCTCGAACCGACGCTTTTGGCATTTCTAATTATTTTTATCGGTATTATTGTTCATACTTTTCTTATAATGTTAAATTAAATTTTAATGAAACTCGATAAGGTTTGAATTTCACGCAAATTTTACGCCATTATAAACTAAAGAGTGTTTGGTAAATAGTTTGATTTTTTAATTAAAATTGTTTCGCTTTTACTACCGTGCCGGGCGCGATTAGTTGTTGTTTAGAAAACATTTGTTTCATAAATTTGTATTGCCTACGCGGGATTATGGAGCGAATTCTTATCGTTATTAGAAAACCTACTGTATAATAATATGGAAAATATACCTACCTAGATATTGCAAATGGTGTAATTCTGGCTAGAAATTCATAGGGTTATTTTAAAGTGATATCGCGAGGACATTTTTATTCAGGTAGGTAGGTACTTATACTTAAATCTGAACTTATTAGGTAACTTTTTTTCCAATTTCAGCTCATCTTAATTTGTTTCATTATTTGTAACATTGAAAAAAATTTGATTAGATCAAATATATTCACCATTTATTTTTGAAAAATTTCCGGCTTGTATTTAAACATGTATCAATCTTGAACCATCTCCTGTAACATCGTAACATTGCTATAAGCGTCGCAAGAAACTTAACGGTTTGCCTTTTTATACCAAATTACTTATTACAACAAACATAAGTTACCCTTTAAGGAGACTGTTACATTGCAAATCAAAGTAAAGTTTCAGCCTTTTTTATTTACAATTAGGTACTAATTCATAGATTTTATGTCAGAAACATGTATTCTGGAACTTTTGATCAGCATATCGTCGGCCTAAATTGCAAACCTGCTAAATATTTTTTTAGGATTAGCAGGTTTGCAATTTATTTCATCTATTTAGAATGCAAAACTGCAAAATCCTAAAAATGGGTTTAGCGCGTTTGCAATTTAGGCCGACGATATCATAAAACTCTGATTTTAACATCATACCTACAATATTATAAAAAAAACATAAAATTTAACGGTGCACAAAATACAATTTGATTTATTTTTACGACATTGTGATTGGTGTAAATGCCAGTTCTGATTCCATATGAGCCAAACAAGACGTTAGATCAACTATGATGTTACACAACACAAATTGTTGAAATACAAATAAACTTGATGGTTTAACTATAAGCTTTGGTTAATATTAATATTATTACGTATTTAAACCTCGTAGTTATTTCAACTAGTAGGAAAGAAAATCTCTCTTTGTTAACACTCATGTTAAGGTGTGAAATAATTCAGATACGAGGATAGATGAGGGGAAAGCAGAGCTACATGCAAGTTATCACAATTCATCAATTTTACAATGCGTTGTTATTGTTAAAATCTGAAAGTGGTCATGAACAAATAGTCTTTTGGTAAGGCCTTGATGTAAAGAAGGAAAAGTAACGGTCCCAAAATGCTACCCTGTGGCACACCAGGTGGAATCCTGGATAACTTACTATGCATTTTTTACTGTGCCCGCTGACCTCACAAGCTGCGTAGGTACCTACTTATCTACCTATCTAATGCACCAGCTGAATAGTGCGCTAAGAAAAAAAACCCAAAAGCGAGAAGGAAGCTATGAAAATGAAGTAATATTTTTTATATTGGTTTAATCTTAAAGTTGTCGATGAAACTTTTTCATAATTAACTTAAATACGGGAAAAATAAATTTGTTGTCTGAATATTTACCAGTTAAAACCAATACAAAAAATGTACTTATAGCAAAAAAAAAAGCGAAACAGCAGATTTTTAATTAAATAAAGGGAGGGAAAAAATTCCCTTGCACACACACATTTAAGTCAAAAAATATTCTTAAAACGTGTAAAAAAGAACATCATTGTCGGGAGAGGGCATTGTTATTAATTTTGTGGAAAAATGAAATGCGTTGATCATTACGGCGATAACATACTAAAAATTATAAATCGAATGCGCAAAAGCACGAGTGTGAAAAAGGATATAAGTCGACTTAACTCATACTAAAAAAAGGGTAGGTACTAGGTACCTATATACATAAACGAAGTAGGTATAATCAAATCAAAATCAAAATATTTATTCAGTAAATTGGCCACATACGGGCTCTTTTACACGTCGGTAATATACAGTGAATCTACTAGCGCTTCGGACAAGACCATCATTGCGGAGAAGAAGTGCCGCAAGAAACTCCAGCAGAAGGTCATTTTTTCAAATATAAAATACAATAATACTTAAAAGTAAGTTACATTACAAGGTAATAAAGCAACAAATATAAATTATTAGAACTATCACATATAAAAAAAAATATACCAGACTTAAACCCTTTTTCACTTTATCTTCAGTAGAGTTATATCCTTTTTCACTAGAACCCCTGATTATAATGTATAGGTACATACTATGAATGAGTAGGTACTATAAGTAGCGTATTCAGGATTTTGGTTAGGGAGGGGCTTGCTGAGGGTAGCTTTTCTCCGTTTTATCAAGTTTTTTTGTCAAGGAAGGTCTTTGATGCATATTGTGCCACTTGGATTCGCTACTAAGTTCTACGATAATTTTCGTCTCATGACCAGTAGGCCTATTGCCTAACGCACTCGCAATCGCAATCGACTTCAAAGTGGAACAATTGTTTTCATTTTGTATGCAGACTCGCCTCCGGACTGTCAAAATGAAAACGATTGCGTTTGCGTTAGGCATCAGTAAGCGCAAGTTCAAGTCCCAGCGGTTGCGATGCCTATACATGAACCAATGAACCGATGCTCTTACGGTAAAGAAAATATATCTTAGGAAACCTGCACATGCGAGCTGATGTAATGGTCTAAGATCCGAATAGGATACCATTTGCACCGGGCTGTTTATTCGATGAAAAGTATTTTATATCAAATTTAATACGCTAAATAATATGTGGCGAATAGGTAGGCTGAAAATTTTCAGTCCAGTACTTATATCATTAAATTTTTTTTTTTTTAAAAACTTTTTTTTCAAATTGTTTTTTTTTTTAATGAACAAATTACATACTAATCGAAAGTATGAAGTCTATAGAATATGCAATCGTTAGGTTTGGTGCAAATTGTTACTTACCTGTTTATACCTACCCAATAGTTTGACGGGAAAAAATAGTCAACCTAACGTTTGCATATTCTATGTATAGGCTTCATACAGAATGTAATTAGAAGGGTAGCATTTTATTAAATAAGAAATAGCAATTTTTTTAAACAAAGTTAATTTTTAAGTTTTTAATTAATTATATACTGGACTGAAATTTTTCAGCCTACCTATTCGCCATATATTACTTAGCATATTAAATTTGGTATAAAATACTTTTTATCGAATAAACAGCCCGGTGCAAATCGTCTCCTATTCGGATCTCCTACTATAATGGGGTTTTTACAACATATTGTATAGGGTCGTATTTTATCCGAAAGGGCCACAATAAGATTTAAAGATAAGACGACCATTTCGTATACAACGCTCGCCGCCATACTAAATTCTGGAATCTCTGGGATTTATTAAATACGAACATAACAGTTATATTCATTCTACTTAATGCTCTAGGACGCCCATACTGCCCTACAGATAAAATACGCATGTGCAATTAATTCATAGTAGCATATTAAACTCTCAACGGTTATAATAAGGTTGGATGTGCAATACAATTCATATAGGAGATGTGCCTTTTCTCCGTAAGAGGGCAGCATAGCCAAGACGCAAACGTTGTTAACGTTTCTGTATTCTATCGACGCGAAATGTATAGCGTTGACATAAGCGGTTGACGCGATCTGTCATTAGCTTACGTCAATACATTTTCTCGGGGTGCCCTTCGCATGGTCTAAAATTTTAAGTGCTAAAACTTTTTGATTGAAAATGTTTGGTATAATATTAAATGGCATACTTATTTTTTAGCATAAAGATTTTTTTGTATAAACATTTTTTGTTCTAAAGCACTTTTGGCCTAAAATTTTTTTATTTTTTTATTACTACAAGTCTAAATCCATAATATTGTTAGGTCGAATTGTTTATTAATTGTTATTTAGCATAACATACAATGTCCTAAAATTAAAATCATATGATTGCTCAATTAATCTACACTTAGGTTAGTTTAGAACTGTATCAAGGTGCGAAGCGCCCCACCCAACAACTAGGCGGAATAGGAGATCCGCAAAGCGGAGCTCCTTCGACTTCCTCTCAGGGTCTGGATTCATTTTGAATTTGTGGTAACAATATTCAAAATAACAACGTTATACCAATATTACATTTGGCAAAATAACGTTATTCCATACAAATGTCTAATGTCAATGTGTGGTGTGTTTCTAAACATATCTTCGACCAAACGATATTATGCAAAACAATATCGATCAAACAGTTTTAGACATTTTAGTCATCCGACGAAACTTTAGTAGGAATGCAAAAAAATATGTTGGCAAAAAAAATATGTTGGCAAAAAAAATATGCTACATTTTTTTCGACCAACCGATATACACCCATTTCCTCCATTTTCAAAAATCGTTAATTTAACGTTATGAATCTTGACTAGCCCCTTGGTACTGTTTGATAAACTACCACACAATGATGTTGCCTACTTGTTCCATCCGTAACAATGTTACCATCAAATTCCAGCTCAACCGGCTCCCAGACCTCAGGTAGCTCAACCAGTCATTTCCTATAAACCCAAAGCGCACTGTCCGTGACCCTACCTGGTCGTGTACCATCAAAACACAGTTAGTATGCGGGGAAAGACGAAATGTGACTTTTTTTAAAGTTTTAAGTATATCTAGACGAAACGTGACAAGTTGTAAGTAACATCATCATCATACGTCATAAGATGCAGGATTAAGTGGTGGTAGGACCTTGTATATCGTCCGTTCGGCTCACTACCACAACTTGTCCTTTAGCCTATCGCCAAGCAACAGTATTCGTTTTGTTGTGTTCGCAGTCTTGTAAGTAAGTACACTATTGCACAAAAATAAATCGTTTCATAAAAAAACACTGAATGAAAATAAATAATGAAAACTTATCCCTTTAAGGCGGCATTTCACCAAACTTGGAATAAGACTTACTCCGAGATTAGTCTATACAAATTCGGCGTTTAATAAAGGTATAACACCTTATTCCAGTTTCGTCGAATGCAACTTAAGAGATCTCTTCCAGCTAACTTTGGAACAACTGGGTGAGGGCAACGCATGAAGATGGCAAAAAACAAGCTAAGCTAAAAAAAACTAGTCTTGCGATTGTAGTCTTGGGAATGCAAACTATGAATCTTAAATCCCACATATTGACGACGCGTTGGCCTAGCTGGTAGTGACCCTGCCTACGAAGCTAGCGGTCCTGGGTTCAAATCCCGGTAAGGGCAGATATTTGTGTGATGAGCGCGAATATTTGTTCCCGAGTCATGAATGTTTTCTATGTATGTAAGTATATATTTCTCTATATAAGTATTTATATCGTTGTCTGGTACCCATAGTACAAGCTGTAGCATTACCGCTACAAATCGCGTTGGTTCGCGTTAATTATTGCTTATTTATTTCGCCTTTTTCGTTTCTCAGCCTTTTTGGTATTGCGGACTTGTTCATTGACCGGTTAGAGTTTGTAATTTCTACTGACAGTTTTGAATTTTGAATTCGTTTTTGTTAGATCCGTTCCTTGTTATGGGACTGTCATTCGATCTCGTACTCTTGCCTTGATACACCAGAAAAATTGGATAGTCTCTACTCAACCCAAGTTTCTCTTTAACTGAAGCCAGCTTCGAGTGCCGCGTCCGGTTGTAATGTTACGTGAAGGCCTTATCTATTACGCCGTGGTCTCAATAGTGGGCCGATCGTGTTAGTGCTGTTGTCTTCTGTGTGTCCGGATAGCGGCACCTCCGCTTACCCCATATCTCGCGACTCATCGCCCCGACTGAAGATTTGGACGACTGGTTCGGACATTCAGCGTGTGGTTCGCCATCGAGTTCGCTGGCTTTTCCCGCTGCGACAGTTGCGACGAACGCAGCGTGGTTACATCTTCATACGGCGGCAAGCGACGACGGAAGTTCACAGGATAGTCACCATTTCGTTGTTTTTTTTTTTTTTTTTAAATTCCAAAATAGAGTCCGCGAACTCACCCCTAACCTACCTATGGTTATTTATTCGGAATTATTTTGGCTATAAATGTTATTAGATTTCTAGACCTTTTTTTTACCGATCAACACCACAATTTGTTACCCCTGTTTCATTATACTCCGAACTCCTCAGTTTTAATCATGAAGCGCTTCTTGCATTTTAACAGATTCATGTTATTTTAGTTCGAATCAGATTTACCTATAAATTGAATACAAGTTTTGGCCTGACCGTGTTCTAAGGTGGTCTTTTACCCTTTATTAGGCAATGTGTTTTAAATTAGAAAGGCTTTATTAATGTGACAATCCGCAGACCGTTTCATATTAAACTGTTTTGTTACCTAAGCTAAATTCCGTGTCAGCCTAGTAATCTAGTTTTTATAGTTACATTGTAAGTAGTTTGTTTTAATTTAATCATTGTGTGTTCCCCTTATTATATAACCTTGTTGAATTTCGTTCGGTTTTATTTTACTTATACAGGTCCAAAATTTACGTGCTGATGGTTTTATCACAACCATCCCGTGTAGTGTTTCGTGCCATTTATCATTTTGTAGCGCTCCATAAAAATAAATGGCACGAAACACTACACGGGATGGTTGTGATAAAACCATCAGCACGTAAATTTTGGACCTGTATAAGTAAAATAAAACCGAACGAAATTCAACAAGGTTATATAATAAGGGGAACACGCAATGATTAAATTAAAACAAACTACTTACAATGTAACTATAAAAACTAGATTACTAGGCTGACACGGAACTTAGCTTAGGTAACAAAACAATTTAATATGAAACGGTCTGCGGATTGTCACATTAATAAAGCCTTTCTAATTTAAAACACATTGCCTAATAAAGGGTAAAAGACCACCTTAGAACACGGTCAGGCCAAAACTTGTATTCAATTTATAGGTAAATCTGATTCGAACTAAAATAACATGAATCTGTTAAAATGCAAGAAGCGCTTCATGATTAAAACTGAGGAGTTCGGAGTATAATGAAACAGGGGTAACAAATTGTGGTGTTGATCGGTAAAAAAAAGGTCTAGAAATCTAATAACATTTATAGCCAAAATAATTCCGAATAAATAACCATAGGTAGGTTAGGGGTGAGTTCGCGGACTCTATTTTGGAATTTAAAAAAAAAAAAAAAAAACAACGAAATGGTGACTATCCTGTGAACTTCCGTCGTCGCTTGCCGCCGTATGAAGATGTAACCACGCTGCGTTCGTCGCAACTGTCGCAGCGGGAAAAGCCAGCGAACTCGATGGCGAACCACACGCTGAATGTCCGAACCAGTCGTCCAAATCTTCAGTCGGGGCGATGAGTCGCGAGATGTGGGGTAAGCGGAGGTGCCGCTATCCGGACACACAGAAGACAACAGCACTAACACGATCGGCCCACTATTGAGACCACGGCGTAATAGATAAGACCTTCACGTAACATTACAACCGGACGCGGCACTCGAAGATGGCTTCAGTTAAAGAGAAACTTGGGTTGAGTAGAGACTATCCAATTTTTCTGGTGTATCAAGGCAAGAGTACGAGATCGAATGACAGTCCCATAACAAGGAACGGATCTAACAAAAACGAATTCAAAATTCAAAACTGTCAGTAGAAATTACAAACTCTAACCGGTCAATGAACAAGTCCGCAATACCAAAAAGGCTGAGAAACGAAAAAGGCGAAATAAATAAGCAATAATTAACGCGAACCAACGCGATTTGTAGCGGTAATGCTACAAAGCCTAGAGCTTAGTTTGGGACTAGGTCAATTGGTGTGACATAGTCCCCTGAATAAAAAAAAAATACTGTCAGTTTGTCTGTGTAATCATTTGCGTTCTCCTTGCCAAAAAAATATTTAAAAAAAATGTTGGTTTAAAATTGTAATTAGCATAATAGGTTATTTTGTATGCACTGTAAGCCTGTTATTGCGTAATAAATAAGCAAATAAATAAATAAATAAGGACTGCCAGCAACTTCATATCTTTCTTCCCATACTCCCTTTTTTATGACACGGAAAAAGCGAACGAGCTCACAGGCCACTTAAGTAAGTTAAGACTGCAATCCAAGACCGCAAATGCGTTGTCAACCCTGAGGACTAAGATGGAATGCCTCTATGCTAGTAATTTCACCGGGTACCCTCACACCGGAACATAACAATGCGAACACTGCTGCTTGACGGTAGGTTAAATAATAAGATGGTGACATCCTGCCACGACCTGCAAGGGGTCCATGTGAGCGGAAAAAATAAATGGGGGTCCATGAGATGAAAATGGGGTTCCACGATAGTAATCTCATTTAAGCAGGTCGTGACTTTAATTTTGACTTTCCATTAATGGAATAATCCATATTCATTCACAGATAGTAGGCACCTACTTACTTACGTAATACTTTCTTATAAATATATAAATATACACACATCTATCTATATAAATTATGTTTTAATTTTCTCTGCGTGTAAGTTTTTATTTGATAAAAAATATTTTCCCGCGCTAAATTTTAATTGTAGCCTTTGTAAATTTTTAGCCGTGCTAAATTCCGAAGATTTCTTGCTTAGTTTTTACGTGACAGCGTAAATATTAGGTAAGCAGGGGGTCCACCTAAAACCAAAAAAAAGTGCCAGTGGTCTACGAGCCAAAAATATTTGGGGACCTCTGAATCTGGACCGACCTTGCACAAAGTCATACCACCACTTTTATGCGGTTTTTCGATCAGGTAGCATTACCGACGGCGCCCTCTCGGTCTACTAGGCTCTTTAGACCACTAGCCTATCCTAGGTGATAAAACCCACCGTAATTAGATAGCCGCTAGAACAACAGCCCAAACTAGGTCGTAATGGAAGCAGCATCTCCTTAGAAATGCAAATTTGCTCACGACTGTATTCGATTTCGAAAGCGTGATAATAGACCACAAACAAAATTATAAAGGTAACATGTAGCTTATTCTGTGTTATGTAAATTACATCTTGAATTTAGGTGTGTTAAGTTGGATTTGGACTGGCTATAATAGATTTGAATTTATGCATTGTGATTTTTGTCGATTGCTCGTCTATTGGGTTTGAGTTTTAGGACACACCCTATTGGTTAAAACTTATAACCTACTGTTTGATTTCAATAGGTCACAGATTATATCTGATATTGCATTAGTACAGCCACCAGCAATAATATGGTTATACAGTGTGTTACCAGCACCCCGGCCTTTTTTTAAATAACACGACCATCGTAATGTTACCATGACATTAATTTAATTAATAAACAAATTTTCAGGCTTTGTTAACTTTGTAACAAAATTTTAATTGCCAGCAATGTAAAGCACAGCAATTTGACAAGTGTAAATGACAGTCGACGGATACTTTATTTATTATGATTTGCCCCCGTACCACGACATGCCTCGTACTAAGCAACAGCGATGCTGATAACGATGTCAGTATCTAAGAAAATTTAATATGAAGTTATTTTAATTATTTTTTAATTGATAATACTTGCAAACAATTGCTAAAGCAACATAATTATCGGCAGATTTAATAAATGCCCGTATGCCGGTAACACACTGTATATAATTATGAGTGTATGTCGTGAGTGCCTGAGTATGTGGCGAGGCGATGGATGGCAGGGGCATTTGTTCTTGAAGGACTGTTTTTTTTTCATGCTAGTTTAGGGAATATGCATGAATTTTTTAAATAGCATCTCTCAACAAAATATGAAAATACCGTAAAAGACATCACCAAAAGTGAAGTTAAAATTAAAATCGGTCAAGTAAACGGATGATACAAGCCAGGGGCGCCGACTCCGTGGGTGCTCGGGGCTCAGGCGCATGAGGCGAGCCAGCCAGATACAGCTTCGCGAAGAGCGGCATGGGCTGCTGAGGCGATCATTAACTACTACAAGGAATGGGGCCTGCAGTGCAACGCTAGCAAAACTGATTGCGTTATGTTAAAAAAGTAAAAAAAAGTAAAAGAAATTTATTCAGTAAGTAGGCCGCACGGGCACTTTTACACGTCAAGAATCTACCAGCGCTTCCCAAGAGGAGACCACTGCCGAGAAGAAACGCCGCAAGAAACTCAGCAGTCAGTCATTTTTTAAACATATTTCTTATTACAATGGTACTACTTAGTCTAGCATTACATAAAGCTATAAATATTAAATTAAATATAGTATCAAATAACATGCGTAGTTCAGCAGGAAAACATGCCAATTAAGAATCTTACGGGAGAGATAGAGAAAAAAAAAACACATACTTATGTGTATATAAGATGGTGCGAGACGACCACATAAAAGTTTCGATATGTTTTCCTACATCAACGGTGTCCCCTAGATGTTCACAAATAAACGCAAATTCAACCGCACCATACAACTTCAACACGAAGCTTTACCAATTAAAAGTAAAATTAAATATCTGGGAGTCCATCTGGACCAGAGATTAGTGATGAAGGAACATGTTAAAATCACAGTAAAAAAGTGAAACAAGTGCGCGGAAGGCTTGCCCCCATTATAGGGTGGTATAGTAAAGTGTCTCTTGAAACTAAACTGAAGCTGATTAAAGGAACTTTGTTACCAATCATTGATTACGGCATTGTACAACTATACCCCGGTGTGTAAGTCTAAGCTACTAGAATTAGAGAGGCAATATCGAATGGCATTGAAGATAGCGGGCCACTTTCCTCGCAATACGAGTTCAGAAGTAATTTGGCAGATACTTGATGAGGATCCGTGGTACATACGTGCCAGGGACCTTCATGAAGATATGCTTCGCAAGTTAAAAGATCAGCAAATCCCCGGACTTACACTCCCTGGTGACAAATATAGTAAAGTGACCCACCATAATCCTATGCTACCTAGTCTGCGAGCAGGCGAAATTAATTATGTAGACAAAAAAGAAAGAGGCAAACCGCTCTCCAAGCGAACGGTCCCTCCTCGTATCCCTACCCAACTAGCAAAGTAGTCATATAAGATTGAGCTTATTCAGCTAATAAATCGTATAAAAGTCATGTAAATGCGAATTATACAGAAGCTGTCGTATAAAGCCAGCTTATGCAGCATTTTAGTTACTCAGCATAATACTCATATTATGATACCGAATACACGTTTATTCGACTTCCTTTTATGACTTAAGAGTTACATAAGAAATTGCTGAATAAGACACGTTTAATTGGCGCTTATATGACTTTTTACTCGAGTAACCGTTACTTATATAGCTGACTTATGACATGCCAGACAGAGTCCAGTAAAAGCAATGTGTTTGCTATTATATGGCTATTGTGCTGTATAATGTTGTATGATGTCATATAAACGCGAATTATAGATCATGTTATATAAAAGTATCTTATTCAGCACTTTGGTATTAAGTCCTACTATCTGCTGAGTAAACGTTTACTCGACATCTTTTTATTACTAAAGAGTCATATTAGATAATGCTGAATAATCTACCTCTATGCGACGCTTATGTGACTTTTTACTCGAGTAACAGTAACTTATATAGCTGACTTATGACATGCCAGACAGAGTCGAGTAAAAGCAATGTGGTTGCTATTATATGACTATTGTGCTGTATATATTGCATGAAGTCATATAAACGCGAATTATAGATCATGTTATGTAGAAGTATCTTATTCAGCACTTTGGTATTAAGTCATAATATGATGCTGAGCAAACGTTTACTTGACTTATTTTATTACTAAAGAGTCATATAAGATAATGCTGAATAATCTACCTCTATACGACGCTTATGTGACTATTCGGTCGAGTAATAACATCTTATATACCCTTTGCTCGAGTAAATGAAATATGGTTGCTATTACACTACTTTTTTGATTTACATGTTACGTGTATATGACTTTTATAACACTTAATACATTCGACATAGGTGTCATGGCGCTTTAAATAATAAAGCAGAATAATAATAAAATAAGAAGCAGTTATATGACATATTAATGGTATAAATGACATATAACAGCATCTTTCGTGATAATTCAAAATATTTATTTTAATTAAATTTAAATAACTAATATTTAATGTGGGGCGTTAAATATTTACAATTAAACATTTATCAATAAAGTGGCCTCCGCAACATATTTCCATCATTAAGTCGAATTTAACAGCATTCATAATACCGTTGAGTTATAATGTAACATGGCCATATATTTCTTAGATAACTCTGTCAAAATAATACTCACCGACATAAAATTTCATTAAATGTCATGACACGTTACTTTTATTCCACAAACACGTCATATAAGTAGCAACAATATATCAAATTAGTTATAACGTAGTTCCATTGATGATAATTATATAACTAATAAGCAACTAACTCAACGATTATACGTCTCTTATATGATTAAAGTTCATATAAAAGCCATATAAGTCGCTATTATACAGCTAATTAGTTATAAGATAGTCACGTTGGTGATTATTATATGATCAATAAGTGGCTGGCGGTTGCAGTTAAATGACTTTTATATGACTGAAACGCTGAGTAAAATGGGCCCAAATCGCGTTCTATCCCCGTAAGCCCTATGTTTTCTTAATAGCAGTAGTCCTAACTACCGAATGTACTATACCAAGTACATATTAAGAATAGTGTTTTAGAGTCTATTAATTAGTGCTTTAGAGTTAAAAATATTTTGTATGATAGTAAGTAGTCAGGTCTGAACTATTATCATTAATGTGTACTTGTACTAGTACGCGGGGACTTACGAGGCTATAGACGTTATCATTAAGTTTATATGACTAATACGAGTATCATAGGCTAAAAGTCTGAAAAGGTTACGTTGCCGCGACCATTATATGACGAAATTTTGCTAGTTGGGTATCCTTTAGCCTTAAGTTGTAAATAATACACATAGCGTAAGCGTGAGCCAGTTCTGGTGTGAACGCGCCCCACTAACTTTACTCTTAGATCTTACTTAGACATATAGGTAAAATAGTATTGCCTTGACTTGGAGGGCTAGTCAATTGTAACGTTAATAATAAAAAATAAAGTGAGAGTTAAATAGTGGGTGCGGAGCACCTATGACCAATGACCATCATGACCATCATAATAACGAAAATAATAATCATTATATATGTATAGGTATGTAGGCACGCATAGGCATCAGGAGCACCCACAAGGTTTTCTAAAAGCCGGCGCCCCTGATACAAGCATTGTAAAATGATAATTAGACAGAGAGATCCGAAGTGCACCGGTGACGTCATCGTGCAGTGCGGCCATATAAACTCCACGTAAAATTATGTTTTGCTACAACAAATCTTTGTTAGCTTATATCTTGGTTATTTTTATAGCTATTCAAAAAACTATTTTTCTCACCTGTTTTTTACATGAATCAGCTTTTATTGAAGCTGAAAAAGAAAACATGCATATTGCCTAATGCGTCTTGGTGTTAATGTTAACCGTAGGCTACTACAACTGGTAAGGCTGTAAAATATTGTTTGAAATAATTAAATACCTACCTAACCAAATAATGATCCAACATTGGACTCAAAAATATCTGACACGCTCTTGTGCCTCCAATAATTCGGACATGTCAGATATTTTTGAGTCCAATGTTGGATCATATATTATTGCTGGTGACTGTACAGTCAAGTTCATAAATATGTGTACACTTTAGTACCTTGTCTGTTTAATGTCATGTTTAAACTACCATATATGTTTGTCACAGCAATTAAAGTGACAAGGTACTAAAGTATTCACATATTTATGAACTCGAATATACAAGAGATAGTATCCTTATATCCTATGATTAAATTAAAATATCAGGGGCCCTCACTAGAAAAGGTGCGTATGTCTCGTAGAATCTTGAATGTATTAGTGACCTTATTTCTTAAGACACAGGGTTCAATTTGCTTTGACTACCAAATTGCGCATGCGTCCTTTTTATTTAGAAGGGCAGTATTGTACTCGGTAAAACCGTGTTGCTTTTGAAATAGTTATCGTCATGGCTTTACCGAGCAGAATAACCCCATGAGACAATCTCACACAAATAGGCCTAGACACAAACTAAGCGCTAGGCTTGTACTTTGGGTATTAGACAATGATATAAATACTTACATAGAGAACAATATACTTAAATACATAGATAACATCCAAGACTGGATGCTTATCACAATAAATAAAAAAACTGTGCGCACCATAGACACAGTTGGTATTTTTATTTAGTTTTTACTTTTTCAATCTCAATTAATTTAATTTAATAAAGTTTAAAATGTTTGAAGAGTTATTCCTCAATCGTTCAAAGGTTACTGGAAGAGATCCCTTAAAGGGATAAGTCCGCCTTTGTACATAGATACCTGTTATATTTTTGTCTATTTTATAATTGTTATCTCTTTTGTTTGTACAATAAAGTGTTTACATACATACATACAACCTACATAGGTTACGTTGGGTTTGTTTTATTACAATCGGAAGGTTAACGGTTTCAGAAAATAAATATTTAATGAAAAGCAACCGTTAAAATCCCGACTGCATTTTTTATACTGTCGTCGACATAGGTACCTATGTTAATAATTGTTGTTATTCCAATTTTAACAGTTTAGGTATCCTATGTGGTAGGTATCCTCGTGTGGTTGCCGAGTTAGAATAGTGCCACTCCATGTCTTCCCGTGGATGTCGTAAGAGACGACTAAGGGAATAAAGGCTTGTAGTACTGTTAGGCGATGGGCTTGCAACCTGTCACTAATACGCTGGTAAAAATCTTAGCCTAATTGTACAAATTGTGGTTATAGAATTATCAACAAGTTTTTAGAGATGTTTGTAATTCTGTAGCTCTGCCTACCCCACTCTGGGAACGAAGGCGTGAGATTATGTATGTATGTAGGTATCCTATGTGACCGGGATGGTGAAAGGATTCTAACGATACCACACACATCTAAATCGGCTCAGGCGTTTACAAGTTACGCTGAAATAAATAATCGTACATACATACACGAACAGTGAAAACAGTTCACTCCTTTTTTAAATGAAACACCAAGTTGGGAACAAAAAAATCGACATTCGGAAGTTAACCATAACAATCGGTTAAAAAAATCAAGCACCGAAGGTAAGGTACGGGTACGACGGTAGTACAGTCAAAGAATTTAATTTGTGACCCACCTTAGGTCCAAAGTCAATCTGACATTCTACAGCAATAAGGTTGAGTTTCCTATCAATTACAAATGACTTGGCATCTCTAATGACAATGACATCTTCAAGCAGATTTTCTTTGAAATTTGTAGCAAATTAACTTCCGTGACCGTACTTACGTAAATACATAACCTTGACAGTACACATTCAAATCCAGGAGAGCTTAAATACCTACTAAAATGGCATCAATAGGGCTCCTTGTACCGTGTAGGTCTATCCTGATTATTTATTCACAATGTGCCTTCTCGTCCCAAATCGACATATTCGTAAACATTACGCGTTTTTAAATGAGCCATTGTTTACGAGAGGTTAGGTATATATGTACTTATTTTAAAGTATGGGGCATTACATATATAACATAAAGAGAGACAAAAAAAACGGTCATGTACTAGTCAAACTTGTGCCATCTCGTGCGACGAGGGGTCCGTAACCGTAACGCCCGGCACACTTAGCTGTTTTTTATTATTAAATGGTTTTTTTTATCTACACTCATATCATAAGTCCTCTATTATGCGTTCAAAACCCGTAGGCAATGACCAGCATTACCTGTGGTAGTAGGTGACAGCGATGACAGCTGTTAATTTTGGAAGATGTTCCAAATTTGGATCTCATTACCTTACAATATTCGATAACGTAATTTCAAAATTACGTTACAGCTGTCATTGCTGTCTACTATCACAGGTAAGGTAATGCTGGTCATTGGCCCTTCGGCTTCTGAACCCATCTTAGAGTACTTATAATATGTGTGTAGATAAAGTATTTTTTCTACTCGCGTACTATAAACCGCTAATATTGTTATCGTTAACGGTATCAGAATACCACCTATAGCGTAACCGAAACGGGAAAACAATTCTATAACAAGCGTTGCCATGGTAATAACAGTTCTATAATAATCATTATAGCATTGTTATTACCATGGTTACGGTCATTCCGGATATCAGTCTTGGCGTTTAGTGAACACTTGACATCCTAATTTGTATAATAAACCGTTAAAAATATTTTAATACCAATTACAATTACGTATATTAAAAACAAAATTAATTATGAGACTAATTATGTGTTTAAAAATTCAGTTTTATAAAATTACTAAAATTAAATGGTTCATATCCATCGATTTGTTATTTGGTTACCATGGTTACGTTCAATATGGATATCAACAAAATGGCGTTTCTTTTGGCATTCCAACTTTTATGATAAATTGTCAGAACTGTTTTTAGTAACTATTACAATTTGCACGACATTTGTTAACATTTAACAATAAAATTCACAAACTATTAACGCCAATCGGAATAATGAAAATAACTTTGTTGACAAGTAATTTGTTAGCAGAAAAATCGAGTAAAGTATACAAGAAAAGTTAGCTATTGTTTATTTTCGTCATTATCATTTTAAGCTTGTAGAAAAAGTTATGTATGCAACGGTACATAATTAGCTCTTAAGGTACTCGTGCCTCGCAAGCTGGCGCTCTAACCTCGGCACTCGTACCTTAAGAAGCCTCATTATGTACCAGTTACATAAATAACTAGTACGAGACTCTGCGTAATTAGCATTACGAAACCGTCACGTAAACTAAGTACTATTGCGTTTACAATATAATCACACCAAGTTTGAAGTTTGTAAGTAAGAGTAAGACAGTGCTAAAACAAAAAGTAAAAAAACGTTTAAAATGACGTTTTCTGCAATATTCTGTATCCCTATACACATCCCCCTTAATATATTACTTTTTTCTTTTTGTTAGGAAATCCGGCGTATATACCGGTTTTTTTATTACGGTTCAAAAGCAGCAGCTTTTTTGAGGTACAGACAGCGTACCTACTAAGCTTTTTCACGGACAGCGTAAGCTTAGTGCCTAAGGGTGCGGCTCCACTGAGGCGGAGACGAGCGGAGCTGTGCCAATATTAACCAATAGAATATAAACTAACGTGCGCAAGGCGCGCTCGACGTGACCGCATGCGCCTTCTATTGGTTAATATTGGCACAGCTCCGCTCCGCTCCTCTCGTCTCCGCCTCAGTGGAGCCGCACCCTAATGCTGTGGTCCTTGTGAAAAAGGGTACAAGTCGTCTTAACTCGTAATAAAAAAGGGTGTATACATGAACGGAGTATACTAGACTTAAACCCCTTTTCACTTGATCTTCAGAACACTTATACCCTTTTTCACTAGGACCCCAGATTATGGTGGGTCTACACTACCTACAAGGCTCCATCGGATCGAACTTCATGGCAAATCTATCGGACTTGTTACTCTAAATGTGGACAGTGCAAATCATGTACTAGGGATGGGATGGGTCACATGGAGACTACGTCGTACCGTCGTATAACCCTAACAAATGTCCTGGCATACCTTCAACAAACTATGAATAAAAATCACATTGCAAAAAGCACCTAAGTAGTGATATGTTAATTTTTCTTCCGTACGTCGACCCGGACAAACCAGTTTTTTTTATAAAAACTCGTTTTTAAATAATTGTAGAACTATTTGACAACGCGGTTAGCTTAGTTAGTACCTAACTTATATCAATTCCCGGCAAGGTCAAACATGGGTCTATATTGACTGACATAATTATTTTTAGTCATAATATGCTTTAGGTCATAATCATCGCAAGTCATAACGTGTTTTTTTAAAGAAATTGTTACATTTTCAGGATTTTTATAAATCAAACCTAACCTAACCTAGCCTTGTCTACACGTTAGATATTTCAGAACTTCTGAAAAGTTTACAGTTTCAGCGATTTAAAAAATTATGACTATCAAAAATTATGTCAACAATTACATTATGACCAATAAAATTATGGGAAACAAAGGGCTCCCGTCAAACATTTGTGCGATGAGTAGGTACAAGTACCTATTATTTCTTAGTTTTGTTTTTTTTCTATGTAAGTACCTATTTATATTTATATGAAGTATGTTCATCGTTGTTTGATCATCATACTTCTTTCTATTCCTTTTTGGCAGGTTCTAAGCTTTTGGAGATGTTTCTGAGTCAGTGCCCAAGTTTGGCAACCATAGGTATGTACATACATCACATTAAAAGATCGTAACAGAGCAGCAAAAACAAAAGTAGAGGACGTAATTAAGAAAGTAAGAAGGTTAAAATGGCAATGGACAGGACATATGACACGGGATAGTAAGGAAAAATGGACCAAAATAATTACAGAATGGCAACCCCGAGACGATTACGCGATTCACAACTCACAAAGATACGCTCGTGTGGCTTCACCCTTAACCCTTAAATGCATGTTGTTTTTTTTTTGTCGCTTATAATTTATATTAAGCTGGGTACTGACCAACGTACGTAATTGCTCGCTGGTTTCGCTGTAATACTACGTACCGACTGCATGAATGCTCGCTGTGTAACATGTTACATTACACCTCGTAACGTTGGTCAGTACCCAGCTTTACACGAAATAGTGTGATGATTATAGGTAAACATTTTTGAGTTTTTGTATCTTAAATCATGCATTTAAGGGTTAAACAGGAGCCCTAGAAGCTCCACAGTACCTACTGAAGACCCGTATTAATTAGTTAATAAACTCATCTTCAGAGACATACTTATCTCAAGGGGTACACTTTAGTACCTTGACACTTTAATCGTTGTGACAATTCATATATGGCAGTTTCAACATGACATTAAATAGACAAGGTATACATATTTATGAACTCTACTGTACCTATTATTTTATCGAAACACCTGTCAACGAACTTATCATAACCAATGATATTTTTATATAAAGATAAGTATCTTTGTAATAAGTAATCTGCGCGCAAAAACGTTCCTCAAAAAGGAAGGCAAATTGCCTTACTTTTTATCTATTTATCTCTTTCTAAAAATAGCGTTCGCAATGGATTGTAGTCTTTGTCTCTGTCAGTAATTGGTCACGGGTTTTGAATGCGTTTAGTATGAGCATAACGTATCTTAATATAAAATATCATTAATCATAACGCTGAATTTTCATTACATCGAAATGCATTTCTCGCCTGATGAGTTTTTCTTTGGCAGTTTCAAATCTACTACTTAACCTAACCTAACGTTACAACTAACTTAAGGTACCAACGTAATAAATGTTTAATATCCTGAAAATATCATGGTTTTAGCGGACAATAACGTTGGATAAAATAATGCAATTGATAAAGTGAAATTCGATAAATTGGGTCGTCACGTTGGACGTCATTTTAGACACATCTTGAGTCGCGCATCATACTCAGGATTACATTATTAATACGGCCCTGTGGCCTATGGATAGTACTGTAAGGCCTATTTCAAGCTTCTTGATTGATGCACATCGCTATACGGCCTAAAATCAAAAACAGCGCGGAATTACATCAACGCGTGACCTGGTTCATTCCACCCAGCGCACGTCGTAATGAACTCAAAAACACAGCATTACGGCCAAAAGAGCAGGAATTAATAGCTCGAGGGATGGGATACGAGTCGATGAGTTCAGAAATTAATATCGATAACATTTGCTAAAAGAAAGGGTAGGATTCGACGTTATGTTCGTTTTTTATTTTAGTTGTATCGTACAGTGTTTTGTCTTTTTTTTCTCTGCTCCGAAAGTACCATCTTTTATTGATTACTATTAAGTAGACTGATAGATAATGCCATTTTATGCAATAATTTATAAAATTATAAATGTTGATGAGAATTTGTTAACCTTGGAGCAACGTTTCAACGAGTTTAATACAATAGCGATAAGTCCTCCCACAGGATAGACTAAAGTTCTGATGAAGAGAAGAGGACACTTTATCAGCGTTCCTTGGAGAGAAACTGCAAAGCATAATACTGACGATGATGACAGTGTTGATGATTGAGTTAAATAATGAATAAATATCAAGAGACAATCTAACACAACACAAACTAAGCTCTAGACTTGGAGTAAGAAAAGGTTCGTCACTTTTCGACTCTATTTCAATGACATTAGAGTCCAAAAGTGACGAACGTTTTCCTACCCTGACTATAAATAGACAATGTACGAGACTAAGGAACAAACTACTTGCGCTCATCACATAAAAATTAGCCCTGGCCGAGAAGGAAACCCCACTAACATCGTAGACACGGTCACTATACCGACTAGGCTAGGTAACCAATTTGTCATTAAAGTTATAATGGGTTAAGTATGTAATTATCTATATTCTACTACATCGTATCGTCGTGGACAAAATTAAGTTTGCATTCTAAAATGTTGTTATGGTTTTATCATTATAAAAGAAATATAATTATCTACACGACCATATTACCACAACTAATAAAATTTCTACACAAACCCTAAAACAAAAACTTATATCTCAACATCCGCCCATTCCATCGACATCGATGCCGCCCCTCCCTAGCGGAATCAATCATAAAAGTGTCGCTGAACAATGGCTGCGGGTGGGCCACGCGGGCGGTCGGTGCGATTGCTAATTAATTAACTATCGATACGGGTACGTCACTACTGTTGTTAAACGACTGGGAACTGATTTTTCAGGCAACAATGTTTTGTTTGTTATGGTATAAGGTGTTCCTGGTTAGAAGAGCATTAATGGAAGCCTGGAATTAGCTATTTTCCAAGTCAAAGAACCTTTTTTTAAATTAAAAATTAATATTAGGGTTCCGTACCCAAAGGGTAAAAACGGGACCCTATTACTAAGACTTCACTGTACGTCTGTCTGTACGTCTGTCTATCATCAGGCTGTATCTCATGAACCGCGATAGACAGACAGTTGAAATTATTACAGATGATATATTTCTGTTGCCGCTATAACAACAAATACTAAAAACAGAATAAAATAAATATTTAAGGGGCCTCCCATACAACAGAAGTATTTTTTTTGCCGTTTTTTACTCGACATTAATAACGGCAACAGGTAGACGCTTGAAATATTCACAGAATATTTATTTCTCCTCGTGTGGTTGCCGAGTTAGAATAGTGCCACTCCATGTCTTCCCGTGGATGTCGTAAGAGACGACTAAGGGAATAAAGGCTTGTAGTACTGTTAGGCGATGGGCTTGCAACCTGTCACTAATACGCTGGTAAACATCTTAGCCTAATTGTGCAAATTGTGGTTATAGAATTATCAACAAGTTTTTAGAGATGTTTGTAATTCTGTAGCTCTGCCTACCCCACTCTGGGAACGAAGGCGTGAGATTATGTATGTATGTATGTAATATTTATTTGTATATTCACTTTAAAAATAAATAATTAAATTAAAATAAAATAAATATTTAAGGGGGGCTCCGATACAACAAACGTATTTTTTTATAGATAATGGTACGGAACTCTTCGTGCGCGAGTCCGACTTGCACTTGTCCGGTTTTTTTACATAATTCATGTCATTAGTTTTATTTTTCGGATGTGTTATTATATTAATAGCTCCCCTCTTTTCTGTCTTATAAGTATGCAATTTAATGGCAATTTTTATTGGTATTTTGCTGTTGAATAGGGAATTTCGGCCAAACATGTGGTCTGCTACCCCAAAGTTGATTTGAATTGATGTTTTTTTTTTGAATAGGATGTTGTTTCAAAATTGAAAGACCACTTGTTTGGATGACCTTGTGTTTCATAGAAATATCGTTGTTACGGTATTATAAGTACTTAACCTTAACTTTATCATATTGCCTTTGACGTGTTATGGTGTTTATGGTGTTGTTTTTAACTCGGCCGCCATTAGTAAATAAGAGCTATCAAAACGTTGACAATACGATAACAGGTCAAAAGTAATATTGTTTGCAGTCGTAGAATGAGGCCCAGGGACTCTACTTTGAAAATCAAAAATCGAAATTACTTTAGCTCCATTCCTTTCTCTCGATTTAGACAATGACGAGTGGAAGAGATAGGCACATGAAGTTTCAAAACGAGCACTTTGTGAATCATCCTGAAAATTTCCCTCCCTTACTCCGTAACCCCCTGACTGATTTTTGTCATGTTGCATCTTAAAGAAGTTATTGGCCTTAACAATTTTTGTAGCAAGTTTCATGGAGATAAAATCAACAATGCTCACAGCGTCGTATTATCTAGCCGCGATTAGAAAGGGATTCGAGGTGACAGTTTTACCATATACTTACGTCAAAGTGCATATGAATTGACAGCTATTCCAATCACAAACTAATCGCGGTTTCATAATACAAACATACAAACCTAGTTAACTGTAACCCTCTTATCCTAAAACGCGTAATAACTAAAGTGTGCTTAAAATATGATTTGTCCTTATGTCATTGTGACATTTGAATTTGACAGAAAGCGAGTACTATAACCTCTTTTAACTTAAATAGGTTTAGTGTCTTACAGCTGTTTAGAACTCAAGCCTGTAGGCCAAAAAGTCGAGTCAGTGGTGACAGCTGCAACTAAAAAAATTCCATACAAAATTGTTGCCATGTTTACGCATTTTACGTCAAAAATGTGACAGTTACGTAGAAAGTGGCGCCCTCATTTAATTTCTACTCTTTTTGGTCGCACTATAGGTGGCGACAGAACCCCTAAATTTTACCCTTAACTGCGTCAATAAAAAAACGCGGTCAAATCTCTTATCTAGCCCGAGGGGCGCAGACAGTATTAACCTTTGTTCAAGCTGTAATTAGGGGCGACGCCACAAGAACTATAGCTTCATCGCTCGTGCTTTGGCGTAATTAAAAAAAACATTACCATAGACGGTAGTGATGTGACGCTATCGATGAAAACTTGGAGAGAACCAAAATACTAGCAAAATCTTTACACGTTTTATTAGAACTGTTTTTTTAAGCTATACTCGTAAGTAATGTTTTGGTGGGGTACCGGCAATAATTGTCAACATCCCGATTTTTTATAATTCTGAATGATATGTTTGAATAGAAGACCTTAATTTTTTGATATCGCTTATTAATTAAACCTTACCTAACCTAAAGCTATTAAATTATGACTTTATTCTAAAATAGCTACAGAATAACATAGCTTTCGGCAAAACGAAAATTCGGACAAATGAATATTCGGAAAAAAGTAATTCGGAATTTTCCCGTTTTGCAGGCTGAAGTTATTTTTAATTTAAATGCATAATTTATTTCTTAACTTGTCCTTGGTTAGTTTAGATCTGTGAGCAATTATTTAAATTCGGCATTTCTATCAATTTGGCATTATGTAGCAATTTGTTGCTACATAATAGTTGAAGTAGGTACAGTTAAAGCATTAAAAAAAACATCGGGGCTGGTTCTCCCAAGAATGAAGGACGAAATTATGTAAGTTTGTATAAAATATAGCCTTTTTTTTCTCTCTATTGCGTAAAAATTATTAATTATTAATTAAAAAATAATTGTGCATAAGTTACTAGACAGAACTTCATAGAAGCAAGGAAGTGCTTGATTAATCCATATGAAATAAATAAATAAATAAATAAATGATCATAAGAATGTCGATATCGATTAAAGTTAACAAAACTATAGAACTAACATCTATCGATTTGATTTTAAAAAGTAACCCGCCGCCATTTTGTAAACACGGCGTTTACGAGCGCCGCTAGAGCTTTAATGATCGGATTAATTTAATATTTCTAATTTCTGTTTTCACTTCCGTTTACGTTTAATGGTGTTGTTTTGATTGTGTTTTAGATGCTGTGTTAAGTGTACGCTGATAACATTATTATTGGGGATACCAGTATTGAACAAAGTAGGCTGATTGGTAACGGAGACCATTGCCCATTATATAAATTATCTAATCTGTGGCACAATAACATCAAACCTAAAACATCTATCTCTGTTTTTTCAGCCTGTATCTTCGCTGCTAGAAAAGGATAGAAGCATAATGTATACAACTTGCGTTGCTACTAATAAACTATTGAATCATAAAATATAATCACTGGTGATTACCACTTGACTCATTTAGCAACACTATTATTGTGACATAATAAGAAGTATTAAGTAGGAATACTTACGTGTACGTATTCAAATTGGCGCCCTGCGGGCCTATTACGGTCGTGTTTATCGTTGTGGATAAACGTGGATAAAACATCTGTCACTTTCTGACCAGTATGCAAGTGCGAGAGTGACGGATGCTTTATCTACCGCAATAAAGGCGACCATAATACGGGCCCTGATTAATATTCAAAGTCCTTGGTATAAAAGGTGTGGAAAAGCAATTAAATATACATACACAGACTATAAAATTTCGGACAAAAGGATAGTTTTAATAATATGGACATGGAGTTTTAATAATTTTTCAAGGTGTATATTAAAATTCACTTCTTAAACCTAATTAAAACCTATTTATATTTGTAAAATCTTGCTGCCTCTATCATCACAGACAAAATAAATGATTAGTTTCGACATAAATCTGCAATTTCTTCTTCAGGGTCCATTTTAAGTGACACTTTATGATCTTATATTGTGATTATTGAGCAAAATAAATAGCTATCTTTGTATCTCTTTCTTGCTTTATCACTAACAGTTTCCAGCAATATTCAAGAAAAATCCCATGAAAGTACTCTCATCAATATTAACCTCGTAAGGCCCATCGTACTACAAACACCCAGTTTTTTGTCAGTGGGACTTTGAATCTACCATCAAGGCAATAAAGTTCAATTACGTTTGTTCGACAATGTCATTTTCAATTTATGAACAAAGGAAAATAAACTTTATTCCATTGCAATACAGTTCAAATTAAATTGCCTTGATAATGTACATCTTAATGCACAATGGGCCTTACAAGGTTAAAATGTACGAGTAATACTACCCTTATAAGGGCTGATTTTTCAATCTCCAGGTAACACGATCTGTCAGGTAAATTGTAGCTCTGTCCTTTTCTTTGTCATAAGAAAGATAAGGACAGAGCTACAATTTACCTGACAGATCGTGTTATCTGGAGATTGAAAAATCAGCCCTAAATCAAACATCAAGGCTGGTTGACACCTTTTGATAGCGACTAGACGCTGGTTGCCAATCGTCGCGAAGACAAAAAGTAATCAGACTATTAAAACAAGAGGGGAGTTCTTATTGAATATTATTGTCATAAGTATACGGCTTTTTACTTTGTAAGTTTATTACTTACAGAGTTCAATTCCCGCCATCGGGCTATCTGCAAGCTGTTTCTTGTGAAAAATACGACTCTATCTTAATTCCGAACGTGTGATTAGGTTTTTAATGAACATTTAATTTCGCTCTAGTGTGACAAGTGTAAGTAGTTGAGTACAAACCTTAGCAAATTTGTCACTACGTATTTTTTTTTATTGCCATTGACGGACAAACGCATACGGCCCACCTGATGGGAAGTGGTCACCGACGTCTATGGACATTTGAAACGCCGGAGGCGGATGCTTTGCTGGTCTCGAATAAAATTAAATACACCCTTTTTGAAAAGCCGATATTGTAGCGCATTGGGAATGACTCGTTTTTAAGTGCCTATAATATCATAATTACATTACCATATCAACCTTTTTTATTCCAGAAAATCATTTTTTTTTCCCGTAAGTACCTAAATTAATTCAGGATTGCGATCTTTGGGTGGTGGTGATGGTAAAGCCAATGTCACGGTGCTTGTTCTAACAGCATCACTGTTAACTAACCACTATAGTCCATATTTAAAACTGCAAAGTACTGTGAAATAATACGTCATTTTAAGATACTGACTTTGTTAATTTTGTATTTCCCTTTAGGTATGCAATTATATTATTATTATCGCGGGGACGCGGTGGATGCGAAAAGCACAAGACCGGTCTGAGATCAGAGCCTTGGGGGAGGCCTATGTCCAACAGTGGACGTGAGGTATTCGTAGATAACGGAGTGAAACAACCGACTTGAAGCGTAGCTCGTTTATTACTGGTTGATGGTTGACACTGCGCGTCGTCGCGCTATGAATGTATACTTATGCATAGGTGCATACATAGCATCCCTCCACCACTATTTAGAAACTAAGACTTAAAACTAAACAAACAAATCTTTATAGGTATTACTAAATCTTATAATTAATATTTTTCCTGGGACGCAACTGGGGTCGCGCTGCCAGCTCCTCAGCCGGCGGCGGCTCGCGAGGGGAGTGCGCCGGCTCGGTGGCGCGCGGCGCGGGCGACCGAGCCGGCGACTCCGGCGCAGCGGCGGACTCGTGCGCAGACAGCCCACGCTGGCTCATTTCCCCCTCACAGTCCGCCCATATCTCTTCCCCAACCTGCGCTACATGTTCTCCCCCCACTCCCGTTTCGGGTGGCGTTACATTGTCCCCAAATAAACCGGACGATACAGTAGGAAAACTAAGCGTGACAGGTTGTGATGAAATTGGAAACGAGTGATCGTCGGGCAGGACGTTGTCACTATCGGAATTAACAATTGAATTACCTTTATACTTTAATAGTTGGTCTATGTGTCTTACACAACTATTGTCGTACTTAACTACAAACACATTATACATTTTTGAACCAATTTTCTGTTTTATCTTACCTAACTCCCAACTTTCTCTCCTTGCACTGTACCACCGGACCCAGACAAAATCACCCACTTCGAATAGTCTTCCATGTTTACTCTCAGTTTTTGGCGCATTGTCCTTTTTGATACTATCTGACGGCAGTATTAAATCAAGACGGGTTCTTAATTCCCTACCGAACATAAGCTTTGCCGGCGTTTCCCCGGTCGTGCAGTGCATGGAATTCCTGTATTCGAACAAATAACTTAACAATAATTCATGAACCGTTTGTTGAGAAAGGGATTCTTTTAAAATACATTTAAGCATTTTTTTACAATTTTTAACTGAATTTTCAGCCTGCCCGTTGCTGTTTGGGTGATACACTGGTGAATTCATGTATTTAATACCATTGTTAGAACAAAAGACATTAAATTCGGCACAATTAATTTTAACGTCATTATCTGACACCAATACTTTCGGTAGACCAAATATAGAAAATAAATTCTTTAGTTTCGAAATCAAAGAACGTGTACTAGTGCCGTTATGCATGTGCAAGCATTCTAGCCACTTACTAAATGAATCGACCACAACCAAGTACACCCTTTGCCCTATAGACATATAATCGATGTGCAGTCGGTGCCACGGCCCCGGCGCGCGCGGCCAGGGCTCGGGCGCTGCGCGCGGCGGCGCGGGGCGCAGCGCCGCGCACGTGGCGCACGCGCCGCTCCAGCGCTCGATGTCACCGTCGATGCCCGGCCACCACATCCTGCCGCGCGCGTTGTTTTTCATTTTTACTATTCCTAAATGCGTGCTATGAAGCTCTAATAACATTTTCTCCCTGAGTGAAATTGGAATAACGACTCTGTGCCCTCGTAAAAGCGTTCCATTTTCAAATTGTAAATCCGTTTTGCAATAAAAATAAGGTAAAATCGATTCACAATTTACTTTTCGCGGCCAACCGTTTTTCATATATTTAATAACTGTCTTAAGTGTATTATCGTTTTCGGTGGCGCTAATGATGTCGTTACGCGTGACCGCCGGTGACACTGAGTCTAAAAAATTTAGTGAACAAAGCGAGTCAAATTCCTTATCACTTTCGCTATACGTATCCAACAAGGGCGCGCGAGAAAAATAATCGGCTACTATATTTTTTTCACTGGAAATGTACTGCACGGTATAATTATATGCGGACAGTATAATAGCATACCTTTGCAGGCGTAATGCCGTCGTGACAGATATTCCGCTTTGGACATTAAAAATCGAAACTAACGGTCTATGGTCCGTTTTAAGAATAAAAGGCTCACTTCGACCGTAAAGGTACTGGTGAAAGCGCTTAACACCAAATATGATAGCCGTCGCTTCCTTTTGGATCTGACTATAGTTACGTTCGCTGGAGCTGAGCGAGCGGGAGGCGAACGCCAGCGGACGCTCGTGGCCGTCCGCCGCGGTCTGTGCCAGCAGAGCGCCCAAGCCACCTGGTCCCGCGTCAACGCTGAGCACCAGCTGCGCGCGCGGCTCGAAGTGCGCCAGCACGCGCTCTGACGCCAGCTCGCGGCGCACCGCCCGCACTGAGCGCTTCTGCCGCTCGCCCCACTCCCAATCAGTACCTGCGCGCAACAGCTCATGAAGGGGGCTCATCAAAGACGAAGCGTTCGGAATAAAATTTCTGTAGAAATTTACTACACCTAAAAAACGTTTAACTTCAGTCACATTGGTAGGTTCAGGGGCGTTTAAAATAGCTCGTACTTTATCGGGGCAAGTTTGTAAACCATTTTTACTTATTACGTACCCTAAATAAGTAACATTCGGTTTGAAAAAATCGCATTTTTCCTTTTGCAGGCGAAGGCCCGCTTCATTTAATCTACTTAAAACTTGCCGTAACCTATTAAGATGTGTGTTTTTGTCAGGACCCGTAACACAAATATCATCAAGCCAGCAGCTCACACCATCGATGCCTGATAAGAGGGTTTCCATTGACTTTTGAAAAATGGCTGGTGCGTTCGCCAGCCCGTACACTAAACGGGTGTATTTAAAAAGCCCTTTTGAAGTATTAATGGTAGTGAGCTCTTGCGATGACTCATCTAAAGTAAATTGATTGTAGGCATTTTTTAAATCAATTTTGCTATAATTTTCGCCGCCTCCTAATTTAGCAAATACCTCTTCTATTCGGGGTAGAGGGTATTTGTCAACCACCAGGTCTTTATTTAATGTGACCGAAAAATCGCCAGCTATCCTGACCTTACCATTGTCTTTAAGCACCGGCACGATAGGCGTTGCATATTTAGAGTGATTGACTGGAATCAAAATGCCTAACTTCACTAACCTATCGAGTTCTTCCTCTACCTTGTCTTTTAAGGCAAAGGGCACAGTGCGTGGTTTAAAAAATTTAGGAATGGAATTTTCCTTAAGGTGCAAGTTAACCTTGAACTTGTTAAATGAGCCAAGCTCGTCGCGCCAAATTCCAGGATATTGTTCCAACAATTGGTTTACATCAAAATTATCGCTTATATTATTTATTTTCGTAGTAAGTACCAAGTTAAAAGCAGACATAAAATCTCTACCCAATAAAGGCGGACCCCCGTTCTGAACAACAAAAATATTGACCTTTTTAGATATGTCATTATACGTGGCCTCAATAACAAAGAAACCAAGTGGTGATATCTTATGTCCGTTATAGAAACACATCCTAATATTGCAAGGTTGAAGCTCGTACTCGCTAAACATCTCAATGTACAATTTATCTGACATAACGCTTACCCCCGAGCCGGAATCTAATTCCATGGAAATATGTTTGCCATCTAAAATTAAATCTATTAAAATTGGTTTCTCTGACACATACCTTAAATTAAAATTTTGGCATTCTTTACAACATTGGTCCATGTCTTCATGTAAGCTCTCCTCTGGTTCACTCGTACTCGTAATACAATTTACGCGCGATGACTTGTTCTTACACACTTTTTTTAAGTGTCCAGTAACACCACACTTCTGACACCGATAGGTTTTGTACCGACACTTGCTGGCATCGTGGCTCTTCATACCACAAACAGTACAGGGTTGCGGTCCTGCATCGCGATTCCAGGCAGCGCTGGCGCCGGCGCGGGCGCGTGGCGCGCTCGTCCTGGCCTGGTACAGCGGCTCCTGCTTCACGGTCGCGGCCACCACGGCGGCGCGTGCCTGCTGCGCACACTCCACCTGTTGCGCCAGCTCCATGGCCTTAGCGAGGGTGAGCGTGGTGGCGTCCTGCTCGAATAGCCGGTCGCGCTCCTTACCGGCGCGCAGCCCCAGCACGAACTTATCCTTAAGCAGCAACTCGAGCGAGCTCCCGAACTCGCAGTAAACTGCAAGCCCCCTGACTCGAGCCGCCCACTGCTCGACGCTTTCTCCCACGTCACGCGTAGCCTCATAAAATTTGCACCTATCCGCAAAGGTGCACCTTTTCGGTTTAAAGTGCTTATCTAACGCTCCAATTAGTGTATCGTACGTAGCGTCCTTCACGTCCGTAGGATGTACCAAATTCTTTAAAAGTCGGTATGACTCATCGGACAAATGCGTGAGAAGTAGCGCACTCTTTGTCCCTGTTTCAGTTATCTTATTTAAAATAAGAAATTGCTCCAAACGACTACGATAAATTTCCCAGTCCTGGGAAATATGATCGAATGCAACAAGTTTCCCAAAAAACGTAGTCATTTTGACGAATAAATTTTTTTTTGTTCCTTTTCTTTTTACACACACGCGGGTAGATATCCGAAGTCGTCGCCAGTGAGGTATTCGTAGATAACGGAGTGAAACAACCGACTTGAAGCGTAGCTCGTTTATTACTGGTTGATGGTTGACACTGCGCGTCGTCGCGCTATGAATGTATACTTATGCATAGGTGCATACATAGCAGGACGTCTTTCGGCTGACATGATGATGATGATGATGATACAATTATTCAAATAAGTGGTTTTTTGTCGTGTATTTTATGGACGACCGCAATGAAGTATGATTTTAATATGTTAAAACATAGGTACTGGACCCGATTCTACAGCGGCCTCTAAACTTCCTAATTTTATTTAGGTGTCGCTAAAACACTTTGCTATTCTATGAGCAGCTGTCATAATCAAATGACAGCGCTAATTTGAATCTGACACTTCTTATTTTAGGCGGTATTATGCAATATTATATTGACATTCTGGAATAGCACTTCTTAAATCTGCCGTCTAAACTATGTCTGAAAATTAGATAATTTAGTTTTAGGCTATTTAAGCGATGTGCACGTAGAATCGGGCCCATTATTGGTAAATAAAAGCTTTACATTGAACTGTTACAGATATTCTTCTAAATGGCTAGTTGTCAATTAACCATATTCATTGGTCCGTACTTTACAAAAAGAAATTATACTAAACTGAGCCTTATACTATAAGGCGTCAAGATTCACAACTCGCCAGTTAACTGTGTTGCTGTTAGTATGAGATTTTTCTTTCCTTAAATGGCTTAAGCTGTAGCAGAAAACGAGTTTAAAGCAAATGCAGTCACGTACAGAAGCTAGTAAACAATAAAGATGAAAGCACAAGATACCGTTCCAACTCGCGACGCTAATTGCAAACAAAATACCAAATCCTAAATCACGTTCCACAAAACTTAAAAAGGCAATGAATAAAAATTAACAACAATTAAATATGAGCGTGGCTCACGGCACCAAAAGTCAACAATAAATATTAATTTAAACAACTTATCTGTGAACACAATGCAACACAATTAATTACCTAAACTTTTTATAATCACCTAATTACATGCTTTGGCTGTACGAGGTCCGAGCCGGCGGCATTTAAAAAAAACAAATGTGTTCCGTTTCACCCACCAATACATCAACGTCCTGACTTTCAAGATAAGTCCACTAAATACCTACTTTCATGGTAGAGTTACGTCTCAGTTTAAAGCAATTAAGAATGGAGTTAGAGCTCGTACTGTGGCATTTGTTTGTTTATTTTCCGAACTATAATTGAGGGTTTCGAGCTCGGAATTAACAAACAGGGATGTTTATTTATGAATTGCCTGCGGACTCCATTTTTAACGAGTACGATATAACCTATATATTAACGGGTGGAGTTTTAATGTTGTTAATAAGACTCGGTTTAAGTAATTGCGATAAGTATTAAGAATATAACAGGTGACTGGAAATGGTACCAATAAACGGATAACCTTGTTCGTTTTATTGGATTAGTAATTAATAGTTTAGCGGCTGATTGGAATGCTGGTAGCGACACTGGCAACATAATTGAATAGAGGATGAGTCGGTTTCTATTTAATCGTTTAATAAAAACGGTTAAATATAGAGTCGGTATTGGTTTAGCGAGTATATAAATTGTCAAGTTATTATATCTTATGATTAAAGAATCTTTATTCCCATTAGAATTACAAGAAATCACTTACATGAGAATAATACATTACATTAAAGTTAAGTTAAAAACATGCAATGCTAATGCTAAGTTATTAACAAAATGTGGGTAAGTACATATTCAACTTGTTATTTGGCTTAGTTGCTATGCATCAAATCTACAATACTCGCAGCTTGGAGAGATAAGCCGCTACGGCAACCATTAACGTATGCGACTAGGTAGATGCGGCATATAGCCAAACTGAACAGGTTAAACTTACATTTATAGTTTAGAAAATCTATTATTTAGGCGTTAAGGTATATTTTTTAACATGTAAGTAATAATACAATAATTCAACGCACTAATCTAAGTATAGCGATGACGCGTTGGCCTTGTTGGCAGTGACCCTGCCTACGAAGCCAGCGGTCCCGGGTTCGATTCCCGGTATGGGCAAACATTTATGTGATGAGCGCCAATATTCGCCACTGAGTTTAGTATGTTTTCCATGTACATAAAAGTATTCATTTCCCTGTGTACTTATATCTTATCTTGCATACACAGTATAAGCCCAGAGCGTAGTTTGGGACAAGGTTTTTTTTTTTGTGGGGATTGTGCCTTGATATTTATTTAATTAATATAAAATTATTGTTTTTAGGAATATAACCTCGTTACTAGAATTAGTTAACTTAATCATTGTAAGTATTGTAGGTTATTATTATTATTATTATTTGTTGAAGGAATTGCGTATTAATTTATTTATAAGCTTTTTATTTTATTTTAACTACACATAATTATTTAAATATTATTGTTATTTATGAAGTGAGGATCATATTGTTAATTATATAAAATTTTAGGTATTTTTTAAAACTAAACATGGACTTGGAATCCTTTATATCAGTTGGTAGTTTATTGTACAATTGGGCACCCTCAAAAAGTATATTTCTTTTCCCGTATCCTGTTCTTGGTGTACGCAAAACTAAATGATCAGCATTTCGTAATTTAATTCTTTGGACTGTATGTTTTTTGGTAAATGCTATTTTTGTGTGAATATCTTTTTGTAGAATTTTGCGGATAAGTAAACAAGTAAAGTAAATATAGGTCTGAGTTACGTTCATTATTTTAGTATCTGAATAGATTTTTTTAGTAGAAGTATAAAAGTTGTAGTTGAAAAGACATTTTACTAATTTATTCTGTGCTACTTGTATTTTGCTTAGATTAGTTTTGGCTGACGTCCCCCATATCTCAATTAGATAGTCTATATGGGGCTTAACCAATGAGTTATAAATAAGGTATTTTACTTTACGTGGGAGACAACGGGAGATACTTCGAAGTGCTCCTGTGAGTGACGTCATTTTTGATTTTAACCTAGCCATGTGTGGATTCCACGTAAGCTGCTTGTCTAGAATTAAACCGAGATATTTTTCTTCACTTTTTCTGGTAATCATTTGATTATTTATTGATGGATGTGTAAAATCGTCTATCTTTTTGTTCTTTGCTGAAAAAATTACATAACTAGTTTTTGAGATGTTTATGGTAAGAAGATTACGCTGAAACCACACATTCAAAAGAACCAAGTCCGCTTGTACATTTGAAATCATAACTTCAGAAGACCTTCCGTAGTAGAACAAGCTTGTATCGTCCGCATATAAAGTCAACTCCCCTTTTAGTTCCAGAAATTGTATATCGTTTATGTATATTAAAAAAAGGAGAGGACCTAAAATTGAACCTTGCGGTACGCCAAAGGTTATGGTTTTAGGGCTGCTTAGATGATCATTTATTTTTACAACTTGTTGACGGTTAGAAAGATAGGATTTAAAGAGATCATGTGCTTTACCAGAGATTCCTAAGTCGGTTAATTTCTTTAGTAATATTTCATGACTGACGGTATCGAAAGCCTTTTTTAGATCTATAAAGAGGCCTAGTACTAGATTTTTTTGATCTATTTTGAGCTTAATTTCAGTGACAAGGTCTATGGTTGCTCCGAGAGTGTTTGACTTTGGCCGAAAACCATATTGCTTCTGCGATAAGAAATTTTTAGACGCTAAAAATTTATCCAGACGAGCATAAATAGCCTTTTCAAAAACTTTTGAAAGTATTGAAAGAACCGAAATAGGCCGGTAGTTGCCAGGGTCACATTTTCTCCCTGATTTGAAAATTGGTACGACTTTAGCCATTTTCAGGCTATCAGGGAAGATTCCCTGCTCTAAGCAGTAATTGACACATTTAGTGAG
Organism: Acleris literana; assembly: GCA_946894065.1. NCBI lineage: Eukaryota > Metazoa > Arthropoda > Insecta > Lepidoptera > Tortricidae > Acleris > Acleris literana. The sequence continues at coordinate 2,686,304 of OX335690.1, forward strand.
TTCATCAACAATAATAAATTTAGCACATTTAATTGATTTAACCGTGATTCCATCTAGTCCAGAGCTAGTATTAGTCTTTAAATTATCAATAATTTCAATAATTTCGCTTTCCGTAACAAATTTTAGCTGGCTGAGTTCATCTGTATTAACTGTTTGAGGTTGGGTATTACTTTGTTGACACATAAGTGGAATTTTGTCAGCAAGAGATGACCCTATAGAAGAAAAGTAAATATTGAATTGCTCACAGATGTCCTTTAAGTCCGTTACAGTTCCTGTATCCGTTTGTAGAAAAGTAGGTGGTGCAACTTCCGTGACCTTATTATTCGAAAGGTTGTTAATTAAGTTCCACATCTTCATAGGTTTATGCGCGCACGATTTAAAGGCTTTACAGTAATAGGTTTCTTTTGTTGTTTGTATGACTTCAGTTACCAGCTTCCTTTCTTTTTGGAGTTCCTCTTTTAAGTTCTCATCTGTACTATTGCTCTTGTAGCTTTGCCATAACTTATTTCTTCTGTCAATTGCATGAATAATTTCTTTATTTATCCAATCTTGTTTTGGTGGATTCAAAATTTTGGTTTTTGTAAGTCTACTTTCCGATAAGCATCTCATTAATTTTATCTCAAGGTTTTCATAGATGCGATTGTGATTATTCTTCGATTCTTCTAATTTTTTGTGAAGCCTTTCGTAGTCAATTGCTTTGTACTCTACTCTTTTCTTTAAAAGCGGCTGATATTTTTTGACCTCAAAATAGATTTGCTTGTGATCGGCCATTGCTGAATCGACGATAGCTAGGTGAAAATCGTGGTGTTTAAGATTAGAACACACATGATCTAATATTGTTTTGGTCGTCGGCGTCTCACGCGTGCAATATTTTTCATCGATTTTGTTTAGAATCTTAACATCGTTTTCTTTTAGTGTTTGTTTATAGTTTTTTGTAGCATTGTTACAATTAAGTAAATCATAGTTAAAGTCACCGAAGATCAAAACTCTTTTCCTTTTCTTCAGCTGGAGAGAATATTCTTCGAGGAAAGTAGCTGAGTTGGTTCTTTCTGGTTTATATACTGTCCCGATATCTAGTGAAAACTTTTCTATATGAATCCACACGAAGTGATTTTCATTTATGCTATTTTGCTCAATCAGGTGATGTTTTATGTTGTTATGTACGAAGATTGATACACCGCCTCCTCTGATGTTATGTCTAAAGTTGTAAAAGTGTGAGTAGCCTGGTAAAAGTAGTCTTTTGGCTTCTTCTTCGTCTTTGATCCATGTCTCTGTTAATGCAATGACATGAATATTAGCGCGCAATGATTCCAGAATACATTTTAGCTCGTCGAATTTACCCGGCTTGACTATACTTCGTACGTTAGCGTAGAAACATTTGAGAGATTTTTTGTTAGTTTTAATTTCAGTATAGGTTTTAGCTATTTGAAAAGAGATACCACTCGATATACTCAGAGCCCCTTTGCCACTGTTGTCATCGAAGTGGTCACTTTGAACTTTTTTGACTGTGGTTCTAAGATTTTAGGCACCCCCTTTACATATTTTATGTAAAGATTTTGTTCTCCATTTGAAATGCGGTGCTCTAGTTCTTGTTTGAGGCTTTTGAATAATTCTCTTTGATAAGGAGTCTGGTCCGAATATATCTTAATATTACCTAAACTAACGTTTTTCTGGTTTCGGAGGATATTTTTCACTGTTTCTTCTGATGCAAAACACACCTTGATAGGACGTGTGTTGTTTCCTTCCAATTTTCCAAGCCGAAATATCCGTTGAGGTTCTGGGCAGTCGGTAAGTATCATAGTGGTAGTTTTACGGACTTCGTGGTGGTCGTATTCGGTCTTTTCAGCAACTCCGGGCGCTGGCTCTGGAAGGCCCGATATTATAATGTTCTTACTTCGCAAGTTACGTTCATAAAACTCGGCGATCAAATTTTCACAGGAAACTGGAGTTTGGACTGGGGGTAATTCGCTGAAAGATGTTTTCAGCAGCCTGACATCAGCTTCTAAGTATTCCACTTTCTTCTCGGCATTGTTCATAGCTGTTGCCAGGCTACTGACTTCAACTTTGAGCTTTCCTTGTTCAGCTGTCATATTATCTATGCTACTACGAATGCTGCTGATTTCGTTTTTTATATTCCCGACATCGTGGCAAAGTTTATTCATGTTTTCTGTTTGATGCTTATTGTTCACGATTAACATAGACATCATGTCCGTCATCTGTTTTTTTAGATCACCTAGTTCCGACATGAGGTGATCATTGTCATTGGATAATTTCCTTTTGTGACGAAATGTGATTTGAGGAGCTTCTAGGTCAGAACCCGTTAATAAGTTAGGTTGCGATCCGCCAAAATCAGCACTAATGCCACCTCCAGTCGGAGAGCGATGTACATTCATCGTAACTCCAAGGTTTTGTGTCGTCGGGCGTCGAGCACTTTGCAAAGTTTTTGACGCGCACAGAGGAAGGTAATTACTGACAGTTAATTTACTAAACCACTTTCTACACACTGCTGACTGTGCCTAAGGTCTAAATTAGATTGCCAAGTATTTAATGTTTTTGTAAATAAATTAACACACGTCTGCACTGCACGCTTCTTTCGTTATATTATCTTCAACAAGTCTGTCGCATTTCTTTATCGCAACGTCACTATAATTTGAGTCTTTTGTTTTTTTGTCGTCACCTGTAGATTAAATTACGATTATTATGTTACGTGTGAAATGAAACCTCTTGCCTCCTTTCTGTGTATTATAGTCCAAAATGATGAGTCAGTATCAGTTATCGAATCCAAATCCGAAATCTAAAATATATTATCTTAAAAAAACATGAAATTAACCTTTTTCATTACATATTTTTTAAAGCAAACAATTTGTCCTGGCATAACATAACAACAATGGCGGCTAAAGCCGGCCCATGGCGTGCTACACGACCATTCTGGGCGATTAATTAGCTATTCAAACAAATTTAGCTAATAACAAGGACCGAGCCGATCGCCCAGTAATTAATGTCTTCCTAGCCTAGCAGGTTACTAAATAATAAATTGGAAACTTCGAATGAACTTTCTTTCTCACTCTTCAGTCATAATTTAGGTATAAGAAAGAGACAGACAGAAGATTTCGAAAGTAGAGGTATTTGGTTCGTGGCGTCTGGCCTAAAGGGAATGTTTCCCGCCATTTTGCTAGTGATGTGCCTTGTTTAGTCGATAATTTTAACAAGCATTTCCGCGCTTGATAAAAAAGAGTTAAGTGGTAAAAAATAACGGCGCTTATAAACTACTGCTTTATGATGGTTTCTACTTACGAATATTAAAGCTCTAAGGACCTGTCACCAAGTTCAGAGGCCCTGGCAAACGCTACTAAAGTTTTTCTTTTCTGTCGCTCAAAATGTATGGGTTGACACTTGACAAACGTGGTGTATAGTAACGCACCAGAATTTCATTCCATGCATTTTGAGCTACAGCTATCCATATAATAATGGATAGATATGGCGTGGGCTTTATTCACAAAAAAGTGTAATTTTAACGCTTTTAAAACCTTTGTTAATATCTAAAAGGTATCAAAGGATTATCTGAGAAACTCAATCGTATTATAATTAATTATCATGGTTCAATTACCATAATTATACCATTTTTTTTTAAATTACCTAGTTAAGTACTGTTTTTTTGTAAAATTGCCCCGTGTGCATTTAGTTAAGTACTTAAATGAGAGAGAAAATGAAAGAAAGTTATGAGAACCTCCCTAAATGTACTTATAGTTGGGATAAGCTCAAGTCTATAGTTACCTAAGCCTCTCGTCACCATCATGACGTCGACCCCCACAAACATCTTCTATCTAAATCTGAATCAAACGGTTAGAAAAGGTTTAATTGAGTACTTGTGCTGCCATCTAGCGAAGCACTGATGCTGGGGTCGATTTTAACCGTTCCGTACCGTAGGGAGCCCAACGAGACCCTATAATAACATACTACAGCAGGAGCAGTACCTAGTACCTACTGCTCCCGCCGTCTTCCTAACTTAAAAGAGCTGTAACTTTGAACTGTAATAGATAGCGGGCTTCTTTTTCTTCAGAATGTGTGTGTAATTGAAATACTAGTAACCTTTTTTTTCAACCTTTTTTTGTTGTTGTTGTACCTGTCGTAAATACTTACGGTAAAACATACAAGCGTCAAATTTGGTATGATTACAGTAAGTACCCACAAACCCTGAAGAAAAACAACAAATACTAAAAATGGTACTTAAAGATATTATGTATTACAATCTATTATTATTTTCAATAATAAAATCTACATAAAAGTGTTAAGATGAAAATACGTACAAAGTCTAATTTAATACGTGTGGCGCCATCCAGTGATATAAGTATTTCAACTACTTAGTGTAAATCAAATAAATCTTGCGGGATATATCATTATGCAGAATAATAGAATAAACGATTTTCCGCAAGGATAAAAATATAAAATGAAAATAATTTGAAAAAATCAATCGGTATTTTTTGCCAAGTTTAGGTTTAAGCTTTAAATTATCTCTGTAAACGCCAATGCTAATGTCAAATGTTTGAGGCGTTTTTCCAATCTAAATCTAACGTTTTGGTGATTTTTTGACTCCATTATACATATTTTACTATTATTTTGGTTCCTCATTTAACGATGACTCAAAAGTACAAAAACTGCAAAGCAACAATACTACTCAACGTTTAATAGAACTTGGGATACAAATTGAAATTAGCCTAAAATAGCAATCATTGTGACATTTTTTGCACTCTGTAGTGTACTGCAAACACGTCTTTGTTTAACCTTTAAAAACAATATTAGCTTTCAAAACTAACCTCTTTCAAAAACTTTTCAATGAAATCTTATATATTTTTAGATAGTGTTATGCTCAAGTCAAGCTTCTTAGCCATTAAATCTTATTAAATGCTAGTCAATGTATAACAGTACTATTAGTTTAATGGGGTACCGTATAACCGGATCGAGATGTCTCTTTATATGTTTGGGACTTACGTTCATCATGGGTTGCTATTTAGCATCATTACCAATACAAAACGGTAAGTTTATACATTTTACGTGCTTCAAAATTTCTTGAAAAATCATTATTAGTCCTTGTTTTGTTCCACAGATCAACCGGCATTACCTAAACCTACTAAAAGCCATATTACAAATTCTAGTCCCATTAAGAAGTTAGCTATAATAGTACCATTCAGAGATCGATTTGAAGAACTTCTAGAGTTCGTTCCACATATGTATAAATTTCTAAACAAGCAGCAAATACCATTCCATATATTTGTCATTCAACAAAAAGACAGTAATCGCTTCAACAGAGCCTCGCTAATCAATGTAGGATTTTTACAAACAAGGAATGATTACGACTATATTGCAATGCACGACGTGGATCTATTGCCATTAAACGATAATCTAAAGTATACATATCCGGAATCCAACCCTGTTCACATATCGTCTCCGGAAACCCATCCAAATTACCATTACGCTGCATTTATTGGAGGTATTCTGTTGATTAAGAAAGAGCACTTTGAGTTGGTGAAGGGAATGTCGAATAATTACTGGGGATGGGGGTTGGAGGATGACGAGTTCCATGTGAGGCTGAAGGATGCGGGGTTGGTGGTGCAGCGGCCACCAGGGATTACTACAGGCACCAAGGATACTTTTAAGTAAGTATTTTTATCAGGAAACCTTAACCCTTAAATGTATAATGATGTAGATATACATCGTATATTTTGAAGCTCATTTTCAAACGTACATTTTAAGTAAATTTCAAACTTATAATTTATGCAGTAAGATTTGTAGCTTTGTCAAAATTCGAATTTGGAAATGAACTTTAAAGACGCGTTTCACTTTCGACATGCTATGCATTAAAGGGTTAATAGACTCTATGGTCAGACAAGAGTATAAACATTTTTGGCAAATAACCCTAATATTAATAGGGATGTGTTGTATATAGATTCCACTATATTTAAAGTTGTTTTTGAATATACTGTTAAATGCAATATTTATCATCATCATCATACGTTGCACTCAAGCGGGCAGTTTGGTGGCATGTCAGAATGATAGATAAGGTTCACAAATCAATCAATTCATTTTCTAGTCAGAATAAAGTATTTGTACTGTGCAATTCCAAATATCTTAGCAACTAAGGCTATACGTTAGTTAGGTGTTTATTTTTTTAAATCCATTCAATTTTAAATAAAAATATGATAACAATATATTTTATATTTCTCAATACTAATATGTATATCTTTATTGACCAGTTTCTCAGTAGTAGTTTTTCTTGATTTGTGTGTTTTTGGCGATAAATGCCGATCAACATTATATTTTTTGGGCTTCATGTTAACTTTACATATTAAGCAATATATGTGACCTTTCTGTGACTTAAGTTCGGAGTGCTGTCGTAGTACCCTATCCATTGCAATACATAGATATGCAAATGAACAAATAAAGCAAATCTTTCTACTAATTAGATGGCACTGCACCAACAAATATAAGTATGAACGACAGTCGTAATGACGCATGTCAGCTATTTATAGGTTATAGGTTAGAGCGGGCTGGTTTCCGCAACTCGACGACTTAATGTATGCGCCTTTTTTGCGTGCTGGGTTTTGGCACTACTCTTGCCAACCCAGTTCTACCAGGAAGCCTAGCAAACCCTTGATGTTGCCGACGGCTTCCGGTAGCGACCTCGGTGTTCCGAGGTGACGTGCCCGATATGTTGCCACCTCAGGGCATTCCATGATGACGTGGGCCGCGGTTTCCTCCGCCGTCATACAGGCTCTGCACAGGGGGCTGTCTGTAACACCTAATGTGAACAAGTGTTTGTTAAACAAGGCATGGCCAGTTATGGCTCCAGTTAGTAATTGGAGTTGGGCCCTTTTGAGAAGTCGTAGCTTACGCGATAATCCGGGATTGATTATCGGAAGGGCTTCCTTACTTTGCCTGCAGGTGTTTAGGTTGCTCCAGTAGTGTTGGTGCTTTTCCTTAGTGACTTGGCGCATTTTGTTCCGCAGCCAGCTGGTCGGCAGGGGCAGAAATGGTTCAGGACCTATCAGTTCCGTTTCTGAGCCCCTTCTCGCGAGTACATCCGCCGCGTCATTACCTCGAGAGTTACTGTGTCCCTTAATCCACTGTAGGGTGATGGGGTTGATGTTACATACCTTAGAAAGGGCGTTGTGACATTCGTATATTAGCCCTGATGTTGCTGTGTAGCACTGTAGGGCTTGGAGAACTGATCGGCTGTCGGAGAATATTCGGATAGGGAGATCTTTTACGTTCCTTTGCTCGATCGCTGTTATAGCCATGATGATGCCCACGCATTCAGCCTGGAAAACTGTGCTGTGGGCTCCTAAAGGCGTTGAGATATGTATGTTTAGATCTTCCGAAAAAGTACCTGCTCCGGATCCCGACTTTGTCTTGGATCCATCTGTGAAGATCCTTACTTCCCTGGGGTTGAGGCCTTCCCACGGATCCTCGTGCAGTTGTATTTTGTACTTCTTGTCGAAGATGAACTGTTTTGGTATTCTGTCAGCTATTTATTTGTTTTTTTAAGTGGCCACTTAAATGGGCTATCAGTTATCACTTCAAAGAGTATTTACACATTAAAGATTAATAAATGATAACGGGTAACTAATTAACTATGTTACAAATACTAAGTACATTATAATACTCATAAGTTAAGATTTTTTTTGTAAACCTTACCTTGCCCCCAAACTGCCCGCTTGAGTGCGACGTATGATCATCATACTAAACAAAAAAGTTGCGGCACCACTGGGGAAAGGCCTGACATAGGTATACAATGCATAAATAAACACTTCCATTTTATTGTCCAAATTAAATTAATACAAAGCATACTAGCCCAATTTGATTATGTTATTCTGAAATTCCAGGCACAATCACGACAAAACCTACCGTCGTCGGGATCACCGCAAGTGTTACAACCAGCGGGAAGTAACGCGCCGCCGCGACACGCGCACCGGCCTCCACGACGTGGCATACAAGGTGTGGAGCCGCCATAACGTCACCATAGACTCCCTTCCGGTAACTGTACTAAACATAGAGCTGACTTGTGACGAGAAGGTGACCCCTTGGTGTCAGTGCCCGATTCAAGTTAAGAAGGCTGAAGTTAAGGCTAAGAGATAAATTTATATATTCAGGGTGACAGGTAACTCGACCTATTCCTTGAAATGGGTCATACTAAAGATAATTAGCAATATTTTTGTCCGAGTTAACTGAGGTCTAATGTCACTGGCTTTCGAGTTATTTACATTAGATATTTTAAAAAAAACTGATTTTTGATCCAAAACTGTCAATGGTGAAAAAAATTCTTCACTCTTGGAACTAAAAATGTATTTTTCTAATAGCTGATGAATGAGCAAATGCTTTAAAGAAAGGTGATTGGCGAAAATTCCATAAAACGTTAGACGTAATGCATTTGTAGAGGTGCTGAGGGACTAGCGTGGAGCAGTAGTAGTAAAACCACTCTTAAGTTTGTTTGTTTTTTTTTTGAAGAATGAATGAATGTTGAAATGTCTAGACTCGAAAAATCGAGTGATTATTGCCGTCTTTTCTACGTCTTGATCTCTGACTCTGACCGGAAGTACGCGCGGTTTAAGTCGAGTTGGTACGTGGTACCTCGAATACGTGGTATCGGGTATCTCTCTAGTCATCTGTAGTTGTCGCATACACGTAAAGCCCCATTTGTCTTCAGTACTACTTGCAGAGGTGACAACCACAGGCTCTTGCTCAGCTGGTATAGTCCTTGTTGCAGTCTTCTTATTGTTTTATTACAAAGTTACCCTATAAATAAGTCTTCAGTTGACATATTTTTGACAGATTATTGAGGCTTGAGGAGCCAGAACGGAGTGGTTGGTAAATGAAACAGCAGATTTTCAAGATGCGTTAACTTCGTCTGGCTCCGGAGGAGCCAAAAAGAGAGAAAAGAAAGGGAGCTTACAAAAATAATATATGACTTATAAAGCCACAGGCATATACAAAGAAAACATAGAGCTTAATAATAATAATAATAATAATAATACGTTTATTTTCAGACTTTACATCCATAGGGTTAGTAAGGTTAGTAATAGAGTAAGTGTGGGGTGGACATACACTATCTATTTAATTTATAAGGCCAAAGGCCGTCCATGCATTAACACTTCCCCTCACACTTCACTGACTTGTGTAACATTCAGAGACTCCCAATTTACAGTAGAGTCGCCTAATTTTATAAGAAAACCACTATATGATTTCCTATCAGAATCATTAGCCCGGTCGGCATCTGCGAATAGATTTAAGTTAAAGCTACTACTTTTACCAAAAACAAGACAATATAATCAATTGTCCCAGATAAATAACGCAGAACTCGCTTAGCTGCTAGCCAATGACTCTTAGTAAAACATGTACTAAATTGACTCAATTTTGACAATGCATAAGATATGTCAGGTCTGGTGCAAACAGAAAGGTACATGAGACACCCAATGAGTTCTTTAGAAGGAAAATTATTCTCTGAAAAACATTCACTATCATTATTGGGTTTCTGAAGTTTACAATTAACTTCCATTGGGCTAGAAAAATCTTACAGTTGGACATATTGAATTTCTGCAATAACTTTCTAATATAATTAGATCGAGATAAAGTTAACACTCCAGTACTTTGATCTCTGTTAACTTGAATACCTAAACAATCTTTCAATATACCCAACTGCTTGGAATTAAATTCTAAATTTAATAATTCACATAAGCTATCTTTCTCATTTTTATTATTCCAAAATATATAGAAATCGTCAACATACAGAGCTATAATTGTTAAGTACAATGTTCACACTTGCTCTGTACATAACCATTCCCAATCAACACAATATGTACTTTACAATTCCAAACTCTACTGGCCTGCTTTAAACCATAAATACTTTTATTGTTTAAAGCATAAGCATAAGCATATTGTTGTACCTGTCGACCGTTGTGTTCTTGCAAGCGTTGAATTTGTTGTCGAATTTTTCAAGAATTGATTTAAGTGTTTCCGTGAATCTTTGTACATTGAACGAATTATATATTTCGAGCCCTTCGTCTCCGATCGCCTTGAGGAGTATTGCGATTTGTTTCTTTTCTGGTATTTTTTCAATATCGTTAGCATCACAATATATTTCGAATTTTTGTTTCCATCTTCTACATTTCTCTGAGTTGGCACATTCCATGCCGACGCCATTTTGAACGCTCAAGTTCAATGGTTTCAGACCGTTATCACATTTTGAGTTTTTTCGGTTTTGTTTGTCATTTTTCTTTTCTTCTTTCTTCTTTTCCTAGTTTATCTTCTGACACCATGTATTGTATAGCTGTTAAGGTTGCGGCGATGTCGGGATTATTTTATATTTTAATTAATTTGAGGAGCGTAATGAAACCAGTTCAGATTTAGACTTCATGAAGAATCCGAAGCTCTTTCTCGCATAGTCATCTGTCAGGGTGAGTAGGTACTTCATACCACCCCAGCTGCAGACAGGCAGGGGGCGGCAAACATCAGAGTGGAGCAGTTCCAACAGCTGTGTGGCTCGCGTCGCTTCCCCCCTAGGGAACGGCACAACATGTTGCTTTCCTTCAATGCATGACACGCAACTATTGAGAGTTGCATCATGATTAGAATCATTACACATATGCGATGTGGCCCCAGAGTCAACTACAAAGTCTTTAGACATTTTAGAATCTTTAATGATCTTATCAATGTCTGCTAAGTTCTGAACAATAGTCATTATCGTGTCTATGTATTCAATCATGTTTTTGCACTTACTGTTATTGACCTTATGCAGTTGTCTGAGAAGAGTGACACGTCGATAAAGACCTTTATTCTCAAATGCCGCTTTTAGGTTATCCCACGCTTCCTTAGGTTTTGTAGCGGTCCTAACATATTGCAGGCAATGAGATTTAACCGAAAGGTAAACACGTGCCTTTGTCTTCTTAGTTGGATCATAAATGTCAGTCCCCAAAATGCAATTCCACAAATCTTCCAATTTTAAGGCTATCTCCATATAAAACTTCCAATTGGAGAAATTTGCAATGCCATCAAGATTTTCAAAGCAATATAATTTGTTGTCCGTACCTTCATCCATTGTACCGCTGATACTAGTTGGAGGTTATATTTCGTGAACGCCACGGTGCAACACAAAATGGCGTAACTGCACCACGAATGCAATGCACCCGCAATCGGCCGCATCGTACGGCGTACCAAACCACTTTCTTGACCGTTGTTATAAAATGAAAATGCCGTGAGGCGTAAACTGAGCCAATAACCTATTGAGGCTTGAGGAGACAGAACGGAGTGGTTGGTAAATGAAACAGCACATCTTCAAGATGCGTTTATTTCGTCCGGCACCGGAGGAGTCAAAAAGTGAAAAAGGAAAGGGAGCTTACAAAAATAATACATGACTTATAAAGCCACAGGTATAGACAAAAAAAACATAGAGCTTAATAGAGTAAGTGTAGGGTGGACATTCACTATCAATTTAATTTATAAGGCCAAAGGCCGTCCATGCATTAACAGCACCTTGTGCAATTCTCTGATTAGTAATATACGACGGTATAACCCCTGGTCTTCAAATATATCGGAGTTTTGTCCAGGCTGCTTTGGAACTTGCACAATTGGTTATATACTGGTAGAGATGAGGCCGCAGACTAAGTGCTATGCGCGCCAGCGCACGTTGGTCACGCGCGGCGTCAAGCATGTCACCGGTCACGCAGTCCCAAAGACCCTCCAGAATAAGTGACATTTTTATGGTAAACTTCTACGAATATAAATTCGACGCGCCCTGCAATTTCTCAACCTGAGTTATTACGTTAGAGTTTATTACTAGGTGCCGATGAACTGGTATTTCCATTATACGTAGGCGTCGATGTCATTTCGTTAGGCGTGCCGCGATTTTCACCGGATGCTGTTCCATCATCGGCCGTTTCATCAGGCATCCTGCCTTGGACTCTGAGAGTGGTCACGCGAGGATCGCCACGTTCTTTTATTCCAATCCAAACCCGTTAATACTGGGCCCATAACCTATTGAGAGGTCAAGTGAATCAAAGCGTGCCCTATGCGGTAAGGCACAACGAGGCTTGAGTATCGTGGCGATTAAATAAACTATAATAGTATCCAGATAATATTAATGCCCCTCTCTGTAATCTGGCATTAGCTGTAACTGGATTTTTCTTTAAAGGATCAAATATAAATTTTAATGGCTGATGATCTGTCACCAGAACGCACTTTCTCCCATACAAATATTTATGATTTTTTTACATACATACATAATCTCACGCCTTCGTTCCCAGAGTGGGGTAGGCAGAGCTACAGAATTACAAACATCTCTAAAAAAAATGTTGATAATTCTATAACCACAATTTGCACAATTAGGCTAAGATGTTTACCAGCGTATTAGTGACAGGTTGCAAGCCCATCGCCTAACAGTACTACAAGCCTTTATTCCCTTAGTCGTCTCTTACGACATCCACGGGAAGATATGGAGTGGCACTATTCTAACTCGGCAACCACACGAGGCATGATTTTTTTAACAACAAATATGGCTAAAGCTTTTCTTTTTTGTGCATTGTTTAATGTAGCTGATGCAAAACTGATACTGCTCCAAGACCATATTTGCTTGCATCTGCTGTGACATATAGTTCTTTGTTACTATTATAATGAACCAACAATCCACAATCAATCATCGGTTTCTTACTACTTTGAAAATAAAGCATAAAAGGGTGTCAATTGTTCTTAAAGTCTAGGTAAAAAAAAAACATAATAATTTAAAAGTCCCAAATATGCTTGCAATTGAGTAATGGATACTGGTGCTGGTGCTTTTGCTATTGCTTCTATTTAATTCCTTGCATTACATATTGTTTTACTTACTTTAAACATTCTTTGCCATTGAGGAAATAATACTGACAACCAATTTCTGCCAATTAAAGGGTTAAAATAATGATCACTTTCAATAACTAGCAAAAACAAATCTTGTTTCACATTTTTTGGTTTTATTTATTTATTTATTTTATTTAAGGAGATCCAACAGCTATACGTAACAGAAATAGAACTTAAAAATAAATGTAGAAAGCCAATTATAGGTTCTCACAGATAGAACTAAATTAGCAGTGATTAACACCGCAAAAAGCCGGTTCTACGGCGGACGTTCCGCTAAAGCACGGACAAAAGATTAAAACTTAGGCCGTGTTATTTGATCAGTAGTTAAACTAACTAATTGTTAAAATTCGAAAAAGGAATGGAAATTTTGATACATTTTCTTGAGATTTTAACCATTACTAACGTTTTTTGACCATTAGTTAGTTTAACTACCGATCAAACAACAGGCCATTAATAAACTACTAACAACAAATACAAATAACAACAATTAATTCACAGGTAATAAATTTAATAGCAGGTTTTATTTTAATAGCTCCTAATACTGATAACATTTCTCCTGAAACAGACTTTAATTTGACAAAACACTTTTTTAACTCATATTCTTTGAAATCAAAATCAAAATCAAAATATTTATTCAGTAAATTGGCCACATACGGGCTCTTTTACACGTCGGTAATATACAGTGAATCTACTAGCGCTTCGGACAAGACCATCATTGCGGAGAAGAAGCGCCGCAACAAACTCCAACAGAAGGTCATTTTTTCAAAAATAAAATACTATAATACTTAAAAGTAAGTTACATTATAAGGTAATAAAGCAACAAATATAAATTATTAGAACTATCACATATAAAAAAAATACAAATTCAAAATTAAAAACATTACTTACAAATAAATGTAAAAATTAAAAATATTACATGTCAAATACATTAAACTAAAAATAATGACTAGGACATGGGGGCATAACACGTACAAATTATAATTCGTGCTTATAATTTGTACTAGATGGCACCACCAGTATCATCAGGAATATTATTTTCTTCATTTCCGTTAATCAAGGAAAAGTTAAGCTTTTATTAATCAGATATACCTTAATTTAAATGCAAACATCATTATTTACATAAATTTAAGGCTTTATTTTAGAAACTAAGAATGGCATTTTTTTGCGGTACACTGAACGGCCATCATTAGCTATTGAACTTGCTACGTGATATTCATTAGATCCGCTAGATGGTGCTTATACGAGGACGTTAGCGCCGACTTGTGTCGTCGCGGTCACTCCCGGTATAGATATTCAATGGAACAACATTTAATTAAAGCGTTTGTTATTTCTTATTCCAAAAATACGAAAGTTTATTTATTTTAACACCACAATAAATAACTTCCCAAGTATTTTTCACTATGCGTTTGACACAAACAAAACTAAAAGTTATCTTTCTTACTCTCGTGTTTTTCGTATCTGTCCATCATTCATTAGTGAAACAAGTGAACATAATTGTAGTTTGTATAGCTATCTATATGCAACTGCGACTATTTTTAACCGACTTCAAAAAAAAGGAGGTTCTCATCTCAATTTGTCCTGTATGTATGTATGTTCGCGATTATCTCGCGTTTGGCTGAACCGATTTTGATGTGGTTTTCATAAAAGTATTTGTTACACTAAGGAGGTTTTAGTTATTTAACCGACTTAAAAAAAAAAGTTTCTCAGTTTGAACTTTTTACAGAGTTACATTTTTTTTTTGGTTTGATAGAGTATACTTCCTAGGTAATCCCATTGTCACCAATCATGAGTCTAAATCTGAATCTGATGAAGGGATCCGTGAGGAATTGAGGGAACTCCTCAAATATCATAGGAGGCTACAGCGATTTTAGTATTTTTAGTAACAAGTCCAGCATTTGCATTCAGCAAGTATCATTTGGTGAAGTGGAACTGATGATGAAGACCACAAATGGCCTCCTGAACTCCTCAACGGTAGGTACCTATTTCAAGGGTGGCGATAAGATACCTCGATTAAGATAGTTCAGGTTCAGCAATTGTAACGTGAATGTTTATTGTTTAAATATGACTATGACTTTCCCGAGGCGTTGCTTGTTTAATTAAAGGTGACGTGCGCTTGCGATTTACACTGCGTTGTATAGTGACATAGGTGGTCACATTTGCCTACAAATACCTACCTATGACTTCGATTTAGACAGTCAAAAGTCCTTAAACATTTTTATTGTTAGTTACCTACATTTATTGTTACCTACCTACTTAAAAGTAAGATATAAATTAAGGACAATTTTATTGTCTATTTTAGATGAGTAAAAATAAAATATATTTATTGCACGGACCTAAAAAAAAGGACGTAACGTTGCCTTAGACAGGAATGAAGCTTGCAAGGTCGGCAATTTCGTTCGTTATAGGTAGGTACACGAGTTACCGCATGCACACAGATACCTACACTAAAAACGCACGCAGTTTACGTGTATGCCAATTTGCATTCTTGACTCATGATAAGACGAGGAAACACGTCCGTATTTTTTTAGGTACGTACTTTAATAGTGTTCATAAAAGTTGTTGGTACAACGTTGTATGGACGTGTGACGCGTCATCACTTAGGTTCTTTAGCTTTTAAATCCCAATATAAACCTACTAGCTGTCCGCGCCCGGGCCGCCAATACTTAATCGATTACAATTTTTTCACAATCGATTATACATGTGCATCCTATTTTATTAGCATGATGATGATGATGATGACGATGGTGATTGTGGTGGTGATGATGCTGATGGTTATGGTGATGAATTGATGATGGTGATGACGATGATGATGATGATGGTGATGAATTGATGATGAAGATGATGATGATGATGATGATGATGTTGATGATGATGATCAAGATGATGATGATGATGATGACGATGGTGATTGTGATGGTGATGATGCTGATGGTTATGGTGATGAATTGATGATGATGATGGTGATGCCGATGATGGTGATGATGGTGATGATGATGATGATGATGATGATGATGATGATGATGATGATGATGATCAAGATGATGATGATGATGATGATGATGATGATGATGATGATGATGATGATGATGATGATGATGATGATGATGACGATGGTGATTGTGATGGTGATGATGCTGATGGTTATGGTGATGAATTGATGATGATGATGCCGATGATGGTGATGATGGTGATGAATTGATGATGATGATGATGATGATGATGATGATGATGATGATGATGATGATGATGATGATGATGGTGGTATCGATGATGTTTATGATGACGATGATGATGATGATGATGATGATGATGATGATGATGATGATGATGATGATGATGATGATGATGATGATGATCTTTTATTTTCCTTATAGGTGATGTGAAAAGCAGTATGTGTCACACAGTAGCAAAATTATTTCCACCTTGGGCGTTAACACTTGAATCCCTCACTACGCTCAGGATTCTATTTTAGAATCCCTCGCTACGCTCGGGATTCATTTATAGAATCCTTCGCTTCGTCACGCTTCGTTCAGGATTCAATGTACGCCCTCGCCATAAATATGTCATTTTACTTCCTTGATACACAAATAACTATTACGACCTACCAAATTCCTATAAGTACCTATCTATCTATATAAATAAAAATAAAAAATTATAAAAATCGGTCGAGCCGTTTCGGAGGAGTTCAACCACAAACACCGTGACACGAGATTTTTATATAAGTAAATAGATCAGTTCGTTTTTAACGGAGGTTCAAACCGCATCAGTTTAGAGCTAAAGTACTTACGTAAATTATATATGTACATATATGTAATTATATATATATATAGTACAAGTATAATAAATAATTATTCTGTTCTTTCACTTACTAGTCTAACTACGGCGATGCGCATCGTTTGCAAATCACTAAGAAAGTGAATAAATAGATAGGCAAACAAAAGGTAGTTCACGCCAAAACTTGATCACAAGGACCCAATATTTTTGCAAAGATATGCTTAAAGAATGTAGAATCAACGTTTAGTTTTATATGACGGCGCGCTGCGGCGGCGGCAATTCATAAAGCTTTGACAAAACTGCCATCTGTCGAACTGATTGCGAGGTTACGTGCCGTTCATAGCTTAGCAGACATGTCGATTGTGCTGCCACTGCTGGCGAAACCACAGAAACTTATAGTGGCGGCGGCTATCGACTTTAGGACGGCAACCATTTTCGATTCGCGACTGAGTATCTGTAGAGTATAGTAATCTGTGGACTAGGAGAACAACACGACGAGGTCTCTACGTCAAAAGCCTCAAAAAAGTAGTTGAAAAAAGTATCATAGTCTTTTTTATGTATGACAGACTTACAAGCACCAGTATCCACCTGCATGTTCGTTACCCGGTCACCTAGTCACAATGGAATCGAGGCACTATCTTGTTCAGAAACACTCATAATGCTGCCGAGTACTATTATCTTCTTCCATCCTGCCAACAAAATTCTCTTGAGTGTTATTCTCCACATGTCTTGACATTATTACTGTTTCTAAAATAACACTTAATAGCCAAATGAACCTTTTCTTGCAAATATAACACACACATTCCTTTTTGTAACATCTTTCTGTAATATGCGCACCCCCACAGCACCTGCACTCCAATCTTGTTGTCCCATTATATACTTGTTTTGTATCTGTCTGTGCTTTAGTTAGCACTCTGTGCCCAGGTTTACCTTTTTGGTTTATTACTTGAATAGCCGGTGGTTCTGGTTGAATATTTCTCGTCTCCTTTTCAGCACTCTCTAAGGCTGTGGCTATTTTATTGTCATCTTCTGAAAGTAATTTACCTTAAAGAAGTTTGTCTCAAAAGAGCCTCATTTAAAAATGATCCAAAGCTGCAGGTAGCTGCAACTCTTCTTATTTCAACTACAAACTCGTTAATATTTTGAGTCTCTTTTTGTTTCGATTTGTAAAAATCATATCTAGCAGCGATTATTGACTTCTTTGCTACATAATGTCGCTAACAGTTCCTTATATGATTTAGTATTTGGTAAAGTTGGTGATAGCAAACTCTTTAATACTTCATAACTTTCTGCTCCAATTAGTGTTATAAATAATGCCATTTGTTTTTTATCCTCTGTGATATCATTTACAATGAAAAATTGCTCCATGCGCTCTGTGTATGCCGTGAAATCTTGTCCCGGCCGATAGTTTTCTATGGTACCTATTATAATCAAGTTTTATTCTCGTCAATTTCAAGTATCCACTAAATATTATTAATTACAAGTCCAGTATAGATCATATATTTTACACCACTTTTGCCTATTACAACAAGTACGAACACGCTTCTAGAAAACCCTCCAAAGCCTTGTGTCACTATGACAGCCGGCTAACTATTAAAATATAGATTACCTGCTGCTTGAATATATTCAGTCACGCTGCTATAGTGTGAATATTCCGCCTTATTCAGTTGACGAAGCAATACGACTCGCCGGTACAAACTGTTGTCTTCAAAGGCTTTAGTGAGGTTATCCCAAGCGGTTTTTGCCGTCGTGGCATTATTAACATATTGATAGCAGTGGGGTTTCAGACAAAGACACGCACACACTTGCAAGCGCACGTTGGTCTTCCACCGGGTCATTATCAGACCCGTCGACACACGCCCAAAGACCCACTAGTTTTAGGGGTAGTTTTATGGCGAATTTCCAAGCATTATAATTATTCACACCATCAAGTCTTTCTATCATGATGCCTCCACCGCCGCCGCCGGCGGAAATCACGGAAGGCGCTGTGTTATGCACGTTGTTATTTGCCGACATTGTTGTTCGAAAGCTAGTAAAAGGAAAAGGCAATTATACTTACAAACTCTAAAATCAAGTAATGCAATGGTCAAAAATGAGTACAAACAATATTGTGGGGTCAAGAAATTAGTGACGAAGCAATCTAAACGCAAAACAAATATAAACTTCATTAACCAGAGTAGATATGGTATTGTTATTAGCTACAGTAACATATGATTTAGATTGCCTAATGTCAGTAAAATAATTCTTGTTATTTACCATATGATTGCTAGCTCCACTGTCCAAATAAAAGTCTTGTGTAGGTGGAGAAGCCATAAATGCCGACACCAAGTTGGAATTCGCAGCACCAACATTCTTATTTTTCTTCATCCGTTTTAACTTAAAACAATTGGACTTAGTATGGCCTAGCCGATTACAAAAGTCACAGGCTAAGTTTGAAGTTTTCTTGCTAATGTTGTATGCTGCAGTATTGTCCATGGAAGTTTTCCTTGAGTACTACTGGAGAAGTCGTGATTTTACAAGCTCTGTAGAAATCTGGTTTGTAGCTGTCGCTGTCGACAAATTGGAAACAAGGGGATCATACTCCGATGGTAAGCCGCTGAGAAGAATCTCAGCAATTTCTGCATCGTCGATAGCCATGCCAATGTCATGCAGCTGCTGCACAAGTGTAGTGACGTTTTCTATATAATCAGTCATAGAACTGTAATCAGAGAATTGCACACGATGTAGTTTCCTCAGTAACAAAACACGGCGATATAGGCCTTTGTCTTCGAAAACCTCCGAGAGATTATCCCACGCTTCAGCGGCTGTCTTGGCGTTTCTTACATATTTCTCCAGGTCTGTTTGGCCGTTCTGGCATTGCGAACACATTTGGCTCTGTCTCCTTCTTCTTCTGTCGCTTGTCCCGTTTTAATTTGTAACATCTTGGCTTGATATGCCCAATCTTGTTACAGTAAGTGCATTTTATTTGACTGTTGCTCCTAGACACAAATGCAGTAGTAGAGGTACCATTGTTGGTTTGAACCTTCCTGTGTGCCTCTTGAAGTAAGCGTGCTCTTACAAGTTCAATCTCAAGCTTCTCCGATGAGATGCAGTAGGTTTCCAAATTCGAGACAAGCGTGTCGTACTCAGCAGGAAGTCCACTTAGGAGTATTTCGGCAATTTCTTCATCATCGACTATCCTCCCTATGTCGGAAAGTTGATGCACCAGTGACATAACATGGTCTATGTACTGCGACATATCGTTATGTTCCGTGAAATCAACGCGATGAAGTTTTTGCAAAAGTGTTACACGCCGATACAGACCCCGGTCTTCAAAAATATCAGCCGAATTTCTCCAGGCCTGTTTGGCCGTTCTGGCATTGCGAACGTGTTGATAAAAAGTAGGCTTCAAGTTCAAACAAACGCGAGCCAGCGCGCGTTGGTCGCGCGCAGCATCAGCAGCGGTGAGGGGACCGTTCGATTCTCTGTCAATAACATCCCATAATCCTTCCGAAATCAATACAATTTTTAGGGAAAATTTCCAAGTGTGGTAATCGTTGCCATCCAGCTTTTCAATAACACCCGCGCCACCCAGAACATGGGGCCAGGCACGTGCTGCAACTCAGGCGGGTGTCTGTCAGCCATCATGCCAATATGTGTATTTCTCTATTAAGGCACGTTAATAAAATGGCTCCCACGCAATCCCTGCTGCAAAACAATTGCCACTTTTAGGATGCCTACGGATTGGCAAATTCGCTGGGCCCATAACCTGTTGGAGATCCGTGGATTGAAGTGGTCGTGGCCTGTTTGCAGCAAGGGAGAGGAATTAAACTTGTAATATTTTGTTACTGTCTTTATTGCCGTACAAATTAGGCATACAATTATCAACAAACAATAAACCGTCTTGGTGAATAAAAAAAATATAAGCAAGCAGTCGGACGGACATTTTAACCTATCTTAGCGAGATCACGAGAAGAAGAGAAGAGTATAGACAAACTGTAGACTAATGTCAAAAAGCAATTAAAGCGGCCCGTATATTATAGTCCTAGCTCATAGTGTGGGCCATAGATTATCCAACAGTTGTCGCAAAAGAAGTACTCGTCTATACAGCCCCTTGTCCTCAAACGTGTCCGACAGCATCTTCCAGGCTTCTTTAGCGGCCTTTGCATATCTCACGATCTGGTATAGGTTAGATCGACACGACAGACAAATCTTGGCCAGTGCCCGTGCATCCCGCGCTGTATCCACGTCCTTGCCTACACAGTCCCACAAACCATCCAGAGTTAACACCATTTTGATAGCGAACTTCCAGTTAATCCAGTTGTCTAGTCCAACCAACTTTTCGATTGACGACGACATGGAGGTTATTTTGGATGTGCCGTTAATGACAGTCCCTAATTGCCCGATATCAGACTCTGCCATTATAATGTCGTAAACCACGCCTTTCTATATGCCTTTCTTTGGCTTGTAAGAATATCGTCTGGGCTAAAATAACCTGTTTGAGAATCCGGCTAGAGGGAAGCGAGCGTAGTATGACAGAGTACAAATTAAACAAGATGCATATACGAGTGTATGTTTATATACCAAAAATAACACTGAATATGTAGAATTCAATAATTGTCTTCAATAGTATAAAAAATATGTATAACGAATAATAAAATATGGCCAGCTTTCTTAGAGTACTGACATTTTCATCTGTTACAGTCGTGCTCTGACTACTTCACTGGTCAGCCTACTTGTCATATTGACTGTTTCGAAATTAGATACCAACGGATCATACTCAGGTGACAGCCCACTAAAGAATCTCAGCAACTTCTTTGTCTTAAATAATCTTCCCGATATCTGCCAACTGCCGCACTAGCATCATAACAGCTTCGATGTAGTCTGACATGTTGTTGTAATTGCAATAATCCATCCTATGTAACTGTCTTAACAGTAGAACTCAACGAACCAGCCCGGAATCTTCGAATACTTCGTAGAGATTTTTCCACGCTTCTTTTGAGGTCTTGGCGGTTCTGACATCCTGGCAGATTTTATCGCTAGTCAAATGCGAGCGAGGGAACGCTGGTCAAGCGCATCACCCTCCTTCGCTCCTTTATCCACCAATTCCTACAATCCGTCGTGCATTAGTGACATGCGGACAGCGAACTTCCACGCATAGTAATTGCGTACGCCTTCCAATCGCTTAATATACGAAACGTCTGTTACTATCTGGTATGTGTTATTTATGGAAATGCTCACCTCACAATACCTAGACAATTCTTGGAACTACCATCATCAACTTATACTTGTTTACTGAACTTATTTAAGTTCTTGAACCACTTAGTGTCTTTGCACATGTGAGTACTTGCTCCAGAATCAATGATCCAGTCTGCGCTGCTGGATACATTCACCATCAATGCTATTCCACTCTTACCTTCCCTTTCTTTATCCCTTTTCAGCTTAAAGCACTTGTTTTTCATGTGCCCTGGCCGTTTACAATAATGGCACACTATAGTTTTCTTCCTAATTTGTTTAGAAAATATGGCTAAATCACCAGTATTACCATTCCACTCTCTGTGTTCCTCAACTTAGAGTAGCCTTGTGCGAACTAGTTCACTAAAAATTGTACCAGAACACGCTATTGCTTCCAGGCCTGTCACTAATAATCATACTCTTGGGGCAAACCGTTTAGCATAATTTCTGCTACTTCGGCATCTTCTTTTGTTCGTCCTATGTCTGCTAACTGTTCAAAAAAAGTGGTTATAGATTCCAAATAGCTGTCCATGGTCTGGTAATTCGTAAAACTTGCACGATGAAGTCTTCGTAGAAGCCCGACTCGCCAACTAAAACCTTTGTCTTCAAATATGTTACTTAGGTTATCCCATGCTTTCTTTGCAGTTGTTTCACTTTTCTTTTCTCTTTTCTAATGTATTGAATACAATTGGGTTTTACCGCTAAGCTTATTCGGGCTAAAGCCCGTGCATCTTTATTTTTGTTAACAGTCTCTCCTTCAGAGGGATTGACGCAGCACCACAGATCTTCTATCACCAAAATATGACGTATATTAAATTTCCTTATTGAATAATTACTCACTCCTTCTAGCTTATCGAATAGCACATTTATAGGAAAATTGTGTCCATGTCCACTTGAAATTCCAAACTCGGTCTCAGGCATCGTGGTAATCGGCGGCGTAGTCCACGCGGCAGACGTAACAAGCGTGGTGTTACGACGCACACAGCAGAGCCGTCAACGAGATGTAGATGCAGAACAATATTCGCCGTCACATATATATGTCACCTTCGTCATTGCCTCATTCTTACCATTCTAGGCAGTTTGCGTCTTGTCTTTTCGCTTTTAGACATGACCTCTTTAAGTGTCCCTGTTTCTTGCAATATCCACATTCAGCATGTATGTGAGGGCATTTGTTTGCATAATGTGTTCCGCCACAACGAAAGCAAATTAACTTCTTTCCCGTACCTAGTTTTCTCTTATCTTCAGGCTGCCTTTTCTCTTGCCCTGAGTGAACCTGACCTTCACCTGCTTTTCTGGTCTCGGTACTTTGAGCAATTTGAATAGCTCTTTCAAGCGTAAAATCTTTTGTGTCAATTATTTTTTCCCGGGCTCTTTGGTCGCAAAGACCGCCTGTAAATTGGTTGCGCAATGCCTTTTCCAGGAACCTTCCAAAATTACACGTGGTAGCCATTTTCCGTAGTGCCGCAATATAGTCTCTCACCGTTTCTCCCACCATTTGCTTCCTATGATGGAACTTGTAATATTCTGCTATTTCTAGCGGTTGCGAGTCAAAATGGTCTGTCAATATGGTCTTTAATCCGGCGTAATCAGTAGCATCTGGCATATTAGGAGAAAGAAGATCGCACAACGTGTCGTATGTCTCCGCGCATGGAGTAAACAAGCCCGTTTCTGGTCGTCCTCTTCAACATCGTAGATTTTAAGGGCTCCTTCCAATCTTACACATAAAGGCTCACAATAACGGCACACTATAGTTTTCTTCCTAATTTGTTTGGAAAATATGGCTAAATCACCAGTATTACCATTCCGCTTTCTGTGTTCCTCCTCTGAGAGTAGCCTTGTTGCGAACTAGTTCACTAGAAATTGTACCAGAACACGCTATTGCTTCCAGGGGCGCGTTTTATAAAACTACAAGTTTCAATTTTACAGGTCTAAACTGGCAACACTGCTAAAATGGCTGGTCGTCATTGATCGAGGTTGTGTCAAATGGAAACTTGTAACCTGTAAATTGTAATTTGTAGCTTTATAAAACGTACCACTAATAGTCTAATAGTCATACTAATATTTATAGTCATACTCCTGGGGCAAACCGTTTAGCATAACTTCTGCTACCTCGGCATCTTCTTTTGTTCGTCCTATGACTGCTAACTGTTCAACAAAAGTGGTTATACATTCCAAATAGCTGTCTATGGTCTGGTAATTCGTAAAATTTGCACGATGAAGTCTTCGTAGAAGCCCGACTCGCCAACTAAAACCTTTGTCTTCAAATATGTTACTTAGGTTATCCCATGCTTTCTTTGCAGTTGTTTCATTTGTCGACATCAAATTAGTAGAATATTTGTAGAGCATCAGGCCCAATACAGTTTAAGAAAATATCTACCTTTCTTTGGTCACCGACTTCGTCCAGGCCGTTACCCAGCAGGTAAATTTTGAGTGACGTCTCGAAATTCTTCCATGCCAGCGGCATGTTAGTTACGTGTATGTCCAATTTAAAATTACACGGAGGGATTGGCATTAAAGGCATTATAGGCGACGACGTGACCGCATCAGACAAATTTTTTGGCAATTTGATCATTTTTATTACCTTTATCCGACGCCATGTTGTCAAGCTATGCAGATTGCAGACCGACGGGCAATGGGTGCGTGCTTCTTATTTTACTTGCTTTGAGAAATTTCTTCCTTGGTTTGCTTTACTTCTTAGTCGATAAGACCGTTTATATAAGCGTGATTACTGTTGTTGTATTCCGACCAGGGTAGGCTCCTGCAGGTCTCCTAGCCTGGTGGCTTACACATGTGGGCAGTACAGCCAGGCCCAGTTCTCTGGACTGTAGGCCGCGAGTGCTGTCACTGAAAATGTCTGCTGCACTTTATCACTATTAAGCTTTTTCCTTTGATCATTCTTGAGTTTAAAACACTTAGATTTCAAGTGACCCGCTTTCATGCGGTAGTAACAGGTCACTTTCTTTGACTTGCTGAAAAAGCCGTATCAGTGTTGACACCATCGTTGTTCATTCGTCTAAATTCCTCTTGAAGGAGACGAGCTCGCATCATTTCAGTGGTTAAATTTTCAGATAAGTTAGCGGCTTCAAGACTGGACACTAGAACGTCGTATTGTTGTAGCAATCCAGACAGAAGCAGCTCAGCAATTTCATCGTCTGCGATGCTACGGCCAATATCGTCTAATTTCTGTGCTAATCTGGTAATAGCTTTGACATATTCATTCATAGAACCATAATCAGCATAGGTGACACGATGTAGCTTTCATTTCTATGAACGACACTTCTTTCTTTCTTCTTTCTTTTTACTTCTGTACGACACGTCGAAACAGACCTTTGTCCTCGAAGATGTCCTTCAATTTTATCCAGGCTTCCTTTGAAGTTTTTGCCGATGTGAGGTGTTGAATACAGTGTGATTTTACTGATAAACAGATCCGCGCCAGTGCACGCTGATCGCGTCCCGCATCGGTATCAGTCTCTTGGACATATTCCCACAAACCTTCCATAACTAAGGCATGACGTATGCAAAACTTCCAGTTGAGATAATCACAAACTCCATTGAGTTTCTCAAATGAGAATGAGGCATGAAGCGTCTGCCTATTCCCTTTTACTTTGCCTGTAAATCTATTTTTTTTTTAATCGTGGCCTTATTCTTCGCTTGCGCAATCTGGGTCCATAACCTGTTGTTGTATTCCGTCCAGGGTAGGCTCCTGCAGGTGTCCTAACCTGGTGGAGTGCTCGTGGTGTAGCGAAATAAAACAAGTCAGTCGGTGCGGTGAAAAAAACTTAACTTAGTAAGCTGATCACAAAGAAGAACCCTTTTAGAATATTAAATGGTAATATAAAACAGCATGCTACTTGATGTCATGAGATATTTACACGTACGACAAGAAAAAGAACAGGCGGCCAGTTTGACAGAATAAACGGAAGAGAGAGCGACCATAGGTCTATATCGTTTTGAACATTCATAGACATGAGTAAAAAGTGTGTATAACACACTCAGTTCAACATGTTGTTCTGTCGATGAGTCACCAATTGACAACAATTCATATCTGCTAAGGCAGTAAAATTAAAATACTGTTTGTAGATTTTACACTGCTGATTACAGTAAAAATATTTTTGGATTTTTTTATGCCGTAGTTTTTTTATATTTAGGAAAAAACAGTAAAAAAAAGTTGGATTGTGAATGTTAGGAATACACTTATAGTGCCCTTAGTCCATTTATTACCATAGGAATTGAAAAAAATATACAACTGTCATGCCAATTTTTTATCTGTCTGACGGACTACTTGATTCTAACGACACGCTTTCGATTCCATTAATACTATTTTTTCGATATACGCTATTTAAAATGAAAGTGACTAACGGATTTGTAAAAGCGGATAGCCGCAAACTGCCCAAAGTCGACGAATTTATGTTGATACAGTTGTTATTGCTGACAAGTGACATGACATGACAGTCAGTTCTGAGGCCCTACTTTGAAATTCGAAGTTCGAAGTAGGGCCTCTGTTTCTGTTTAAAGTTACTTTTTTATTTTATATCATGCTAAGATCACGACATCAGTATTCCTAACTTTGTATATACGGTCTCTTTAATGACTATTTCTTTAATAAATTATTAACGACGAATTTAAGTTAAATAAATAAAAACCGAGAAACACGGGTACTCTAATTTTTAATCAGCTATTATAAACGCGAAAAAACAAAAATGCTTTTTATTTTGAAATGTTGTCAATTAATGTAGAGGAGCTGAGGGACTAGCTTGGAGCAGTAGTAGTAAAACAACGCCTGAGTTGCAGAAGAAAGAATGCACAATTTTTTGTTTTTGATGATGATGATGATGATGATGATGATGATGATGATGATGATGATGATGATGATGATGATGATGATGATGATGATGATGATGATGATGATGATGATGATGATGATGATGATGATGATGATGATGATGATGATGATGATGATGATGATGATGATGATGATGATGATGATGATGATGATGATGATGATGATGATGATGATGATGATGATGATGATGATGATGATGATGATGATGATGATGATGATGATGATGATGATGATGATGATGATGATGATGATGATGATGATGATGATGATGATGATGATGATGATGATGATGATGATGATGATGATGATGATGATGATGATGATGATGATGATGATGATGATGATGATGATGATGATGATGATGATGATGATGATGATGATGATGATGATGATGATGATGATGATGATGATGATGATGATGATGATGATGATGATGATGATGATGATGATGATGATGATGATGATGATGATGATGATGATGATGATGATGATGATGATGATGATGATGATGATGATGATGATGATGATGATGATGATGATGATGATGATGATGATGATGATGATGATGATGATGATGATGATGATGATGATGATGATGATGATGATGATGATGATGATGATGATGATGATGATGATGATGATGATGATGATGATGATGATGATGATGATGATGATGATGATGATGATGATGATGATGATGATGATGATGATGATGATGATGATGATGATGATGATGATGATGATGATGATGATGATGATGATGATGATGATGATGATGATGATGATGATGATGATGATGATGATGATGATGATGATGATGATGATGATGATGATGATGATGATGATGATGATGATGATGATGATGATGATGATGATGATGATGATGATGATGATGATGATGATGATGATGATGATGATGATGATGATGATGATGATGATGATGATGATGATGATGATGATGATGATGATGATGATGATGATGATGATGATGATGATGATGATGATGATGATGATGATGATGATGATGATGATGATGATGATGATGATGATGATGATGATGATGATGATGATGATGATGATGATGATGATGATGACACTACTCTTTTCAGAGCACTTGTGGACGTCTTGAATCAATCACGTTTCATCGAAACGGATGTCGATCAATCAATCTGCAACACAGCTACAACAACTTTTTAGTTCACATAGTGTAGTATTTTTTTTCACAATTGACAGTTTTAGATCAAAAGATGGAAATATTTATAAATACATAAAAACTCGAAAACCAGTGACGTTAGACCCCCAGTTAACTAGGACAAACTTATTGCAAATTTGCTCTAGCATGACCCCTTTCAAGAAGTAGGTCGAGTTACCTGTCACCCTGTATACTGTATTGAACAAATAGCTATATGTGTATAATAGACAATGTGCTAGCGGAAAGTTCCCAAGAATTATATACTCTCTAAAAATTTGATGATTGACAGTAACTTGCTAATAAGATTTTTTTAGTGGAAAAGACTTAAATAATGATAAATAAGGACTTTTTTAATGTTGAAGTGGTTTTCCTTCATGTGATTTTATATTTAATAATTAATTTAAGCACATATCTGTAGTTCTTCTTTCTGTTTAAATGGCGACTGCCTACGCTTATTCAGTGTGGATGATCAAATCAGTACATAGTTTATTAGTAATTATTGTTTATTGCGTTAAGTATACTAGGTATTATTTACTCTGTATTACTCTATAAATTTTACGGCATCTACCTATTTCGTTTTATTTTGTAATGTATTTGGTAAAAAGACCAGACCAGAAAGTCGACATTAAGCTCGATCTTGGCGGGGGCACTGCCGCCGTGCCTCCAGACGTAATGTTAAGATAATAAGTCAAGCTCAATAATGTTAATGGATTAACAGTTTTGTGATGGCATTGACTACTTTAAAAAAAACTTATATATTTAGTCATGCCTCGCCTCAAAAATATATAGTTTCTAAATAATACAACAAGAAATATTGAATACTAGATTCTTTCAAGGCAGTGACAATGTCTATCGATATTTTCTATCTTAGCAAAAAACTTAGTCCTACTTGTAACCGTCTATTTATGGATTAGCGATCATAGTTTATCATGTTAATTTAAGTTGATTACAATGAAATTACAAAACCATGAAGCAATTATAATGTTGTATTTAAATCTCCAATACACCGAGGCTGCGTGGTGATCAGGCCGGAACTGCCAATTTTGGCCTCCACACAATTTCGTTCGTCGCTTGGTAAAAAAGTCTTCGTCTGCTTTCGGAAATATAGTTATGGATTTTAATTTAATTCCATAAACAATATCAGATTTTGCTTTATATCCGTTATGACATATTGACCAGAATCTAGGAGGTGAGCATTTACCCTAACTCAGTGAGCGTGAATTTGGTAACATGATTGATTTTTTTATCGTTTGTAAGTGAAATAGTTAACTTATTACCGTGTTCAAAAAGACTGGCGTTTTTTTCATGTATTTTATTATTATGTACATATGTAAATAATGATAATGAAATTAAAATCTTGGGATGTTATTTGTTAAGTTTTATTTCCTAAACCTTTTCTTTGTGCATTTTCAATGTAATAAAGCTCATTTCCAAACGTATTCTATAACTGTACTTAAAACGAGCTAAACTTAACAATGATTTGGGCTCGCAACGTTTTTTTTTAAATGGAACTGACAACAGGAATTTCTTGAAAAGGTATTCTGATAAATACCATGCTTATAGCCTCGTAAGGCCCAGTGTGCAATTGCATGTACGTACATTATCAAGCTAATTTAATTTGAACTGTGTTGCAATAAGAGTAAGGTTTACTTTCCTATGTTCATAAACTGAAAATGGCATTATCCAACAAACGTAATTGAACTTTATTGCCTTGGTGGTAGATTCATAGTCCCACTCACAAAAAACTCCCTGTTGCAGTATGGTGGGCCTTACGAGGATAGAGGTTAGTTTCAAAAGCATACAATTTTATTTTAATTAATATTTACTGGCGGGACGATTTGGACGCATTCTTCAGCAACGGAGGGGAAGAGCCACCGAATAAATAGGGACTTATGGAGATCAAGGGGAGAGGCCTTTGCCGAGCAGTGGGACACCCATATAGGCAAGAAAAAAAAACTGAGAAAACAATATTGAATATTATCATATCAGCGCCTCTATTCAACACGGTAAAAACAATATCGCATTTGATCTGTTATCGTATTGTCAACGTTTTGATAGCTCTTATTTTCTTGACAGTAATGGCGGCTCGTGTGGTTCTAACCTCGTGTGGTTGCCGAGTTAGAATAGTGCCACTCCATGTCTTCCCGTGGATGTCGTGAGAGACGACTAAGGGAATAAAGGCTTGTAGTACTGTTAGGCGATGGGCTTGCAACCTGTCACTAATACTCTGGTAAACATCTTACCCTAATTGTGCAAATTGTGGTTATAGAATTATCAACAAGTTTTTAGAGATGTTTGTAATTCTGTAGCTCTGCCTACCCCACTCTGGGAACGAAGGCGTGAGATTATGTATGTATGTAATGGCGGCTGACGTCATAACTATACCATAACAGGCAAGCTACGATATCGTTTTTACCGCCTAGAATAGAGGCGCAGTGTTTGTTACATATCGTAGTTTTCACGAAGGAAGTATTTAAAGGACCATTGCCGACTCATTTATACTAAATTTATGATATTAGAAAAATTTATTACATACCATTTTGAACCTTATTTAATCCGCTAACGAATTGAATAATAGCAATACAACTATTGGTCAACTAGTTCTTGATTGGTTGTAAATTTTGGTAAGTCATATTTGTAGGTAATTGTATGAGATGTAAGTACAAAGGTGTTATATTTATTGGCCTACCGGCCCAAGGGTAGGCACCCTGTAAGGGTGCGGCTCCACTGAGGCGGAGACGAGCGGAGCGGGGCGGAGCTGTGCCAATATTAACTAATAGAATATTAACTAACGTGCGCAAGGCGCGCTCGACGTGACCGCATGCGCCTTCTATTGGTTAATATTGGCACAGCTCCGCTCCGCTCCTCTCGTCTCCGCCTCAGTGGAGCCGCACCCTAAAGGTTCCAAAATATCTACACGCCTCTGTGCAACTGACAAATAAGGTTTGTGTAAACAAGGTGTATAAAATTAAAGATACTAGTGCTTTCGACTGTAGGATGACGGCACAAATGATGGACACTTTTAGCTTAATGGCACCAGTAATGGACACTTCACTCTTAATTCAAATTTCATACGGTCCTAAATTGATTGTTGCAAAACCAATGAATAACCCTTATCGTCTGTAAAATAAGAATCAAGTGTCCATTATTGGTGCCTGTCCATTACTGGTCCCATCACCGTACTATAGTCCATTCGCTTAGATAATGTCGCTACACTCGCACGTACTTGTGGTCATTGTAATATAATTCGAAGTATACTGCGAAATTCACTTGAGGCGTAACACCCGCAAGTGAATTTGGCAGTTTACATCGAATTATATTCGTATTTTATTACAATAACCACACGTATATGTGAGTGTAGCGACACTGTCTAAGCGAATGGACTATACCTAAATTAAAACTTCGAACTAGACTGTTCTTTCTTCTCTGATCATTGTGAACTTGACTGTAACTCCAATCGTTATTTCAAATCTATATCAAATACAAAACCCATTCTCGCTTCAATAGCAGCCTCACTGCCAGAGTCTATTTTGCGTCGACCGTGAAGGATTTATCCGTCTGTGGCGGTGAACCGGTATATTTTTCTAATATAACTCCGGACAGACACCCTAGTGTGAGTGGCAGTCTTAACTGTAATTGGTATGTTCTTATTTATGGAAAACTATTAAAAAAAAACTTCAGGCATAACAATAAATACTATTAGAAGGGTAACTTCATCCCCACCACGCGCGCTCTCGCGTGGCCTGTCCAGGACTACTTATCGCAGCAAACACTAGCGGGTTGCCACCTTAAATCGGCGCTTGGAGTAAACGTGCAATAATATTTCAAATGAAGCTCTCAAAGGCGCCACTGTCTACGCAAACTGGTTTTACCATACGAAATTGTTAGTTCCGTATTTGACCACGTGCTTTACGATACTAATTGTAGGACGATATCAACGAAGTTTGAATCTTTATTTATTATTTGTAACATAATCACATTAAGTAAAGAGCGTTAAAATGAAAGAATTAAATAAATACATTATTTACCTATGCACTTTATGTTTTATCCAATATTAATCGTAATTAAGTAAGTCTAAGATAGTATTTCAGTGGTTACATTATAAAAGAAAAAGTTGCTAAATTAATTAATAAAATGCAGAAATACGTCCGACATAGGTATATAGATTAGTTTTATTGGCTTTGCGATTGTTCTTAGAACTTTATATCAGATTGAATTGTAATAAAAGTACTTTAATTTTTACATAGACTAGTTAGCGCCGACTTGTGCCGCTGACATCGGCTGTCACACTCATACGTCAGTGGAACTATTGGAAAGTCTTACGGCTTTGAAATTGTACGGACATTTTAGTTTTATTAATTATATTTTATTTTATCGTGTAGTTCTGCAGGCAAATAAACTAATTCTACGCGAACGAGGTTGCGGGCTCAGTTAGTATTATATACTTGTGACAACCCTAATTTTGCGACAGGCGAGAGAGGGGTAACGCGGGGCGTGGGGCGCTGTAGGTAATTATTTGACGGCTTTGCTGTCAAATCCATACAACGACGCCGAAAATGCCCTTCTAATAGTATTTATTCTTATGCTGGTGCCCTCTTTCTTTCACTCGTCATTCGAGACTTAACCATGTGAAAAAGATGGAGATATCCTAACTTAGTACTGCGGATATATCCATCAATCACCTTGAAAGGGTCAATTTTATTGAAATTATTGTTAAAGTCAGGAAACTACCAAAAAAACAACATATTAAATAAATAAACCACTTTATTGGAGCCTTTAGGAGCTGACTTTTTAACACAGTTTGTTGATTAAGTATTTGAATCAAAGCTAAAACAACAATTACAAGCCGTATGTTATTAATCTTTGTTTCAATAACTTGACACTCGAAATCACTAGATGTCGTTAGAGTAGTAATTTTCAACTTTACCTTTTGTTATTATTATACAGAGAAAAGCCTACATAATTGACAAAATATACTTACACATTTAAGGATTAAATGTCAACATAATCTGATTCTGAATGCCCATATTAAACTTAAGATTCTTTTAAAATAATTTAAGCAATTTTACAAAAGCCTTTCACAACAGTTAAAACTTACATTTTTCAGCTTTATTTCATCAAACTTAAAGTTTCATTACAATTTTTTGTGATATTATTTTTGCGCTTACAGCCTTTTGCTTCTCAAGTTTCTTTCCTCTTATACACAAATGTATTTAAGTGCTGATATACATTAACCTAATCATGAATCTGAAATGCTTGGCTTAGAGCAAAAATTGAGCTATGCTGATACAGGCACTTAGTCTGTTTCGGAACTGTACAATAAGAATCGAATGATTTCAATGTCAACACCATAGGGCAATTATACATACGTACATAACTCTTATGCGGATTTGACTAAATAGTACGTATTTTTCCTATTACATAAAAATAACATTTCACATATTTTACGATTACTTTAAAACAACCCATACACCTCGAGTACAATAAATAAATTAGGAACTTGTTCACATGCAAGTCATCCATTCCAGTGAAATCACTGTCACACTGCCCTTGTAAGTCAAAAGGACGTATCTTCAATCATTGTGATAGCCAGAAATTATACCCTTTCCACTTATCAATTAGGTGGCATATATTAGACAAGTCCTTTTTTCCATGGTTTATTAATAAAAATAAAAATAGGATACGTTATTAGATCGCTACTCAAAAGTTTTACAATATAATTGATTTCAAACTTTCACAATAAAAACAAATTCAACTAAAACTTTCAAAACACAAAAACGAAGATTCTCACAGATCCTTATACTTAATAAGTACATATTTAATATGTATAAATGCTATCGGGACTAATATTAAATAATAAACTGAATCACATACATATGGCCAAGTTTGCAGCAAATTTTCATTTTATTTTGAGCCTAAGTTGTATGAAAAATATTTTATCGGCTGTTGCTCGTTTCTTTGGTTTACCCAGGCTGATCCATTAACATGAAACACCTTTTCATTAGACAAGATAAAAAAAACCTTGATAAAAAAAACTTTTTTTTTATCAAGATGTGAGAGAAGGTGAGCACCAATGAGTCTTTTTTTTTCTTTAAAATCACCTTTTAGGACCAATTTTGACCTCTGGACCAAAGTATCTAGGCTTTGTCACAAACTTATATAAAAAAATAGCATAACGTCGCTCAGAATTTTTTGTGACTTATATTAATGAAGTAAGAGGGTCACACATTTATCACCTTTTATGTAGCTCTGTTCCTTTATGTAGTGTATTTAAAAAAACATCACGCGCTAAACATCGGTCTCGCTCTTGCCTGTTAGCTCCAGAAAGGGATAGAACTACATTAAATGTTTTCAGAATGCGTGATATCCAAAACTTCAAAATATTAACGTAAATTCAAAATTTGTGCATTGAAATGCAATGCGCATTTACACCTTACAAACTTACAAATGTATGTTTTAATGCTTTTTTTAAAAGTATATGTAAGTTTTTTTTTATTGGAACAGCAACAGCAGCATCTTACAGGTAAGTAACAAAGCCTTAAAAATCATTCTTGAACATAGGCATAGAGAAAGCAGAGGGACGCTAAGTGCATGCACTATCACAGTCAATGAGGTCTACAATTTAACTAATGGAATCTTAGAGTAGAAGTTTCGAGTATATTACCGGACATCGCACCACTTAGGTTTTATAAGTCTGTCCTCCTACGGAAAAGAGGCACATCTGCTATATGAATTGTATTGGACTTCCAACCTTATTATAACCCTTGAGAGTTTAATATGCTTCTATGAATTAAGTGCACTTGTGCCTTTTTTCCGTACGAGGGCAGAAGTACAGTCACGAGATTAAATTTGGTACCCGCCTTAGATCCAAAGTCAATCTGACATTCTACAACAATAAGGTTGTGTTTCCTAAAGTTACAAGTGACTTGACATCTCTAATGACATTGACGACTTTAAGCATATTTTTCTTTGGTCCCAAATTAACGCTCGTGACCATATATCAAAGAGAGATGGCGAAATTCTTTAATTCTTTAAGCCAAGTATGATCCATAAGTATTTTTATTATTACAACAAATATTCAATACTTCGTCTCAGCAGTTGTGTCCTCTTGGGAAGCGCTGGTAGATTTTTGACGCGTAAAAGTGCTCATGCGGCCTACTTACTTGTCTACATATTGAGGAAAAGAAAAACGATCTTCGCCCAAAACCGTTGAAGCAGTAATCCAAAAACCTTTGTATCAATTATCTGATACAATAATAGTGCAATATCTAGTAACATAATTTAAAAACTAATGTACAAACCCCGGGGTTTTCGGTGCGTGAATGTTTGACATTAGCCAAAGAGTAGGTATTGACATAAAAAACAGAATGTACTCTAGCAGGACTCTACCTAATGAATAATTAATTGAAAAAAATATACATGAATACTTAATATTATAAATGAAAAAGATCAGTCATTATCAACCTCTTCAGTTAAGTCCCTACTGATTTATAAGTAAATAGTTCACAGATACCGGACTTTAATACTGCAGGTAATTAATTAATGTTATTTTTATTATTCGTGAAGTCCCGTGTGGTTGCCAGGTTAGAATAGTGCCACTCCATGTCTTCCCGTGGAAGTCGTGAGAGGCCACTAAGGGAATAAAGCTTGTAGTACTGTTTGGTGATGGGCTTGCAACCTGTCACTAAAACACTGGTAAACATCTTAGCCTTATTGTGCAAAATGTGGTTACAGAATTATCAATAAATTTTTAGAGTGGTTGCTAATTCTGTAGCTCTGCCTACCCAACTCTGGGAATGAAGGCATGAGTTTAAAATACAAAAAACTTTGCTAAACAACACCGAGTATACATAAAAAGAGTTTATGTATGTATGTATTTTTATTATTATCTCGTAAGGCTTTGTAGTAAAGCTAAAGTACCTCCTACATGAGTCAAAATAAAATTGTATCATAGTGTGTATCCAATTCGCAGAGAGGTAGTTGTTCATTAGGCATAATTTGACTTTTCTCAGACTAACCTATCTGTTTATCTCTACTCTTTCTCAAATCATTCCCGCACCGAAAACCCCGAGGTATGCTAATGTATCTAAGGAAGACAAGGAATCATTGAGTAGTTCAACCGTTACAGCTAAACATAGGCTGAAATGAAAGAAACTTTAAAACAATAATTAAGTAACAGACATTAACAAGGCTACAAGACAGGCACAAGCTTACTGAACGTTATTGCTTCTGTTTACCGTCCATTTCCATAAACCTCCTAACCTCTGGCTGTTAGGATATTCTGATATGAATGCTTGAATTAAATATAGCCAACCCCACTCTTAGTCATCACTTTTTTCTATACTATAAACACTTTAACTGACAGCTAGCGCACATCTAAAGCCGTTTGGAAGGGAATATCCCTTAGGTAGTTTAAAAGGTATCCGAAAATCGGCCCCAATGGGAAGAAATAGGGGACAAAACGGGAAAATAATTCTATACGCAAGTATACACAAGCTTTGCCGCTTAGGTAACCGTTTCTTCTTGGAAGCAAAAATGGACTATAATTAGCAACATGCGCAGCATCAAGGGTTCTTCCAAATCCTGTCTAATAGTCAGTTCGATTATGCTACATTTGTCAGTCATAAATAATAGTTGTTTAAAAAAAAAAACGTAATTACTAATTACTGTTCGAAAGCTTACGACAATGTAATAATTTTCTCTTTTAACCCGTCGCTCTACTTGTTACAAACAAAAGATAATTATGAGACGGATGTATTTATGGAAGATATTCTATGCTTTCAGTATTTAGCAATATCGATAACCACTACATAGTTATGTATAATTTCTTATACAAAACGTGGTGAAACAAAAAAGACCGATGAAAACAATTTAGAGGTTAAAAGGTAAATGAGGTTAACCCTACTTCACTTAAGCAAAATTCAAAACATTCAAATTTTTCAATTTTTTCTTAAATCCGACTTCTCAATCCATAAGAGAACATCCTATAGCCAGCGGCATACAAAACTAAACCTTATGCTATAAACATGCGACTCAGAGTGGCTCGCGTTCCGCCGGCCGCGAGCAGCACGTCAGCTACAGCGGGCAACCGCCTCCCTACGACATATACGACAGTTAAAAAAACATAAATGGTTAAAAACATAATCAAGTTAAAAAATATATAGGTTCAGCTGAGGCAAGTTAGTAATCATAACCAATGAAATATAATAAATAATACATAATACGGGACAATTT
Organism: Acleris literana; assembly: GCA_946894065.1. Classification (NCBI taxonomy): domain Eukaryota; kingdom Metazoa; phylum Arthropoda; class Insecta; order Lepidoptera; family Tortricidae; genus Acleris; species Acleris literana. Next base: position 2,723,440 of record OX335690.1, read on the forward strand.
CCCAGGTAAATAAATTTATTTTCTATCACTATTTCTACTCTCTAACAGTAAGCTATTTTGAGAGATATTTATTGTAAATTCACTTGTCCCAATGAGGTATTTGCCACTCATCAGAAATTGGTTACTGGATGTAACGTTAACTAACGTTAATAATTTTGTCCAAAAAAAGTAAAATTCTGCAGATTTCCAAGCCAATTAAATTCCCCTTCGCCCACTCACTGACGATAGACTAGATTGAAAGAAAACGAACTAAACTATTGACTAAACTAGATACCAGAATGGAAGACAAAAATTACAAACAACAACATACAGAGGTTTTACCATTTTCTTACACGATTCTAACTTAATAAATTAATTGCGTCATTTCCTAAGTATCCTTTTCTTAAATCAGCGTAAAAAAGCATACCAACAACTTTATACGTGAAAACAAAACGCAAACTATGCAAACAATATACATCAGGTTAGTATTTGAACAAGAGCCAGCCCATTCATCTAGGCGAATTAGGCGACGGTACTCGTATTATTTAGGGTAATAGGCGGCATCAAAATCGAAGAAAATTTTTGGTTTTTAACAACTATTTATGGCGCCGTAACAGTATTTCGCCTAGGGCGCCGGGAATGCTCGGGCCGGCACCGATTAGAACTTCAATAAATATAAAAACACTTTAAAACATAAAGCGACAAGCAAAAAAACTTGGATTGGAAACAAAGTTTAATCTTTTAACCTTTTGAGCCCCAAAGCTGGCAGATCACGTCATTGGAAATTTGTGGCACTGGCGTTTGGCAATTCACGTCATACTTCAGACGCCACTAGCCTCTTTAGCGTCTGAGACACGTCGTAGTACTTCGCTGCTTGGCGTTCAAAAGGTTAAAGTTAACGCCGTTAGGTTAAAGGTTAACGCCAATGACGGATATTCAAAATGACAGTGCCTCGTCAAGAACAAGCATCGTCACACACGCCAATTACGTACTAGTATTTCGATCTTCTTTCTGCTATCCATCACAACAAAACTACTTATTTTTTAACCTCCGTGTTTTTTACTATCTAAATTAAAACGCGACGTTACACGGTAACACGTAATAAAAAGTCAATATTTACATCTTTCTATGTTTTTTTGTCTATTTGACCACGGCTGCTGCACCTCGGTCGAAAGGTAAAGTAAGGTACGGAGTAAAATAAAATAAAAAGGTTCAAAATTGACCTTTTTATACATGTTATCGTGTTAAGACCCTTTTGACTTTAGATACGATGGATTAATCCGTCAATGGCGTAGAAAGGGTTAAATATTTAAACTGCTATTTAATCAATACTTTGACTATTTATGCAATATTTTTATAAGACACAACGTTGACAAACAAGCTTACCATGGCTCGCTAACTTTTAGTGTTTGGTAGTTATTCTTCGTTGTTGCAAAATCTTTTCTATAATATTTTAATAAATAAAATAACTGAAAACTAATTAATATATGAATGTTAAACTTTAAACAGAATTATATATAAGTATATTTAGATAAATTTATAATCACACAGAAATACCCGCGTACACTTTATATTAACAACAATTATTACTACTAATTAATTATAAATAATTAATTAATTTAATTTTAAACATTTGTAATCGTAGTTATTTATTTTACCTATTTAATTTACTTTATTAATATTAAATTTTCGATTAATATGTAATTAAATAACTTACAATAAAATAAAATATAATTACAATACAATAGTAAATAAGTTTAATACACATGCAACATATAAAAATTGCAACAGAGTTATTTAAATATGTAATCTTATACTTAGTACTTTATATTACATACTATTTATATCATCTAATTAAATTTTTGAATATTCAAAATTTGGCACTACGTTATAAGTAAGGAAGATCGTCCTTTGACGGTTATCTAAGGAACATCGTGTAATAATGCTAGACCGTAATAATGCCGACCCTCCCGAGGTTTGCTGGGAGTGGGGGGAGGAACTTTGCCGATGAACACTTTGAGAGAAGCGATACCACTTTGATATGATACTGACTGACTGATTGCGCCTGCTTCCCTCTCGCGTCCCAGAAGCAACGGAAGGAATCTTAAGGATTTAATTTATAGCTTCGCTATTTGTCAACTCGGAGTCTTTAAAAGTTACCATCTTCAAAGGCCATCCAAATATAAAAAGTAACATGTGCAAAGGAATCTGTACGCATTTGTAACTTTTCAAACACGACGCGTTCAATCATTTTTTTTTAAATTTTCAACACGATATGAAACAAAAAATGTCGTGATTTAGATACCTTTAACACCGTAAAGTAGTACGAATTTTACGGATACAAACCTAGAAGTCTATTTTACGCCGTCAACCGTGACGGATTAATCCGTTATTGGCATTGCAAAGGTTAAACTAGTTTTTTAAAGGAGTCTAATAAAGGACTGACTTAAAGTTACCCAAGTCCTTTTATTTATTTATTATTTATTTATTTTAGTTAGTAAGTCCTTTTTAAAGTAAACCGAAAGGAAGACTGACAGTTTTACTTAACTAGTTATATAAATATAAAAACTATCACAGAGGGGATACAGAGACTTCGTCAAGAAAATCAATTAATACGAGTACAATTTTCTAAAAACTCTCTCATAAAATGGAAATATTTAATATTGTCAAAAAACTTTTTTTTTCTGTTCACTTTACCAGCCAATGTAAACAGAAAAAAAAACACGGCGAACGAAAGGGACAAAGCAATAATATTTATATCACTGTCCTTTTCACTCGTCGTTTGATGATGAAGTGGTGGTGTTTACTGGGACTCTATTCTACGGGGTGAAACCATAATGCCTTTGACGTGTAATGGTATTGTTTTTCACTCGGCCGCCATTACTGTCAAGTAAATAAGAGCTATCGTAACGTTAACAATACAATAACATGCCAAAAGCAATATGGTTTTACTATGTTGGATAGAGGCCCTGAACTGCATTACATAGTTATTTAATGATAATTCTGACAAGTATGATGGGGTAAGATCGGATAATTCAAATGACTACGAAACTAACAAAGGTTTTCAATTCCTGGCACACCGGCCTACGCTATCTTGTTGCGCCCCGCAGCCTGCAGCGCCAGGAATCGAAAACCTTTGTTAGTTTAGTAGTAACTTGAAGTATCCGGTCTTTACCCGATCCGATCTTACCCCAACGTACCATATGTTTTAATACATACGTTACTTTATTGAGCGATATTTTGGCTAATTTACTTACATAATGACATATATTGAATAAGTAAGTATATAGGTACAATAATACATACAAATTGGATAAATTACTCGAAATTATTTGTGCACATTTATAAATACATATACCTATATCTCTTGCACTAATGCTAGGCAGGTAATAAAATTTTATAGCCGTCGCATTCGCACAGTAGCAATGTTACCTGCACAAATATTTTCGTATTTCTAATTCTAATATTTGGTTATTGTGGATACTATTCCTATATTACAAATTGTGTTCCTGTATTTAATTCAATTATGTATACGTATAGATATTCAAAATACATTATTGTATTTATTTGCACTATAAGAAACTACTAAATTGACTGTCTCTATAAATATTTCTACAATTACCATCAATTTCAAACTAATCATCCATCCAGCAATCCAACCTTCTAGTCATCCAGCTTTTAATCCATCAAACAATCCGGCCTCTCAACCATCCAACCACCAACAAGCAATCCTAGAATCGACATAGTTCGTTCTCAAAAAAACTTTTCACAACTCAAGGAACATCGAATAAAATACCGATTTAATCGAATATTTGAAAGGACACATTTTTATTTATGTAACACTTTAAACGTTTTTCATTTGTATTAATAGACGCTTAGTATAGACCTTAAAAGCATTTAAATAGAGTCGAAAAGATACGAACCTATTCATTCCGCGACTGTAAATCAACTCGAGAAGGCGAACGAGCACACATAGACATTTGCATTCTCACATAATCTGCCAATCTTAAGATTGCAATCCCTGCCTTCTCGAAAAGATCTTTGGAACGTAGATTCAAAGAAAATGGCAAAGTATTCACGATCTTAAACCTTTTTTTATGAGGACTAACGTGTAATGCCTCTATGCTGGTCATTTCACCGGCTGTCTTACCACACCGGAGTATAATTGCACGAACACAGCGGCTCGATACCTACACTATAGCCTCCGTATCACTAATAACATGTATCCCATGCTTCGTCAAAATCAACCGCACAATATCATTGCAACTCCTCGTTTTATAATTCTTACTCTCTCTATCTTTCAACTTGACACTCTTCATTTTGTCACACAACTTGCTCACTTCCGACTTACTCTTCTTTATCTCCTGCTTAGTCAGCTTCCTTATAGTCGACGCGGAGCATCGTTTCTTAATTGGCTCAGTTTTAAGATTACTCTCAACATTACTCTCACTTACTCTACGCTTGTACAGTTCAAATTCGCCTTCATCTTTAGTGAGGTAACTATCTAGCGAGCTGTATGTACCTTCTGCTGAACTTACCTCAGCCACGTGCTCGGTGACGTTGCTGACGATTTTAACCGCCTTTCCTGGTACATAATTAACAGGAACTTTGTCAAGGTACGCCATTTTAGGTTTGTCATGCAGCGGACTGACAGAATCTGTCATGTTTGGCATCAAATAGCTGCTCTTTTTAGCTCTTTTCACGGTTATTGTCTCGTCTATGATAGTTGGTTTGTCGCGGATAGATATGAGGATGTTTTTGAAGCTGGTTTCTTCGGGGGAAGTCATGATGACGTCCTGTGGTGACTTTTTGTCGTAGTTCGCTATGAGGTCGTTTAGAATATTATACTCACTGTGTCCGGATAGCGTGGGGGGAGGAATCTTGGTTAGTTCTCATTTTCACTAGACAATGTATAAGTAGATTAGTAATTGAATAGTACAGTAGCCATTAAATGTATCGGGGCAGAAAGTTCTTTTCTTTATTGTATTTAGAAGGCATGCATGCCACCTGTTGGTAAATGGGAGGTGATACCCATAGACATGATGATGATGGAATTTGTTCCGATTTGAGCACCTTGTCTGCTTCGACATATTTGATAGCAACTGTAAATACGTAGGGCTTGAATTCAAATTTCGAAGCCCATATCCCTTAGGTAGCTTAGCTTATCTTTGCGTTCATTACCGGCGACGCATATAAGCGTTTTCCTGTCTAATACCCAGTACCTTGCCAATTCTATTTCGTGATCCAGTCAATACATGTTTTACTATTAAAATTGCTTCTTATGTCAACGAACTGATTACACTTACTTTAAGTAGACAACTTGTCAAGTAAACTGTGAACTAGGCATTACATAGCAGCGACACTGCTGCCATACCATCCACCACCGCGCACCCACCATCTGTGACAGTGCCACCAGCGTCAGAGAGCGGAACTAAATCTGTCAGCGCAATCAATGCGCTTTCCAAGTTTACCCAGTCAGTTGTGCAGAGTAATTCGTAAAATGGTACATCCCTTTTAGGTCATGTACTAAAACGCATTAATTCAGAAAAAATACCTTCAAGGCTACTTTCTAAATAATTAGAATCCTACAAATACTCGTATTATAAATGCGAAATTTTGTGTGTTAGTTTGCTACTCCTTCACGTTGCAACGGCTGGACGGATTTGGATGAAATTTGAAATAAAGATAGCTTATACCCCGGATGGACACAGGCTACTTTTTATCTCGGAAAATTTATAAGTTTCCGAGGGAATATCGATAATCGAAATATACGTAGACTAAGTCGCGGGCAGAAGCTCTAGCGCAGGTGGTTTCTAGATAAACTTGCTACCCAGATTTAAAACCTTGTGCGTTTTCCATAACTTTTTCTATTTATTTATACCTCATTGGATATCTAAATACCCATAAACTAGATTTCTTAAATTATATTTTTAGGAAATTTATTACAAGTTTATTCCATGCGAGTGCGCACCAACGGTTCCTTACAAACTTGAGGTTAATAAATAGTTCGTCCAACAACAAATTTATGGTTTTCGGATTGTTCCCGTTGCTTGTGCCAAATTTCATGATTTTAGGTCAACGAGAAGTACTCTTGCGAGTATCAAAATATGCGCCTTAAATTGCCGTATTTTTAGGATTGCGTTAATTTTGATCTAAGAAGTTCGATTTTTTTCACAGCTTCAAGGGATTACAGACCTGAGTATTTGATATACATTTCAACTAGATATCTCCACGCGTTCCTGAGAGGAAGCGTCTTTGACAGACAGACAGACAGACGGACAACGAAGTACGTTCCCCGTGAGATATGGAACCCTAAAGATCATAGAAATATTAAAAAATAAGATGTATAACAATAAAGAATCTACTCATTTTGATTCGTACATGACTATTACTGCAAATAAGCTCTACTATACCATCCTAAAGGGGAAACCACAATACCAATCACCATACACAACATACAACATAATCCCAATCGACTTTATTCCCCAGACGTACCACCCAACTGAAGCGATCTCCCTATTCTGGCGACCAAATCAAAAAGGCATATGGACTTTATAATTCTTACGCTTTTTAGGCACCCACTGCCGGCGAGGAAGCAGTTAGCTATCGACTATTTTCTCGCTCAAGAAACGAACAAGTTAAAGATCCCGTGTCAATAAAATAGACGCATATATTAATAGTTGTTCGCTGGCTGTTCACACTGCCAGCGAGAACTCTCTCCACTAGTTTGTCGAAACAAAAGATATAGATCCCGAGTCAATAAAAGAGACACACATATTAATATAGTTGATTGCTGGCTGTTCACACTGCCGGCGAGAACCCGCTACACTAGTTTGTCGAAATAAAAGATATAGATCCCGTGTCAATAAAAGAGACATATATTATTAATAGTGGATCGTTGGCTATTCACACTGCCGGCGAGAACTCTCTCCACTAGTTTGTCGAAACAAAGGATATAGATCCCGGTCAATAAAAGAGACACACATATTAATAGTTGATCGGTGGCTATTCACACTGCCGGCGAGAACTCTCTCCACTAGTTTGTCGAAACAAAAGATATAGATCCCGTGTCAATAAAAGAGACACATATTAATAGTTGATCGCTGGCTGTTCACGCTGCCGGCGAGAACTCTCTCCACTAGTTTGTCGAAACAAAAGATATAGATCCCGTGTCAATAAAAGAGACACACATATTAATAGTTGATCGCTGGCTGTTCACACTGCCGGCGAGAACCCGTTACACTAGTTTGTCGAAATAAAAGATATAGATCCCGTGTCAATAAAATCGTCGGAGTGATAAGTTTTTTTTTTAATCCAAACTGGATTTTTCCTTCACCTTAATCTCGCCTGATGTTAAGTAACGAGGAAGTCGAGGTTGGCACACGCTTACCGAGAAAAAAGCCTGTTCCTCTTGCATTGAAAAAACCAAGTGCCTTATCCTGCCTTTTTCCTTTGGTCAGCCGTATTGGATATTCAACATGTATAAACTATACTTAGGATATATATGTCAGGATCGTAGCAGGTGGAAAGAAGTGGTCTCTGCCTACCCCGCTGGGAAACAGGCGTGATTTAATGTATGTATAAACTATACTCACGTGACGTTAGGCGTGGCTCCATACAACCGGTGCTGCCGTATGTACGCTAGCACAGAATCATCTGTTAAGTACTTTGCACTCTCGGAGCGACGCACCATACGTCTAATTACGGTTGAGCTGACTTCGTTGGCGATGTAGTTTGTTACGAGGATCACGTTACGCTGGAAAATAAGATGAGATCGAATGCTTGACAAAAATATCAAGGAAAAGTTTAAAATGAGTGTGTCTTTAACTCAAATTGTAGTTTGTTTCACAGAGATTGTTAGCGAAGGCTGTATTGACGCGTAGTGCTGTAAATTAAAATCGTAGACATGAATAATTTTTTTTGCACAGTGCCCTTCCGGATCGCTACCACCATCTTATCCTTTAATCTACCGCGAAGCAGCAGTGTTCGCTATGTTGTGTTTCGGCGAATAAGTCTCAGAGGCCTTCCATCTTAGTCCTCAGTGTCAACACATGCGGAGTCCTGAGACTTCAAATGTCTATGGCTCTCAGATCTGGTGCTTGTATTCTCGTTTGTCTCGTTACCATAAAAATTGTTCTGTATGTCTGTGTGTCACCCACCCGGTGTTTGAACAGCATGTCGGACTCGTAGACGAACTTCCCCGGCTCGCTGCCGGCGCGCGTCACAACCACCAGGCCGTGCCGCCCCACTATCGTCTCCAGCTGGAAACCAAACCGTACCCCGTGTTACAAAGAAAAATCAAAGATAACTAAAAACAATGTGAACAAACGAGTGTGTCTGGGGTTCAAATAATTAAAATTTAACTTTATCGTAACGTGGAGCTCCGATTTCGGTTCCGTTTCGTTTCGATTACGTGGCAGTGTGCTATAGGCGTAACTCATATAACCAGTGATCGGAATAGGTAGAGTATATTTACCTAAAGTTCGCAAAAGGACATAATATAGATTAGTTACAACCGGATTAAATATTAATTTATATTTATTTAATTCCGGATTTCCGGTATTTTTAATGCTAAATATACGTGATATTTACTCACGGTATGGGATATTTTATGTCAGTTTATGATAAAAGAGGCTGTAACTCATTTCTTTGAAATACCTATCTAATTAATAGGTGGACTATATTTACATAAACTTCGTAGAAAAGAGACGAACTGGAGACTTCCTTGCGACTACATTTACTAGTACTAGAAAAATACCAGAAATCCGGAATTCAATGAAAATAAATTAATATTTCACCCGGTTGTATCCACTCTATATTATGTCCTTTTGCGAACTTTAGGTAAATATACTCTACCTATTCCGATCACTGCTCATATGTCACAATACATAATACATACATAATACATGATGTGGACCAATTTGCCGGTCTCGTATTGGTTCGTACAGCCACCAAAGAAAGTGTTTTAAATATCTCGCAGACATTGCTGGTCAAGTTGCGTACACAAAAGCATACTTCAAATGATCGCTAAGTTATGAGAACTATTGCACTATGCGATATAGCTTGGACCCGCGTTTCTTTATTTCAGGAGGCTTTTGTGTGTACCATGTTCTCATTTTTTTAGAAGGCATTTTCTCCTTTTACTCTTAATTGTAATAGTAGTTTACATGACGGTTGCGTAATTACAAGCATTCAGGGCTTGAAATACCGGTATTTTTGAGAACCGGTACTGTGACCTTGATGGGGAACCTGTACCAGTCTAGGTACCGGTACCGTGGGTACCGGTACCACGCTTGGTACCGGTACTCGTAGTACCGGTATTTTGTAAGAAATACAGGTATTTTACCGGTACTATACCGGTACCAATAAGGCTCGAATACCGGTATTCAGTAATAGTGGGTATAAGTGCGAGGAAGGGATAAAAAAGACAGAATAGTATAGGCATGGTACCTATGTTTCAAGCGGCAAATGGCCTGATGGTCGGTCAGTTAGATTTAGGTTACTTGTCGATAGTCGACGGCTTGAGGCACGCTAACATAATATTATTTCGATTAAAATGTTGACATTTGGTGGTGATGGTGGTGACGGTGGTGGTGGTGGTGGTGGTGGTGGTGGTGGTGGTGGTGGTGGTGGTGGTGGTGGTGGTGGTGAAAATAGTTTGGAGCAGAGCACCGGTGATTGGTGGTGATGGTGGTGACGGTGGTGGTGGTGGTGGTGGTGGTGGTGTTGGTGGTGGTGTTGGTGGTGGTGGTGGTGGTGATGATGGTGACGATGGCGATGATGGTGATGATGATGATGATCACCTCCTTCATCATTACCATCATCATCACCACCATCACCACCATCACCACCAACACCACCATCATCACCATCATCACCATCATCATCACCATCATCACCACCACCACCATCATCACCATCACCATCATCACCATCACCATCATCACCATCACCATCATCACCATCATCACCACCACCACCACCACCACCACCACTACCACCACCAGCACCACCACCACCAACACCACCACCATCACCATCACCACCATCATCACCATCATCATCACCGTCATCACCACCACCACCATCATCACCATCATCACCATCATCACCATTACCACCACCACCACCACCACCACCACCACCACCATCATCACCATCATCACCATCACCATCATCACCATCATCGCCATCACCATCATCACCATCATCACCACCACCACCACCACCTCCACCACCAGCACCACCACCACCACCACCATCACCACCATCATCACCATCATCATCACCATCATCACCATCATCACCACCACCACCACCACCATCATCACCATCATCACCATTACCACCACCACCACCACCACCACCACCACCATCACCACCATCACCATCATCACCATCATCACCATCACCATCATCACCATCATCGCCATCGTCACCATCGTCACAATCATCACCACCATCATCACCATCACCATCATCACCACCATCACCACCATCACCACCAACACCACCATCATCACCATCATCACCATCATCATCACCACCACCACCATCATCACCATCACCATCATCACCATCATCACCATCATCACCACCACCACCACCACCACCACCACCACCACCACCAACACCTCCTTCACCACCATCACCACCATCATCACCATCATCACCATCATCATCACCATCATCATCACCATCATCACCATCATCACCACCACCACCATCATCACCATCATCACCATCATCACCATCACCATCATCACCATCATCACCATTACCACCATTACCACCACCACCACCACCACCACCACCACCACCACCACCACCACCACCACCACCACCACCACCACCACCACCACCACCACCAACACCACCACCACCACCACCACCACTTTGCACTTTTGGTTAGTCTTTTTTAGTGCTTTGGTACACCCGGACCTTCGGATTTAGATTCATTTTGACGCGGCGCTGCCAAGGTCGTAGGACTAATGACACGATTGAAATTTGAAATTGTTCAAAAGCTGCAAGCCAAAGGCGCCGCCCGGCAACAACGCCGCGTTCGGTGTAGGTACATGGTGACAAGTCGACAACCAAAGCAGCGGCGCGAGCATCGAGCCGCCGACGAGACTTGACCTTGTTGCACAAAACGGCAACGTAGCTGGAACCTTTATTAGGAACCGGTATTTTAAGGTACAAATACCGGTATTCGTATTTACCTGTTCTTTGGATTACCGGTATTTATATTTACCGGTTCTCTCGAACCTAAATGAAAAATACCTTTAAATACCGGTAAAGTACCGGTATTTTTGGAACCGGTTCCAAGCCCTGCAAGCATTACAATATGGGCGTGGTTTATGAAACGAGCCGCAAGGCGAGTTTCATTAATTCATAATAGTTCACACGAGTGTTGTAATGCCAATTACGCAGAGGCGCGTACAATACTTTATCTACACACATATTATAAGTAGCCTAAGATAGGTTCAGAAGCCGAAAGGTAAACGACAAGCATTACCTTACCTGTGGTAGTAGGTGACAGCGATGACAGCTGTAACGTAATTTTGAAATTACGTTATCGAATATTGTAAGGTAGAATATTGTCAGGTCAAATGAGATCCAAATTTGGAACATCTTCCAAAATTAACAGCTGTAATCGCTGTCACCTACTACCACAGTTAATGCTGGTCATTGCCTACGGGTTCTGAACGCATAATAGAGGATTTATGATATGTGTGTAGATAAATTATTTATAAGCACGTCTTTACAAATGACACTGTCCCACGACATTAACAAATATTGTTTCCTAAGTAGGTACGATATTTCTATTTATTAATAACTATTTCATAGGCTCATAGCCTAGCGATCATTATGCTTTGTGTAACCTACCTTATCATCGTCTCCAAAAAATATACACACAGAAGTTGGGACGAATCACTAGTATAGGGGCAAAGCATCGATAAGTGAGTTTATCGATATAGGAACTACCCACCTGTCATTCAATTTCGCCCCCATAATTCCGATATCTGCTTATAAGTAACTGCAGACTTTAGTACTTTGTCACGTCATGTTTGAACTGCTGCACTATTAGTGGAGTACTAATCTGACAAAGACGTTTAAAGCGACAAGATAACAAAGGCCGACCGTAACTGATCAAGAACTAGTCCAAATAAATACTCACATCTTCATCCGACCAAAGGCCGGGCGTCGCGAACGACTCCAACAGATCGGCGCCGCACAGCAGCTTGACGGTGACCGAGTCGTCCCGGTTGCCGTTCAGCTTGTGCAGCAGGTTGTCCGGCTCGTCCAGCGAGTTCACGTTGAGCAGGTCGTCCGGCAGCCAGTGCGGCGGGTCGGCTTGGGGCCGGGATATGTGCTGGTTTATTGTATCCTGCGGGCCCATTAAGGTTGCGTTTATCGCGTGACAAAATGTGGATAAAGCATCCGTCACTCTCGTACTTATATACGCGTCAGAAAGTGACGGATGTTTTATCCACATTTTATCATGCGATAAATTTCACACTAATTGACCTAGTCCCAAACTATATCTATCTATCTAACTATCTATAAATAAATAAATAAATAAGATAATTGAAAATGGACCCGGTCAACCACCGAAAGCTACATTACCTGGTGGTGCTGCAGAGAAACCTTGGTTCTCGTCCAGCCCTTCTGCTGCGTCTCCCACTCGGACACCTTCACCCAGGCCGACGAGCGCAGCGCCAGCTTCAACATGGATATCCTGGAGGTCACAGATGTGGTTAATAACAATTATACATTTATAACATCTCTAGCTCTAGCTAGCTTCTACCGACTACTTCAACCGCGTGGATTTCGATTATCATTATTCCTTCGGGATCTATTAAATTTTCTGGGATAAAAAGTAGCCTGTGTGTTAAACCAGGGTATAAGCTTTCTCCATTTTAAGTTTCATCGAAATCCGTCCAGCCGTTGCAGCGTGAAGGAGTAACAAACCAACACACACACAAACTTGCACATAGTTAACCGTGGAGTAACCCTGGAGTTGCAAAACCATGCTTTGTCCTTATCTGTCAAATTCAAATGTCACAATGACAGATAAGGACAATGCATGGTTTAGCTACTCCTTTAAGGGCATTTTATTAAGGGCATTAGCCTTGGTCAGTAACTCGACATTCGATTCCCGGAAAGATATTTTTGTGATTCGTTTGATTATTCTTCCTTAGGCTTGGAGAAATTAAGTGTTTATTCAGGCGTCCATTCGCTAACCTAGACAAATAAAATATTTCTACGTTCAAGATATAAATACAATCTTTATTAATCATGCCTAAAAATGCTACTCATAAAAAAGATAAAACGGATATAGATAAGAAAGTTGCGCGTGAAATGACGTAACAATTAACAATGGAATCGCGTTAAATATCCTTGACCCATACAAACATAAAGATAACATTTTATGGCATAATATTAGTATATCATACAGTGGACATGTTGACACTGAGTTTCATAAGTAATTAAAATAAATAAATATCGGGAACAATCTCACGCAAATTGACCTACTCCCAAAATAACTAGTACCTTGCGTACTAGTCAAAAATATAAACAAAGAAATAAATACTTAATTACATAGAAAACATCCAAGACTCTGAAAGAAACGCACGCTCACGCTCATCACACAAATATTTGCCCATACCGGGAATCGAACCTGGGACTGCTAGCTTTGAGAGCAGGGTCACTACAAACTTATTTTATTTCGTCGATTATTTTTCCCCAGAGAATTTACCCAACACCCTAAGTACACTAATTAATAGTGTTTTTAACTTTTTAATTTACAATATTTACTTAAAAACAACTAACAATCAAACATAAAAGTGCTTAGCAAAGTAATAATTATGTAATTGTGACTTTAAAAATACTCAATGACATCATTTTTTATCATAGTCATCAGACAGTAAAAAACATCAAAATCAATAAAGATAACTTCTGTTTTAGCATGTCATGCATGATAGCAAACTAATGGATTTTCCACTGTTTAATTAGCTTCATCTATTGTATGCTGACTGACTACCAATATCATTAGTATGCACGTTTATTTGACACAATCTCTTGAATATGATCATATCTTATCTTTCCTCCAATTAATCACAAGAAAATGATGACATAGCGTCAAGTCTGTAAAATAATAATTGAATTTTACTGAATATTATAAATGTGAAGGTTTGAATGTTTGTAACTCAATCACGCCTCAAGAACTGCTGAACGGATCTGGATGACATTTTGGCACAGAGATAGATTATAGTGTATATAGCAAATAGGCTACTTTTATCCTGGATAAATGTATCGTTCCCGAGAGATGAGCAATAAACGACTCATAGAACGGAGTCGCTGGCAATTAATATTATAAAGAGGAAAGATTTGATTGTTTGTTTGCATTAAATAGGCTCCGAAACTACGGGACCAATTTGAAAAATTCTTTCACCATTATAATCCTACATTATTCCTGATGAACATAGGCTTTATTTTTCTGCGCAGATGGAGTCGCGGGCAAAAGCTAGTATTATATAAATAAAGACCCCTACTTTCAGAGCTAATATCAAATGTTTAAATTATATTTTTTTTGCATCAAGAGTTAAACTTATGCATCAACAAAAACCAGTTTATTATTTAAATTTCTTAAGCTACATCACAAATAGCATACAATTTCATTCCTATACATAAATGATTTTAAAAAAACGTTGTGTCAAGGATGCTGGATACAAGGTAAAATTTATATTGAATTGTAGAAGGAAAAACTTTGTCACTCAATATTTCCTTCGATTGGTGATTTAATGCAAAACAACCACTGTTGATAACCTTGGAAAATATGTCCTATGTCCAGCAGTGGACATCTTTAGACTAAAATGATGATCTCGAAAACCGTGAAACTGAAAACGAGTTGCTCCGCCAAAAAATTACACTTGTTGAGGACCAACTAAATCTTCAAGGTCAGGCTCGGCTCAGCAATGAAATGGAAATAATAGGCGTAAATGAACATTCCAACGAAAACCAAACACATATCGTCCTTACCACCGCGCAAAGGATGGGTGTGACCTTGACAGAAGCTGACCTGGACTGTGTAACACGTGTGTTAACCCGGGGTAACACTAAATCGACGTCGGAAACCAGCCTGCTTCGCCCGCTGGTTGTTAAGTTTGTCCATCGCGCCAAGAGGAATGAATTTCTAAAAGCCGCTAAAACTAGACGCAATTTGACAACCACGTCAATCGAAATGGCTGGCCCCACTAGAAAATTATTCTTCAATGAAAGGCTTACAAAATCAAATCGCGATTTATTTCGAGAGTCCAGAGCGCAGTCAAATAATGCCGGATACAAATTTTGCTGGACTAGAAATGGCAGCATCTTCATCCGAAAGGAGGAAGGCAGTCCTGAAATACGAATCAGAAACACCGAAGATCTGGACCGATGCTTCAAATCCACCCTCCAGGATCCTAACGCAACAGAGGCTCAACGGCAGGCCTCCCGATAATTTTGCACTAACACATTACGTTCTTTGTGTTACGCTAATCCTATCTTATTTTTACCAGTTTATACCGACTATCAAAAAAAATCACTTACTCTCGCATTATCACACACTGTACAAATACACAAACACGTTAATCCATACACTATACAATTACATTCACACGTTAGTTTCACAACTCACTCTTATGTCCCCATACACCACTTTTAGGCTCCCCTAGATATATAACTCACTTAGTCCCAGTTTTAGTATTTCTATCTGCAAACGCTATGACGAAACGATTTGAAACAATAACTACGTTCTACTACAGCTACGACGATGGCATTACTTAACGTAATAGATAATAGATATCATTGATCATACAATCGCAATTGACTGTCATATGCTCAAGAATATGGACCAATGTAAAAATATTCTATCTCAACATAATAAATTAAAATTGCTTACATTAAATATAAGAAGCTTGCAGCGAAATTTTGATGCCTTTGTAGTAGCATTGAAACAAATAGATATTAAATTCGATGCTATTATTCTGACTGAGTGTTGGCTGAGTGACGACTCTGTAATAGACCAGCTACCGGGGTATAATTCGTTTAGCACTTGTAAAGTTATTAATAAAAGCGGCGGTGTTGTTATTTATGTTAAAGAAAGCATTAAAGCCTCAGCAGTAGAACCGACACTAGATGATGCCAATTGTCTTCGTGTCGACATTTCTGATGACATAACTCTCATCGGCATTTACCGATCCCCATCGTTTCAAAATATTAATAGGTTTCTTAACTCCCTTGATTTAATTTTAAGCCAGGTAAAAGCAAATTATCATATCGTGTTAGCCGGAGATATCAACATAGATTTGGTTGGTAGTCCAACACATAATCAATCGGAGTATTTGTGCCTAATGTCTTCTCATGGACTTCTTCCCGCGATCACAAAACCTACTAGAAGTCAGACATGTATTGACCACATTTTTATTAAATATAATAACGTAGCTGTCGGTGCAGTCTGTCCATGTTCTGTGACTGATCACGACATGGTTATGGCGGGACTCTCGGCTCCTTACAAACCTGTGAAGCGTAACCGGTATGTGTTGAAAACGAATTACCAGAGTGTGGCGAAAGAATTGAGATCGGCGGACTGGTCATCTATAACTAGCGCTAACGATGTAACAACAGCTGTTGCCAACCTCAATCTCCTGATCTCCCGGGCAATCAATAACAACACACGCTCAATAAAAATTAGCCGCTCAAAATTTAACATAAAACCGTGGATCACACCGGGATTAATGCGATGCATGAGACACAGAGACAACCTACACTCACTAGTCAGAGCTTCCCCACACGATCCGATTCTTCACCTTACTTACACTAGGTACAGAAACTTTTTCGATAACTTGTTATATAGCTTAAAAAATTAATATCAAAACAAGCTGCTAACAGATAACAAAAGTAACCCCAATAAGCTTTGGAAATCCATCAAAGAAATCTGTCAAAAGCCTAATCTTAAAAATGACGCTGAGGAACTCATCAACATTAGTGGTAAAACCGTTCTAGAATCACTAAATGACTGTAATCAGTATTTCTCAACCAACGGAAAAAAACTCGCAGACTGTATTTTATCTAAACTTCCGGAAACTCAAGTTTCTCTGGCCAACAAGTATAGACCCACCCGGATGGTTACTAATTCTTTTTTCATGCACCCAACCGATACTCATGAAGTAAATAAAATTATCTCCCGCCTTAAGTCAGATAGCGCACCTGGTCCTGACACCCTAAAACCTTTGCTCATAAAAGAGATTAAGGAGGTGATATTGGAACCACCTTCTTTCATTTGTAATTTAAGTATTGAGTCTGACTGTTTTCCCGACTGCTGGAAGGTGGCCTCAGTATCACCTATATACAAAAAGGGACCTAAAAACTTACCAAGTAATTTCCGACCAATCTCCCTCTTAAGTGTACTTTCAAAAATTCTTGAAAAAATTGTTAACTCTAGATTAATCAACTTCATTGAGATGAACCACCTGGTCTCTAATCACCAATTCGGTTTTAGGGCCGGTAAGTCAACTGAAGATGCAGCCATTCTCCTCACCAACACGATTTCTAGTCACCTAGACGGTGACAGCAAGTGCTTGGGTATTTTCTTAGATCTCGCTAAAGCTTTTGACACCGTCTCGGTGACTATACTGCTAAAAAAACTAGAATGCATGGGTGTAAGGGGTATAGCTCTTGATTGGTTCGCCAGTTATTTGACTAACCGATCACAAAAGGTAAAGATAGGGCAGCATATTAGCGATCAACTCCCTATTACCTTCGGTGTCCCGCAGGGCAGCATACTCGGTCCAACCCTGTTTCTGCTATATATTAATGATCTTCTCGAAACCAAGTTTCCAAATGCTGAGCTTATAAGCTATGCGGATGACACCGTAATACTTGTGCATGGAAAAACCTGGGATGAAACCTATTCTAGTGCTGAAAATACGCTTGCCAAAGTTGCTTTATGGCTTAACTGCAATCTCCTCACCCTCAATATCGATAAAACTAACTTCGTGGCTTTCTCAAAAACTTTAACTTCTTCTCCATCATCAGACAGGAACATTAAATTTCACACATGTATTCTAAATCTACATTCTCTATCAATAGCACAACCTTGTTCCTGTCAAGAAATAAAAAGGCGCGACAATGTCAAATATCTAGGGCTTCTTTTTGATCAACATCTCTCCTTTAAACAGCACATCACCAGTCTTACCGCAAGGGTCAGGAAGCTGATATTTGTCATGAAGAGAATACGTGACTGTGCCACCCCTAACGTACTTTGCCTTGTTTACCACGCGCTATGCCAGTCTATATTGCAGTACGGAGTAGCAGTTTGGGGCAGTGCTAGTAAGACATATCTATTAGGATTAGAACGTGCACAAAGAGCAGTGATAAAAGTTATGTTGAAAAAGCCGTTTCGCTAACCAACAGACTCGTTGTATCTTGAATCAAAATTTCTTAGAGTGCGGCAGCTCTTTGCCTTTAAAGCAGTAACTAGCACACACAGCAACCTGTTAAATGCCCAAAACTCTGCACTTTACCAAGAGATGCTGACGAAGCGTATTTTTAGGACTACCCTACCCCCACTTAGATCCGACATGGCTAGGAGATCCCCAGCCTTCTCCCACCACTACGTCTACAACAATATTTGCAAATACCATGATATTAAACTTCTTACTGTTTCCAAAGTTAAATGCATACTAAAACGATGTTTCCCCTCGTTGTCCTATGATGAGTCAGAAAACCTTATTAGTAAATTAAGCCTAACCTACGCAGGACATTCACATGCATAAACATCTCACATACACACACACACATGCGCGCACACACACATTCACACACACACACACAGACACACGCACACGCACACGCACACACACACCTCATAATCACCAAAGTTTTGTTTTGTAGATTCTTTGCTGATATTCTATATAGGTAGTGTTTCACTCTTGTTAGTTCTAATAATTAAGTTTAAGTTTTAAGTCCACTTTCGAGAATTGAGAATTATTTTATTTTTTAGGTTTTTGTTTTGCTCCTGCCAGATTTTAAGTTTGAGTTCCTTTATATACTTACCTTTAAGAATTTGCTTTATTTCTATGTTTTTGTTTCGCTCTTGTAAGTTTTTAATTTTAATTTCGTTCAGCAATTTTGAATTTATTTTAATACTTATTCGTAATGTAACTCAGTTTGTTAATCGCACTTGCAGACATCCAAGATACAGGCCCAGCCTAGTTTGGAGTCTGACAGATATGACATGTAATGTAACCTGTTATTTAATAAATAAATGATTTGATTTGATTTGATGATCATGATGATGATGATGATGATCATGATGATGATGATGATGATGATGATGATGATGATGATGATGATGATGATGATGATGATGATGATGATGATGATGATGATGATGATGATGATGATGATCATGATGATGATGTACAGAAAATTTTACACTTATCCTTGCAACTACTTTGTCATTTTTAGAACATATTGTTTAACTACATGAAACCTAAACTAGCTTTAGTAATAAAAAAAATACTATACTCACCACTGTTAAATAATAAAATAACCATACCCATTCATTTCGGTAGGGAATCAAGCACTTTCATATTGCCTTTAATTTATCAATTAATTCATCATCTTGGAAATATGTTTTAAATAATGTTATGTGGTTATATCAGCTCTTACCTGTGATTGGCTGCCACCAAGTCCTTCTTGCCGTACGCGTCATGGACTGGCGACACTATTCCGCCGATCACCGTGCCCAAACCAATATTGTGAATGTAATCCCTAGCAATTTCTAGAAAGAAAAGAATATCAGTAATAAGACATTAAAATACATTAAAAACTCCTAAACTTCATGTTATTAATATTAAATAACCATAATAAAAGTAATATTTAATGATAAGGTAAGATACCGTAAATAAACGGCCTCACAAGGAGATTCTAATAAGAAAAAGAAAAAAATCATACGCAGTATCAACTTACCAAACATACGTAAATGCATATAGGTCGGCGGGCTAAAACTCCCGCAGGCCATCAGTATAATCTTCCCTTGAGACATCTTGTTATAAATATTGTTCACTATTTAATAATACTGCCTTTTTCTTGATTGTATCATCACTCGGACATCACAACAAAAATGTTCAATCGATCGTTTTTTGCAAAAACCTTGCCGAATATGGTTGAATTTGGTTTAGTTTGCGCATGAATGATAAAAATGAGGAATATGCGACTTTCTAATTTAGTAGGTTAGCGAAACTGTCAGACTAGCTTCTTAAAAATGGTTAGCTGTCATAGCATTACAAGAAACAGTTATACAAACAGCCAGCTTGCAATGAAATAATATTTTTCAGGGAAATATTAAAACATAATAAAAACGTCCATTAATCAAAGGTAATGAGGCAATAAATGCATGTAAAACGAAGTTTTCTTTGGTGACTGTGGTTTCTAAACATCCGTCTCAAAACAATCTGACAATTGACCCAGAGTTGTCAAACAAAACGTGATACGGAACACAACACCTATAACCCAACGAAATTACAAATGACCTACGACCGTAAGAGACATTGTGCAGAAATGGCTCTTATCTTTATAAAGGTTACACCCTTCACCTCTGTCTCGTGGAAATGTTTTCCTCATGAAAGATAAATTTTCATAGCAAAAATAAAACAGACGGGCTTTGTTTTATCACATGCAATGCTGAAATTCAGTTTACATTGCCGCTAGATAGAGATAAGTGGCGGCTGCATTCATTTCTCGTGACCTTTCTTTCATAAACTTTTCGACGGAGGTTATTTCTTTTAGTTTTCTGACATAAATATGCGATTAACTTTGCGATTGTTATCTTCGGCAGTACAAAAAAGACCTTTTTACGTTACTACACCAATATTCTATGTTAATGCTGGTGAGTATGTGGTTAACGCTAGCAGTGAGCTAAGAAACTGTTTTTTTGTGTACCTAAACCTTTTTTTCATAACTACGAAGTAGGATGCTCTTTATAATGTATTGTTTGTGTACCTATTGTACGACAGTAAAATATATGATTTTAAATTTTATTTTGTAAACATTAGGTTGAGGATTGGTTTTTCATAGTCAATAGTTAGCCTTTCTTTGTTGTTAGGTTCTCACTTGAGAATTAGTTTTTTATTGTCTTTTCTCAAGTACCTATTGTTTTTTTTTCTTGTCAGCACCTCACTTAGGCCACCTGTATACAGCGGTGGTAGCTGATGCTATCCAGAGATTCGAGAAGCTGACAAACCCTGACTGTGACATCATATTTAGCACAGGTAAAATAATTTAATGCGTTGAATAAGATTACCTACTTAATTACAGTACACCCTTTATCTTATACTAGCTGCCCGTCCTGACTTTGTCTGGGTCTAATAATATTAACATGATTTGTAGCCTTATATGTTTCGTTTGAATGATGATGAATTTTTGAAATAGTTGCTCTGGTTCCTGAAATTACCCTCCACATACACACAAACTAACATTTATATAACACAAGCTTCTGCTTGCGACAACGTCTGCGTAGATTTCTATTATTGTTATTCCCTTGCAAACTTTTAAATTTAACAGGATGAAAAGTAGCCTATGTGTTAATTCAGGGTATCTCCATTTCTAATTTCATCCAAATTCATCCAACCGTTGCAGCATGCAGGATAACAAACAAACTCAAAAACATTCGCATTTATAATATTAGTAGTATATCACAAATTCTCTATTTATAATATTGGTTAAGGGGCTACCATGCCGAAAACAGACGTTTTTGATGAAGTTAAGTTCTTATAACTCAGTCAAGAGTGAATGTAAATTTATGAAAAAATATATTATAATTATAATTATCCTCATCTTTGATTCTGTCGAACAGAATTTCAAAATAACCCATGGTAATTTTTTTATAAATTTTTAAAAACATAACTACAAAAACACAAAATTGGATATAACTTTTTCATTTTGGCGTCAATTGATATGGAAACTACATATAAATATTCTTCATTAATATAAGTATCTAATAAATCATTGAAGGTTGTTTGTTCTAAAGTGAAAAATATGGCAATAAAGGCCAAAAAACTAATTTTTTGGAGTAAAAATGACAAACTGTGATAGCGTAAATCTCGATATCAGTGGCTTGTAAAAGAAAAATTGAGATGGCAGCTAGTTTAGAACAGCAGTGTTAATGCAAAAAAGGTTTAACAAAAACTGAAAGTTTAGAACTTCAGATCGAAGGTCATCTGCCCATGGTAGCTCCTTAAGAGAATTGTAATGTAAAAGTGCCTAAACAAAACAGATTTAGGGTTTTGAAAGTATTTTACTAGTCATAAATGTGTCTTATATTGAGTTTTATGTAGAAAGAGAACCATTGTTTTGTGACAGGGAAATTACATTAATTAATTATAATAGTTAAGGAAGTACAGTCAAGGAAACCCTTCAAAGAAACCTGTCTTTTGAATATTCTTAAAATCCTTAAAAAAATAAAATTTACTTACATTACTTCCTTATTTCTAGTCTTGATATTGCAAATGTATAGACATTTATGTAGGCCCATAGGGAGGGACCTCGAGGCCCGCTAGCCATCATTGTGGCCTGTGTTCTTCTCTAAACAGTATAAAACAAAGTCCCTATCCACGTTTGTCTGTCTGTATGGCCACTTACTTCTTTTAAACTTTGCAACAGATTTTGTAATTTTTAATACATTCTAGTTTATGTACAGAATAGTTTATAACTACTTACAGGAAAGCCATACTTAACTGACTAAAACCAATGCTCAGCAGTCACTAGTTACTAATAACGGGATGATATATTTTTTTAGGTACAGATGAGCATGGCACCAAGATTCAGCAAGCGGCAGCGAAGGCCAACCAGTCATTATTGGAGTACTGCACAAACATATCCAATGAGTACAAGGATGTGTTCAGAGATTACAATGTGGACTACACAGACTTTATACGTACTACGGAGGAGAGGCATAAGACTGCGGTGAAACATTTTTGGGTAAGAGACAATTTTAGGGTTAAAGTTTCAATGGCAGATGCTTGACTGTTTTTCTAACTTATGTAACTAACTCAATATTCTTATGGTGAAGGAAGGAACATTTGCACAACTGACTGTCATGTGAGGCATAGTCATAGATATAAATAAATTAATCATGCTGTGTTCACATCTAGTAGAGCGTACACCATATATAGCGCCCAATGTATAAAATCTTTAAGTATGCTTGTGTAACGTTCAGTTTTGTGACCCAATTAAAAAAAAAAAAAAAAAAAAAAAGGGGGGGACAATTAAATCCATTTTTTAACCGACTTCAAAAAAGGAGGAGGTTATACGTTCCACTGTATGTTTTTTTTTTTTTTATGTATGTTCACCGATTACTCCGTCAATTGTCGACCGATTTCAAATTTTTTTTTTTGGTTTGATACAGTATACTTCCGAGGTGGTCCCATTGTCACCAAATCTGTATCTGATGAGGGGATCAGTGAGGAATTGAGGGAACTCCTGAAATATTGTAGGCAAACATATAGCGATTTTAGTATATTTAGTAACAAGTCCAGCATTTGCATTCAGAAAGTATAATTTGGTGTAGTGGAACTGATGATGAAGACCACAGATGGCCACCAGAACTCCTCAATGGTACCGATTTCAAGGGTGGCGATAAGATATCTCGATTAAGATAGTTCAGCGACTACCTACAACGAATAATATTTACTTGTTGAAATATGACTATGACTTTCCCGCGGCGTTGCTTGCGGCGCGCTTGATATAAGTTAAAGTTTCATTTCAACTAAGAAGTGGAGCTACGTAACAGCATAAATAGGATCACTAAAAAGTATAAAATAAAATAAATGTTTTAAAAAACAAAAAACCGCCTTCAAAAACGCAAAAAATAACTTCTTTAAAATTGTAGGCACCGAATAGGTTAGTCCAACTGAAGTCGGCGACCACAACATTTTCAACAAAAAGCCGACATCAGTTGGACTAACCTATTAGGTGCCTACAATTTTAAAGAAGTTATTTTTTGCGTTTTTGAAGGCGGTTTTTTGTTTTTTAATAGACAGGAGTGTTGCGTGCAGTTTTTCTTTTTTTCATTTTATAATTTATGTTTTTGTGGTAAAATAATTATGTGTGTGTTATCCTCGGTGATGGTTCCAACGGAAAACTAGCGCGGACTTTAATGCCAGCATTACGCTGAGTTGGGACCACTTTTCGTGAATACATTCTGCTTGTGCGTAGGTGTTTCTCTGTCCTTTATTGTAGAGTAAAGTTGTGCCCGATCGGTCTTTAAAGGGAGCGCTCCTATCTCGGTCATTCGGTCAAATAAACTAGTTCGGTCTTTTAGTTCCTTTAGGTCCGTTAGCTTCAGAGAAAATTTTGAGATCTGAGCATGACACGCTTTGAAATAGGTACTATTGGTATCTTTCACATCGAGTGCCGTGCCGTGCGCTCTTTACTCGTTTACTCTGTATCGCTCATACGTACAACAATTGCTACTGACCTAAAGGACCGAAGACCGATTAAGATCGTTTACGAAGAACTAGTTTCTTTCGGTCCGTGACGGGAATTCACTCCTTTTAGCTCTTGGTTCCTGACCGACACAAGCCTACTTTATTGTCGTTTGTCACAAATAAATGATTTTCTTTCTAAGTGTTCCTCATTTCAGTTTAGGTCGACTCGATACTAAAACATTTACATTTCCTCATTTATTCATTTGAAGTAGTTCATCTATTTATGGATAGTATTTCACTGTCATGTACTGCGACTTGGGCATTACGTACAACGCCGAGGTCAGAAGAAGTCATGGAGACAAGATTATATCTATTACCTACCTAACCTACCTACCTATTAATCTACTATCTTGAATGAAATGAGGGCATACGTTTATCGAGAGCTAGTTTCTGCTCATGATCTATTTGTTCATTAATCAGAACATCTTTATCCTATTTCTACATTCAAATTAGAATTATACTTGTGTGATGTAACCAACCGACGTGTAAAAGAGCCCTCATGTAGTTTATTTACTTAATAAATATTTTGAATTTTGAATTTTTGAATGTTATTGAAGTATAGGGAAGCAGGCCGAAATCAAACACCGAGCTGGTTCTATGATTATATTCATCTGCGTCACACGTTCAACACCCGACTTGGAACTACCCTCTAATTGATAGCCACAAGAAAAGACATACCCTACACTACAGTTATAGAAGTGACAATTGTTTTTTATTTCTAATTTATAACGAGCTTATGTAGTTATGTCTATGTCCAAGCTATGAACTACCTTTTTACCAAATTTCACATTAATCTGTTAAAGCGTTGAAAAGTAAGGATATTAGTATTTAGTTTTAAACATTGAGCATTGATTCATTTATTAATCAAATTTACAAACGAAATAATTCACGCGGTTAGTTGGTGACCCTGCCTACGAAGCTGTTTAGGATTCGATTTCCGGTAAGGGGAAAAAATTGTGTGATGAGCTCGAATATTTCTTCTTGGATCTTGGGTGTTCTCTTGTGGGTGTCACATTGACTGATATTAATTTATTTACTGTATTATGAATATCAGATTATGCTGGTCATGGTTTGCCACCATTATATGTTGACATCTAATGTCCCACAGTTGCTACATGCCCACGGGTTCAAATATATTGGTCTATCGTTTCCAGAACAAGCTGGTGGAAGGCGACTACGTGTACAAGGCTCAGTATTCAGGCTGGTACAGCGTCAGCGACGAGGCGTTCATACCGGAGACGCACCTTAAGGATGACGTCAGGAACGGAGAGAAGGTACTGAGGCCCAAGCTAAGATGCAAACGCTGACCTGCTAATCCAATACAGCAATCCAGTGTCCAATGCAGTATCTCAGATATAACTCCTGTAGCAATACCAACCTTATTACTAACAGCAGAGAACTTAAACTGCTTTGATTATTAAATTTGGGATATTAGCTTAGTAGGACAGAACGCTACTTATGTTTTTCTGGTCTATCGCTAAAAAAAATTGGGATGACATTCTCGTGCGTAGCGAAAAACCACGTGGTCAACTGTCTTCGTATATTTTGAGTGATAGAAAAGAAAAACGTTAGTACTTAAGGTCTGTTCATTCTTACTTGTCTTATATAGTAAACAACTTTCTAACCTCAAAATGAACCTTTTTAGGCTAAACTGCTATTTTAAACAAAAAAAAGCAATCACAGACAATACATTGGCCAAATTATGTCCAAAATGTTTATTCAGTTTACTTTATTTACGACAAAAGCTGTTTTAGCCAAAAAAGGTTCATTTTGAGGTTAGAAAGTTGTTTACTATATAAGACAAGTAAGAATGAACAGACTTTAATAGCGTTTGCATCTTAGCGGCGGCCCCTGCTCTTAATGGGGAGCCATGTCTATATGTGAGAGAGAGCGCGCCTTCTGCTTCTTCGGTCACATCGTACGTTCTTTCAAGCCTGGAGAAGCTATTTATTTTGGGTCAGTTGGATGGAAGACGTGCACAAGGCAGAGTAACGGCAAGATGGTCTGACGTCAGCAAGAAGGCAGTTGGCGGCATGCCGGGCGGCCCTCTCGGCGTACGATCGCATTTTGCTTTTATTAAGTGTGTGTCTGAAGCTATAAATAACAAACTGCCAGTTATGTCAATTTTCCTTGACATGAGTAAAGCCTTCGACTTTGTTAACCATTCGAAACTTCTGTTGAAACTTGAGACGTATGGCATAAGGGGTACCGTTCTCGATTGGATGACAAGCTATTTAGCCAACCGACAACAATGCACAGAAATGTCTAGACTGGTTACAGAGGGGACTAACATTGTAAGGGTGAAATACAGGTCACCTTATCGTGTCAATGCGTCCGGGGTACCTCAGGGAAGTAATTTGGGACCTCTATTGTTTTTATTATACATAAATGACCTTCCCCAAGCTACTGTGCAAAAGTGTATACTTTTTGCTGACGACACTACCTTAATAGTAAGGGGAACTGACAAAAATTTGTATGAAACAAATATAAATAAAGCATTAGCAGATATCAATACTTGGACATGCAATAATAATCTTAATATTAATCTTGAAAAAAGTTCATTTGTACAATTTCATTCTTATAAATCAAGCCCGATAAATTTGATAGTTAATCATAATTGCATTCCCGTTAATGAAGCTCATAGTGTAAAATTCTTAGGTTTATTTATTGATAAACATCTGAACTGGAAGCTCCATATTGATTCAGTCTGTTCTAAATTAGCGAGGTTTGTTTTTGCTTTAAGAGAACTTAGAAAATCAGTTTCTACTGCGGCATCGCTAACTGCCTACCACGGCTATGTGGCATCTACCCTTAATTACGGACTTTTGCTATGGGGCAACTCTGTTGATGTAGAGAGGGCATTTATAATGCAGAAAAAATGTCTGCGTGCAGTAGGTTGTACTCGGTCTGATGAAAGCTGTAGACCACTTTTCCATAAGTTTAAAGTTCTCCCCTTGGCTTCTATGTATATATTGAAAGCATGTCTCTTCACTGATAGCCATCCAGAATATTTTAAAAAACGTGAAAAACTGTTCGCTGGAAAATCAAGAAGTCAGTATCAATATCTGCTCCATCAACCATGTTGTAGGTCTGACATCTTTAAAAGAAACGCCTGTAACATGTGCGTGGTATTATTTAATAACCTTCCCAATGAATTGAGGGTGTTACATGGTAGCGTGCTCAAGACTAAGTTGACTGCATGGCTAAGGGAACACTGTTTTTATAGCGTTAAAGATTTTGTTAACTTTAATAGAGCATAACAACGCTGATGTATTGCGAGCTAATTTATTGTTGCCAGTTATTTTTAAATTATTGTGACCAATCTAATATTTTGCATGTCGATTTTAATGTCGGCTGAATACTGATTCTGTTATTTATTTTATGATCTTATTGTAACGTATTCTAGCAAATAAACATTTCTATTTCTATTTCTATTTCTATAGATTAAATAAATAAATAGCTGTCATCATCATCATCATCATCATGTCAGCCGAAAGACGCCCACTGCTGGACATAGGCCTCCCCCAAGGCTCTCCACTCAGACCGGTCTTGTGCTTTTCGCATCCACCGCGTTCCCGCGTTCTTTACAAGGTCGTCACTCCATCTTGTTGGAGGCCTACCTACAGCTCGTCTCCCGGTCCGCGGACGCCACTCAAGAACCTTCTGACCCCATCGGCCGTCAGTCCTGCGAGCAATGTGCCCCGCCCACTGCCTCTTAAGTTTGGCTATTCTTCGGGCTATGTCGGTAACCTTAGTTCTACTGCGGATATCATCATTTCTGATTCTATCACGCAGAGAAACCCCGAGCATAGCCCTCTCCATAGCCCATAGCAATAGCTGTACATTGATGCATTAAATTCAAACCATTCTCACTTTAATAAGTAACTGCGCCAAGGTACTAAAATGTCCAGCTTCTGAGTTCGACTGTACTCCGGAAATTTCTGGTTCCAGGTTAAAATATCCGCAGAGTCCGGACATCCCGTGGAGTGGACGGAGGAGTCCAACTACATGTTCCGGCTGAGCGCCTTCCGGACGCACCTGCAGCGGTGGCTCAAGAACGGTACCTTACAAATACAATGTCCTTTACATTTAATAAAATTAGCTATTTGTTAGATCAATTTCGTAAAATCCTTATTTCTTAGTAGCAGGGCTTCCATTCGTATTTTTTCCCGAATTCAATTTTCACAGTCGTGCTTTTCCGCTGACTCGTTTTTTCCTATCATAGTTTTTTTGCATTCCAAAAATCAATTTGAGCTGCTATTTTTCGAACGGTTTGGCCCTTCGGACCTGTTACAGCAGGTACTTACTTAACCTAAACCTACCTACCTATTTCGGCCTAATGTTAAGTGGGAAAATTGGCGATTGGGAGATATCTGGATCGAAACAAATTAAGATTGGGAAAAAATGCGAATAGAAAATTTGACTGAGAGAAGAAAATATTTTGGGAGAAGCATCTAACTAACAAGCCTTCTCTAGTACCCACGGTACAAGCCCACAACTTAGTTTGAGACCAGTTCAATTTGTATAAAATTCTCACCAAATGTTTATTTATTACAGAACTTTTATTACAATTACAACGCTTGAGTTGCACTATGGTGGTATTATGATACTGTTAACTGTATCAAAATAAGTGGGTTATAGAACTTGAGTAGAAAAGTTACTTTTCTCTACTTAATTTCAGATGGAGTTATCACCCCCAACAAGTTCCAGAAGCACCTGGTAGAGTGGTTGGACCGCGAGACCTATATCCCGGATATATCCGTCAGTCGGCCCGCCTCGCGCGTGCACTGGGCTATCCGGGTCAGTAACAAAATCATAAGTACAGAATATTACACAAGTCTAACAGAGCGCAAACTTTAAAGTTGTTGTGGAGCCCATTAGTTGCCCTTCCCGCCGGGGCGGATATGTGCTTTTCACATCTACTGCGAGGAAATAATATAATGAAGTCACGTTTTTTTTACGTTTGATTTTTGTTACTCTACGTACTGCTAAGTGACCCCTTTCAAGACCATCTTTGGCGATATTTCTGAGCAATGAAGTAAAATAGTACATTTTGATGCATGTGCGGAAAGTATGTCGTTATTACACGAGGCCGGGACAAGCCTCGGGACGAGTGAATATGACAGTTCGGTATCAAACGACTTTTTCAATATACATTTTAAAAATGATAATAATATAAGAACAAAACAGACAATCAAAAGAGACAATTTTACTTAATTCTTAGTCTGATAAAAAATCACAGTGCAATTTGAACAAATTAATCTGTCCCTTGTCGTTCACCTGTACCTACGTCAGCCATACCATTATTGACAAAAGAATAAAAAATGGAATTTTGTAAAAAGTGGAATGTTAAGGGTAAAAAAATGGAAAAAGTAAAAAAACACTAGTTTGAAAAATCTATCTTTCCACACGATATACAGCTACAAAAAATACCACTTTTTGAGCATCTGTACTATCTAAAAAAGTTTTTATTGACTCTTATTTTCTTAAATATATTTCCAGGTCCCAGGCGACGATGACCAAAGCATCTACGTGTGGCTGGACGCGCTCGTCAACTACCTGACCACTGTCGGGTACCCCGACGACGACGCCATGAAGGCGCGCGGCCGCGCCTGGCCCGCCGACGTGCAGGTCGTCGGCAAGGACATACTCAAGTAAGTATGTGTAGATCTTCATCATCATCATCATCATCATCATCATTCCCTTAAGAGCAATGCCCTTGTCGGTGCAGTAATTTCCATAATTCCCTGTTCCATGCAAAGAAAAATGTTAATACTTATACTCCATACCAATAGGGTATAAGCATGAATTTTTTAAATCGCATTTCTCAACACAATTTGAAAATACCGTAAAAGAGATCACCAAAAGTGAAATTAAAATTAAAATCGGTCAAGAAATACGGATGATACAAGCATTTTAAACTGCTAATTAGACAGAGAGATCCGAAGTGCACCAGTGACGTCATCGTGCAGTTCGGCCATATAAACTCCACGTAAAATTCTGTTTTGCTAGAAAGAGATAGGAACAAATCTTTGTTGGCTTATATCTTGGTTATTTTTATAGCTATTCAAAAAATGTTTTTTCTCCCCTGTTTGTTACATGAATCAGCTTTTATTGAAGCTGTAAAAATAACCATGCATATTCCCTATTGACTTGTCCTTTTAGTAACCAATTTTATAACCTCAAAATGCATCACTTTTGGTTAAATCTGGTGCACAAAGCACACTTTGCACACCATTTTCCTGATTTTACATCATGGATGGTTTATTTTATGACAAAATTGTTATTTTACGCGAAAAAGAGTTTAAAAAAACAAAAACCCGCCTTCAAAAAGCAAAAAATAACTTCTTTAAAATGGTAGGTAAATAGATCAGTCCAACTGAAGTCTGCTTTTGGTTAAAATATTGTTGGACGCCGACTTCAGTTGGACTGACCTATTTACCTACCATTTTAAAGAAGTTATTTTTTGCTTTTTGAAGGCGGGTTTTTGTTTTTTTAAACTTTTTTTTTATTTTATACTTTTTAGTGATCATAATTATGCTGTTATTCTCCCATTTTTCTCCCATTTCTCAAGAAACAATAGAACATTTCAATCTCGCCGCAAGCAACGCCGTGGGAAAGTCATAGTCATATATTTAAACCTAAATATGCTTCGTCATAGTCGCTCAACTATCTTAATCGAAATATCTTGTCGCCACCCTCGAAATATATACCGTTTAGGAGTTCCGGTGGCCATCTGTGGTCTTCATCATCAGTTCCACTTCACCAAATAGTGGTTTCCAAGACCAAATACTCGAGTTACAATGAAAAATACCAAAATCGCTATAGGTGTGCCTATAAATTTTGAAGAGTTCCGGCGATTCCTCATGGATTCCACCATCAGATCTTCATTTTGAAAAAAATGGGACCAATCTGGAAGCACCAGCTTTCAAATAAAAAAAGAATCTTCAAAATCGGTTCACCCAGTCGAAAGTTCTGAGGTAACAAACATTAAAAATAAAAAAAAATAAAAAAAATACAGACGAATTGAGAACCTCCTCCTTTTTTTGAAGTCGGTTAAAAAGAGAGCATTTTGAGGTTATAAAAGTGTTTGAATAAGATAAGTCTATTGGTATGGGCCGTGTGTAATTATTAGTTGTCCCCAGATTCCACGGCATCTACTGGCCGGCGTTCCTCATGGCGGTGCGCCGGCACCCGCCGCGCCGCGTCGCCGTGCACTCGCACTGGACGGTGGACGGCGGCAAGATGTCCAAGTCGCTCGGGAACGTCGTCTGCCCCAAGACCGTGGACGTGGCCAAGGAGGCGCTGAGATACTTCTTGCTCAGAGAATCGACGATGCATAGTGATGCAAGTGAGTACTATTTTAAATTATTATAGTGATTTTTTTGCATGACAGCGCGCCCCGTACTAAAATAGACGTTGCACGGGTGCTTCAATGTATAAAAATCGATCAACTGCGTGTGGAACACGAGTGCTGAGATTAAAGGCCCAGCCACACCGGATGCGTGACGTGCACGTGCACATGCGAGTTCGCTTTCCACTGCGTTGTATAGTATGAATTCTCATTACGACATGTCGTTATACAACGCAGTGGAAAGCGAACGCGCACGTGCACGTGCACGTCACGCAACCGGTGTGGCTCGGCCTTAATGTACCGCCCGACAGACACTTGGCTGGTTTTTACTGATTTTTGTTTCTTTAGATTTGACGCTTGTATAGAAATTGTAAATTTTATATTTTGTTAGAATATTTATTTTATTTCTTTATATAAATATTTGTTTTATTTATTTATCTAAATATCCGTTGCTATACCGCATATTCTGTAATATATAAGAATAACTTACTATCTATTACGATTATAACTATAGAATTCTTTAAAGTTAGAACGGACGGACGACGAAGGTTATTATTAGGGTCTCGTTTGACACCCTTTGAGTACGGAACCCTAAAAATTAAATAGTGGGGCGAGACGTCGTGCATTGAAAACACTACACAGCTACGCTAGTATATTTTTATCAACGCTTGTGACAGTTAATTTCGTCTCAGCAGTCAACCGGCCTTGTGGCGCAACGGATAACGCGTCTGACTACGGATCAGAAGATTCCAGGTTCGAATCCTGGCAAGGTCGAAATATTTTTCTTTTTTTTTTTTTATGGAAACTACGGCGACGTGTTTTTATTTTTTATTTTGTAAAAACGATAGTGATTAGAACGGTTTTGTAATAATAGCAAAAAAAATAACTTAGTTGAATTATTTTAAATAACAATGAAAAAAAAGAGACTATCTCACAAAAATTGAACTAGTCCCAAACTAAGCTCTAGGCTTGTACTATATAAATACCTACTTATGTACATAGCGAAATATATACTTCAATACATAAATATAAATAATTATATAAGAATAAAAGAAATTGTTTTCCCACGTTTAACACCTTACTCCCTCGTACCTCCGCTCGGCTTCAATTGAACTGGACAAAGACGCCAGTTAAAAAAAGCCCAATAAAGGTTTTTTTGTGAAACTTTTATTTTTCATTACGACAGGAACCGGAAGTAACGTTTTTTTTGTTAAATCTGTATTTTTGTAATTAAATTATTTGTAAGTTAGCCGTAAAGGATTTATATGGGTTTTTAGCCTGAAGTAAAGAATAATTTACTATATACAGGGTGGTACTCGGTAAACCGTAAATATTGAAAGGGATGAAATTTTAGGTTAATTGATCGATAAAACAATTTAAAAAAATAATTTAGCCACTTTTTTTTCTTAAATTTTTTAATAAATTATTACAAAAATGTCATTTAGTTTTCATAAAAACACGATTTTCTCAAAATTTTGTAGATATTTTACTATTTTTTTTGCTTATTATTATTCCTCGTTTAATTTTAGATCTAAAAACATTCAAAAAAATTGTAAAACATCTGCAAAATTTTGAGAAAATCGTGTTTTTATGAAAATAAAATGATATTTTTGCAGTAATTTTCCACAAAAAAAGCAGTTACTCAGTTATATTTTCTAATTGGTCTAATATTGTTATAAATTATTATAAACCTAACTAATTTCAATACTATGCATTTGTTTTATCTTTTTTGGGCTATTAGATCAAAAGTTACACCGTCACAAGTAAGATTACTACTAAAAAACCAGTGGCAAATAAAAAAAAAAAATGTTTTATATTAAATGGACACTATAACCTTGCTTATCTGAAAAACATGTACACATTAAGCCAGGACACAAGGTTAAGAAGGCACTCCATGAAACTAGTCAAGCCTCTGTGTGCTAGCAACCCTAGGAGACACTTCTTGTCGAATCGCGTGGTGAAACTGTGGAACACTTTACCAGAAACTGTTATTAGTGCACCCTCAGTGAACTCCTTTAAAAATAGACTTGATAAGTTTTTAAAAACTTTATAGACACAAGTGCAGTGATATACACGCATCAGCTCAAAGAGCTGCTAGTGTATTATAAATAATAATAATAATAATAATAATAATAATATAAATTAACCTAAAATTTCATCCCTTTCATTATGTACAGTTTATTGAGTACCACCCTGTATATTTATTTATTGTTTTAGAGCAGATTGCCCGTTACGGTCATTTGTTTAATTGCTCTTTTTATACACATTTTGCAATGTCTTTTGAAAGTTTCTTTGCCACATAGTTCCATGTTTAGGCTGTATGAAGAATTTGCACGACGTTAAAGTTAGTGATTTACGGAAACTGACAATAAATGTGTACACTGGCTTACTCCATGCACAACCTTTCACTTTTCTCAATCCCTTAAGGGTTAGCTGGAAGAGATCCCTTTGTAATCCCTTTGTACATGTTTTTTATATTAATTGTATTGTTCTGAGTTTTCTTTTGTACAATAAAGTGTTTACATACATACTAGTAGTTTACGTGACGGTCGCGTAATGCTAATTACGCAGAGTCTCGTACAATACTTTATCTACACACATATTATAAGTACTCTAAGATGGGTTCAGAAGCCGAAAGGCAAATGATCAGCATTACCTTATCTGTGGTAGTTGGTGACAGCGATGACAGCTGTAATGTAATTTTGAAAATACGTTATCAAATATTGTAAGGTCATCGCTGTAACCATCCACAGGTAATGCTGGTCATTGCCTACGGGTTTTGAACGCATAATAGAGGACATATGATATGAGTAATGGGCGGACAACGGATGCAATATGGTGACGAAAGCACAAGATGGATAAGACTTTTATTAAATTTCGAATACTATTTATTTGTGAAAATATATGCAGTTTTTGCCATAGATCAGTACATATTTTGTATATTAAGAAACAACTGAAGTATTACTTTACGAATATGCCCCTCGTACGTCTGTACTGTAGATGTGGAGAGGTCATTTTCCCTATATAAGTAGATACTGAACCGGAATGTACTGAAAATTCCTAAAAATTTTTTTAATCATAAAACTTAACAACAAAATTCCACAATAAAATTCTATAACTTTTTTTGCAGTGAAGTTCCTAAAATTTTTTTTAATCATAAAACTTAACTACAAAATTCCACAATAAAATTCTATAACTTTTTTTGCAGTGAAGTTCTCTCTTTTTTAAATCAATTGTAGTCATATCCATATTACGGATATCGTTTGACATTACTTTGACGTAAATTGCATCCGTCGTCCGCCCATTAGATATGAGTGTAGATAAATATGTTTGGAATGTTTAACCTAGTTGGTTGGTAGTGACCTTGACCTTGCCAAGGAAAGGGCAAATGTCTATCCGTGCCTATGACGTGGATGAACTGAACGCAATATAATCATAACATTCATAACTAACAGTATGTATACCATTTTCTAGTACCCATAGCACAAGCCTAGACTAGCCTAGCTTAGTTGGCTATTGACCTTGCCTACGAAAGGGCAGATATTTGTTATATCTCTATTCTCTATGAGTATGTTTAGTACCCACAGTACAGTCGAGGTCAAAGATATGTATACACTTTTAGGGGTGTGTAATGTTTAGCATAAAAACAAATGGTCTAATGATCTTTATACATAACACGAATTGCATAATGTCAATCTGCATAATAAACCATCGATATAATAGTCATGATGCATAAAACGAAATGCGTAATTTCAAAAACTATAATGTTTATAAATTAAAAAAATAATTCTAACTGCTTCCATTACTATTAATGTGGTCACAGTTGTAACCTAACCTAACCTAGTTAGAAGAAATTAACTAAAAATGCATAAAAACAAGAAAATTATAGTTATACTAAATGAGTGTTATGTTATTTGATCGTATGCCAGATAAAATTATACAATTGGTTTTTACGCTAAACGTTCATTATGCTTTTCGTGGTTAGTTAAATGAAATTATACAAAATGTTTTTATACTGATTGAAGCGCACCCCACTTTTAGACCTTATTTCAATGGGATTAGGTGCAAAAGTGTATACATATCTTTGTACTCGTCTGTACAAGCCCAGAGCATTATGCTTGGGACTATACTCCATTTGTTTAGGTAGGTAGTAAAAAATTGTAAACAAAACAACCACGTGATATAGTTCGTCAGCCTATAGAAGCAGAACACTGATACGTCAAAGTGCGATAAAACAGTTTCAATTGGCTGTCTAACAATGCCACGTGGTTTGGATTTCTTGGAAGGTTGCGGCAGGTAAAGGAAAGTCACAACGGTTATATATAAAGAGATATTAGATTGACGTAAGTCATAGAAAAACAAGTTCAAACTGAATGATAGATAGAATATTATGATCTATGGTAGACTTGGTTTTTTGCTTTATTCCCACAGGATTGTTTACATTTTTTGACTAAACAAACGGAGTATAGGCCAATGTGTGTGAGATTGACCTTTGATATTAATGAATATTCCAGATTACAGCGAGACCAAGCTGCTAAACATAATCAACTCGGAGCTGGCAGATACACTCGGCAACCTCGCGTCGCGCTGCTGCGGCGCGGCGCTCAACCCGCGCGGCGAGTTCCCCGCGCTGCGCGCGCACGAGGCCCTCGCCTGCCGACAGATGGACGTCAGCGTCGCGCTCATGGAGCACGTCGACAGGCTGCCCGGTACAGTATACACTAGTTCCCCGCGCTGCGCGCGCACGAGGCCCTCGCCTGCCGACAGATGGACGTCAGCGTCGCGCTCATGGAGCACGTCGACAGGCTGCCCGGTATAGTATACACTAGTTCCCCGCGCTGCGCGCGCACGAGGCCCTCGCCTGCCGACAGATGGACGTCAGCGTCGCGCTCATGGAGCACGTCGACAGGCTGCCCGGTACAGTATACACTAGTTCCCCGCGCTGCGCGCGCACGAGGCCCTCGCCTGCCGACAGATGGACGTCAGCGTCGCGCTCATGGAGCACGTCGACAGGCTGCCCGGTATAGTATACACTAGTTCCCCGCGCTGCGCGCGCACGAGGCCCTCGCCTGCCGACAGATGGACGTCAGCGTCGCGCTCATGGAGCACGTCGACAGGCTGCCCGGTATAGTATACACTAGTTCCCCGCGCTGCGCGCGCACGAGGCCCTCGCCTGCCGACAGATGGACGTCAGCGTCGCGCTCATGGAGCACGTCGACAGGCTGCCCGGTATAGTATACACTAGTTCCCCGCGCTGCGCGCGCACGAGGCCCTCGCCTGCCGACAGATGGACGTCAGCGTCGCGCTCATGGAGCACGTCGACAGGCTGCCCGGTATAGTATACACTAGTTCCCCGCGCTGCGCGCGCACGAGGCCCTCGCCTGCCGACAGATGGACGTCAGCGTCGCGCTCATGGAGCACGTCGACAGGCTGCCCGGTATAGTATACACTAGTTCCCCGCGCTGCGCGCGCACGAGGCCCTCGCCTGCCGACAGATGGACGTCAGCGTCGCGCTCATGGAGCACGTCGACAGGCTGCCCGGTACAGTATACACTAGTTCCCCGCGCTGCGCGCGCACGAGGCCCTCGCCTGCCGACAGATGGACGTCAGCGTCGCGCTCATGGAGCACGTCGACAGGCTGCCCGGTATAGTATACACTAGTTCCCCGCGCTGCGCGCGCACGAGGCCCTCGCCTGCCGACAGATGGACGTCAGCGTCGCGCTCATGGAGCACGTCGACAGGCTGCCCGGTATAGTATACACTAGTTCCCCGCGCTGCGCGCGCACGAGGCCCTCGCCTGCCGACAGATGGACGTCAGCGTCGCGCTCATGGAGCACGTCGACAGGCTGCCCGGTACAGTATACACTAGTTCCCCGCGCTGCGCGCGCACGAGGCCCTCGCCTGCCGACAGATGGACGTCAGCGTCGCGCTCATGGAGCACGTCGACAGGCTGCCCGGTACAGTATACACTAGTTCCCCGCGCTGCGCGCGCACGAGGCCCTCGCCTGCCGACAGATGGACGTCAGCGTCGCGCTCATGGAGCACGTCGACAGGCTGCCCGGTATAGTATACACTAGTTCCCCGCGCTGCGCGCGCACGAGGCCCTCGCCTGCCGACAGATGGACGTCAGCGTCGCGCTCATGGAGCACGTCGACAGGCTGCCCGGTACAGTATACACTAGTTCCCCGCGCTGCGCGCGCACGAGGCCCTCGCCTGCCGACAGATGGACGTCAGCGTCGCGCTCATGGAGCACGTCGACAGGCTGCCCGGTATAGTATACACTAGTTCCCCGCGCTGCGCGCGCACGAGGCCCTCGCCTGCCGACAGATGGACGTCAGCGTCGCGCTCATGGAGCACGTCGACAGGCTGCCCGGTATAGTATACACTAGTTCCCCGCGCTGCGCGCGCACGAGGCCCTCGCCTGCCGACAGATGGACGTCAGCGTCGCGCTCATGGAGCACGTCGACAGGCTGCCCGGTATAGTATACACTAGTTCCCCGCGCTGCGCGCGCACGAGGCCCTCGCCTGCCGACAGATGGACGTCAGCGTCGCGCTCATGGAGCACGTCGACAGGCTGCCCGGTATAGTATACACTAGTTCCCCGCGCTGCGCGCGCACGAGGCCCTCGCCTGCCGACAGATGGACGTCAGCGTCGCGCTCATGGAGCACGTCGACAGGCTGCCCGGTATAGTATACACTAGTTCCCCGCGCTGCGCGCGCACGAGGCCCTCGCCTGCCGACAGATGGACGTCAGCGTCGCGCTCATGGAGCACGTCGACAGGCTGCCCGGTACAGTATACACTAGTTCCCCGCGCTGCGCGCGCACGAGGCCCTCGCCTGCCGACAGATGGACGTCAGCGTCGCGCTCATGGAGCACGTCGACAGGCTGCCCGGTATAGTATACACTAGTTCCCCGCGCTGCGCGCGCACGAGGCCCTCGCCTGCCGACAGATGGACGTCAGCGTCGCGCTCATGGAGCACGTCGACAGGCTGCCCGGTATAGTATACACTAGTTCCCCGCGCTGCGCGCGCACGAGGCCCTCGCCTGCCGACAGATGGACGTCAGCGTCGCGCTCATGGAGCACGTCGACAGGCTGCCCGGTATAGTATACACTAGTTCCCCGCGCTGCGCGCGCACGAGGCCCTCGCCTGCCGACAGATGGACGTCAGCGTCGCGCTCATGGAGCACGTCGACAGGCTGCCCGGTATAGTATACACTAGTTCCCCGCGCTGCGCGCGCACGAGGCCCTCGCCTGCCGACAGATGGACGTCAGCGTCGCGCTCATGGAGCACGTCGACAGGCTGCCCGGTACAGTATACACTAGTTCCCCGCGCTGCGCGCGCACGAGGCCCTCGCCTGCCGACAGATGGACGTCAGCGTCGCGCTCATGGAGCACGTCGACAGGCTGCCCGGTACAGTATACACTAGATCCCCGCGCTGCGCGCGCACGAGGCCCTCGCCTGCCGACAGATGGACGTCAGCGTCGCGCTCATGGAGCACGTCGACAGGCTGCCCGGTACAGTATACACTAGTTCCCCGCGCTGCGCGCGCACGAGGCCCTCGCCTGCCGACAGATGGACGTCAGCGTCGCGCTCATGGAGCACGTCGACAGGCTGCCCGGTATAGTATACACTAGTTCCCCGCGCTGCGCGCGCACGAGGCCCTCGCCTGCCGACAGATGGACGTCAGCGTCGCGCTCATGGAGCACGTCGACAGGCTGCCCGGTACAGTATACACTAGTTCCCCGCGCTGCGCGCGCACGAGGCCCTCGCCTGCCGACAGATGGACGTCAGCGTCGCGCTCATGGAGCACGTCGACAGGCTGCCCGGTATAGTATACAGCGTGAAAAAAACGAACGCCACATGTACGGCAACTACCTTAAATATTGGAAATAGCAAATTCTACGCAAAGGAGGCTAACTATTATTTTTGAAAACAAAAAATACTGCATTATTGGTTTTATGAAAAAAAAACCTCTTCCTTAACCGGGAATCGAACTGGTTGACTATTACAAAACAATAAAGTCGTGTTTTATGATACAGATCGAAAGGGTCATTGATAGTGATCATTTATGTCTACAGCACATACACCTTTAAATTTAATGAAGACCGTAAAAAAACCCTTCTTTGTTTATTTTGTCTTATTCGACCAGTTCGATTCCCGGTTAAGAAAGACGAATTTTCAAAAATCCATAAATGCAGGATTTATTTTCTTCAAAAATAAGAGTAAGTCTCCTTTGCGTAGAACTTGCTATTTCCAATATTTCAGGTAGTTGCCGTCCATGTGGCGTTCGTTTTTTTCACCCCGTATACTAGTTCATTTCTAACAAACATCGCACCCGCGCGGCTTGCATGTGTGCGTGCCTCGCCCGTATCCGCCGCGAGTCACCACAAGCAGGCTCAACAAGACGGTGCGAGCCGGTTTAGTGAGTGTTAAGTATCGAGCGACGCGCATCGACGAAATCTTAGCGCCCGAGTGGGAGTAGGTAACAGGAACTCCTAAAGGAGACGAACAAATTTTTGATTAATTGAATTAATTTAAGACAGTTTTCTATATTCATGGTGCAAACAGTTAGGGCGAACGAGTAAAGCAAAACAACCATCTACACTGCCCGCGGCTAATGTACTGAGGCATCTTAATCGGGGAAGATACATGAACCTCCTTTTTTTGAAATCGGTTAAAAATAGGATAAAAGTACAATTGTTACCTTTCTTTTCCAGATCTATGCCACGAGCACTACTCAAACTACCAGTTCTACAAAGCCGTGGACGCCGTCGTGCACGTTCTCCATCTCGCCAACCTCTTCTTCGAAACCCACAAACCCTGGGAGCTCCGGAAGCTCAACGAAAAACAAAAAGAACTGGACGTCATACTCCACATAACTATGGAAACTCTACGAATCTGCGGCATTATACTACAGCCTGTTATACCAGACATGTCTAAGAAGTTGCTAGATAAACTACAGATCCCTAATGATTGTAGGAGTTGGAAGGATTGCGAGGTTCCGTCGTGGAGGGTGGGCGGGGCGATACATGAGACTAAGAATATTCAGAGCGGGAAGTTTGTGCTGTTCCAAAGAGTTTACAAGGATAAGAAATCAAAGAAGAAGGCTGCGCTGTGATTTTTTTAGTCATTTATGTTGTGGTGGATTTAGAATGTACTTTTTAACACGTTCACTGTCCCCATACAAAACAATCGGCCAATGTCACAAGTCCAGATGTGCATGCAGTGTAGGGATGTGACCCCATAGTGGAAGCACGGACTCCTGAAAAAAAAGTTAATGAGCCCACATTGGGGGCACCCAGACAGGGAACGTGTTAATAAATTATGTGGATTGCCCCGCTATGAAGCCAACTTATTACGCCGTGTGAGCTCATTGAGGAAGTGAGAAGGGTGCATATATAATGTATTATTATATTAATATTCCGAAAAAATAACTGTATAAATACAGAATATTTCTTGTTTGCTTCTCAAAATACGATAACGTTTTATGAAAGCCTAATCGCCGTAAAGCGACTAAAACGCAATCATTAATTTTGGCGCCCGTTTTAGAAGCGTAACGATTTACCTTAACGCTTTTCGACGCCAATTAATTATAAGAGTAACTGTAAGACCGAGCGTCGCTCGGGTTGAAAACTATTATTCCCGGGGATTACAACTAGAGAGATCGATTTTTTGCCCCTATAAACTCTTATATCGCAAATTTCATCGAAATCGTTAGAGCCGTTTTCGAGAACGGGACTACAAACATACATATAAATATTGCTCGTTTAATAGTATAGGATTAAAGAAGGATTCAACTACGACGACGGATTAATCCGGCGTCAAAATACATCTGACAATTGACAACCGACCGTGACCGTATGTGATGACTTTTCTATTTGGCATGGCGTTGAAATGTTAAGCGTTATCTTTCCCAAGCTGAACTTTAAATAACAGTCTGAATTATTTGTCACATTGAAAGCATTTCTCGAATTAAAAGCTGTCTCGTTTTTTTTTCTATTCTGTTAAAAGTGGAATATTAAGACAATGCCGACTGATCTCTTGCACGAATATCTATAATGTTTAAAGGGATACATTTTTTAACCTTTTCAAATCCATTCAAAGATGCATTCACGCTAGTTTACCGCCATCGACGGATTAATCCGTCACGATAGATATTGCAAAATATACCTATATAAAGTGTTCATAATGTTCGTCAGTTTAAATCATACTAGCGTTCTACAATTCGGTACAATTCAATTAAAGTACGAGAAATAAAATAAAACCAGGTTTTTAATGAACAACCCCAACATTAAAATTTACACCCGATATTTTGAATCTGGTGTTTCGGGAATCTGGTATTTATAATAAGGAGTTAAAAGTATGAATGTAGGTTGCTTTTATGCCATCTACTGCGACGGATAAATCCGTCGCTGGCGGTGAAACTATGGTGCTATTATATCTGTAAATTGCGTTAAAAATGCACTGTGACAAAACTAACCTGCAATTTTATTTTGATAATTTATTTAGTTTAGCCAGCTTTTCTTTAGTTGTTTTATCAGACTGACGTTGTATATTGAAATTGTAAATACATTTCTTGTTGAAATAACCTATAGTTTTATTTGTTAAGTCGATCTTCGGAACGAAGTCTTCGAAGTTTTTAAATTACTTGTAAATGATGTCTGCTCTTCATGCCTAGCACATGTCCGCGACTTGTTTGTCGCTCGAATCTCCCTTTCTATATTGTCTGTAACGATAGAGACGCACTGAGCGACAAGCGAGAAAATACAAATTGTGCTACCCGTGCTGCTTTAAAATCTCTACTAGTTTTAGCTCGACAACCAATTAACGACCAGCGGGCTAGACAAATGGCAATCCACGATAGCTTAGGACATTTAAACTGACAAAATATGGTCGTCTAAATCAAAGGGGCCTAAGGGCCATAAGTGGCGGCTGGCGGTAACGCCGTTCTAATTGTTATATCTATACAAATAGTTATAAGTAACAGTTATAAGAAAGGCGTAACCGCCTGCCGCCATAAGGCCTTTTTTGATTTGGACGCCCACAGATGCACAGAATCAACATTAGCGCCAGACAATTTAGGTCAATCCTGTACATTTTCTTTACTCTCGGTGGACTTTAACGTAAAATACATCTTGTCTAGGTCCAAAGATCGAATTTTTCACGACACAATTTGCGGGTTATGCTATACAAAATGTATGTAAAACGTCGCCAATCATGTCAGCTCGGGTGCGTAAAATGCTAAAGTGGATTGAAAAAACCTATAAAATTATGATAGTTTTATTTTTAGGATAACAATAAAACAACACTGTCTATATCGGAGTCAATTTATATTTTATGAATACGCTTATTTAAATAATAATATTTGCATCAAAATACTGCAATAACGACTAACAGTATCAAGTATCAAGAAAGCTAAGTTTACATTCCTCTAAAAAGCTACTTAC
Organism: Acleris literana; assembly: GCA_946894065.1. Lineage (NCBI taxonomy): Eukaryota > Metazoa > Arthropoda > Insecta > Lepidoptera > Tortricidae > Acleris > Acleris literana. Next base: position 2,766,756 of record OX335690.1, read on the forward strand.
AGCCGGTCCTCAACCGAATACAAATACAATACAATACAAATACAAACTAATATCTCAATACACATACGCAAATGCATCCAATGAGTATAGTACAGGTATGAACGACTATATTATATAAATTCTTACAAAAATTCGGTGAAAAGTATTTAAATGCTCAAAACTTTTGGCGAACTCTGACACCGGCCAATATATGTAGGTATTTAGAAAAATAACATTGTTTTCTAGATAACAAAAATAATCCAATAAATACTAAATTTAAGATATTAAACACTGCCCAATATCTCCATTTAGACACCTATAAGGAAACACATATATCTCAATTATTATGTTAGCTTGAGGTACAGTCAAGGACAAAGATATGTATACCTAAACTTTTGCACCTTATTTAATTGAAGTGTTAGAAATGTCTTTGTACTGGACTGTACAATCATTTTCGTGCATAAATACGTTTCAAATAAAAAGTAACAACATTGAGATATTATATTTTCCTTACATGTGTCCACTTGTATTTTTGACGCACATAAAAATGTGCTCCATGGGCTAAATGCGTTATAATATAGCGAAAGACGCTTACCTATCACCATTAATAACATTAATAACAGTATCAGCCAACCACCGCTAATGATTTTTTTATTTTATTTGAGTTACTCGTGAACGGTCGCAGAAATTAACTTGTCTGAGTCTACTGAACTTCGATTAACATCTATATTTGTGCTATTTAGACTTGTGCAACACCATTTAACTTGTAGAATAAATCTCATGCTACAATATTTTTTTCTCTTAAATAATTCTTAGCAATTGGCTGTTACTATTAACCATATTTTTTATAAATACGAGTGTAAACGCCTTCCGCCATTATTTCTGACAAGAGTAAAAAAACTAAGCCGATTTAAATTATATCAGTATTTAGAACAGCTTTACCAAGTAATCCTATATTGTACACAAAAAAAATATACAAAGACGAACTTATACCAAGGGTCTCCCAGTTAACCTTTGAGCAATTTAATCTGAACCATACACTAATAGAATCTAAATCAAGCTGCAATGCTAACGTGTGGGCGTTTCCTGATTAAAATACAATATAATACACATCGAAATGCAATACTTACACTAATACAATGGAAGTCGGTACACATTTAATGGCAATGTAGAATATCATTATGGTAAAACGGTATCGAAAAGTTTGTGCAATATTTATGACGAGTCTGCGGGTAGGTCTGAGATGAACGAATCAAATGATCATCATTTACTCTCCATGTGCTTCTGTTTAGTCCACCAGAGTAAATACTCTTTAACCGAACAGTTGTCCCGCGTGTGATATCCATGGACTTATTTCTGTAATAAGTCCATAGTGATTGTCTAAATCTCGACATTGGCGAAATACACCTTGTTAAAACAAGGAGTGAAAACCATTAATCAAAGAAAAAAAAAACACTAACTAGCTTTTATTTGTCTCTTTTCTTTACTCTTTCATTTTCGGGGATAAATATAATCCTTTACATCCGTCTATGCGGTACTATCTCCATACCAAACCATTATATCTATTATTTTTTCAAATTTATTGGAGCATACATCCTCACCATGGGTTCACCACTTGTGACGGATTAATCCGTCTTAATAAAACTTTCATGTATCCGTGTAGTTTGACCCCTTATGCGTTCAGAACATGTCTAATACCACATAACAGTAAGTACTTGGGTTAAAAGTTGTACTACTCGAAATTATGTTAGTTACGCCTTTATCAAAGGCAAAGTTAAATGACGTTTTGTTAATACACAATTCATTAATAAATCATTGAACGGATATTTCATTTTAAGATTTTAATAAACGTTTATATTAATTTATTGTTGTCACATTATGGCTCACATATTTCAGAAAAAAAATTGTCTTGACTTAGCTCCACATGGATGCGGTTTACTAATTACTGGCACAAATAAATTATCATATAGAAATAATTTAATTTAAAACACCTATCAACATATCAGACCTACCCGTAGAATCTCAGGGTAAAAATACATCCATAATATCATTTTTACCTTCCGACCGCTGTCACTATGCTCGCGCCCAAAAAGGGCCGATATGAGCTGTCAACGCAGTAAAATATAACCTCAAACACATATTTTAAACTGAGACCCTACTTTGAAAATCGAAGTTCAATGTTACGTTTTAGCTCCATCTCTATCACTCGTCATTCGAGACTAAATCGAGGAAAAGGGATCGAGCTAACGTAACTTCGAACTTCCATTTTCAAAGTAGGGCCTCTGAGTTGACAGCTGTCAAATCGGGCCTGTAAGAATGGCGCTAGTATATTTAGTGCAACAATCTTAATACATTAAAGATTCAAACCCGGTCAAAAGGTACAAGTATCAAAACTAAAATTGTACGAATATTTTATAAAAGACCAAACCACATTATAAGATGTCTAACACCGTACACAAACATGGCGTCGTCCTGACAAAACGCGAATGCGCGACCATCGAAAGTTCGCGCGAATTTTGACGCGAATTCGGTGAACGTCTTCCTCGTAATCCCAGGGTACTTTCCAGAAAAAACGTGTATTTTTGTGATATTCTATAGTTTAAAAGTTACATCATAAGATCCCATCTGACAACGGTACAAAAAATTTTGTTTAATCCCCCCTCTACCCCCCGATGATGACGCCAGCCCTGGCGACGCTCAGTATAACTAGCGATAGCATCAAAACTATTCTGTATTCAACTAATTAAAGTGTAATGTATTGAAAATTATAGAATTCACGAAAACACCTAGCGGTAGTAGCCCAACTTCTACCTACATTCGTTTTTTTATTGGTACGAACGCGCTATCAAACATGCTGATCTCAAATAGGTGTCCTAATTGGCATTCGCGAATGCTTGCGACGATCGCCTTCGCGTTTTATTAGGACGACACCTATGACTTTGAAAACTACAAACTTATTTGCTGAATTTATCGCCCGTTCAAAAATAACAAAATCAGATTCGATCTATCTAAATCGATCCTTACCTTAATTTAATTTTGTTACCTAATAACTTCTTGAACCAAATTAAAAGCACCCGAAACCGACGTACGTGCATGAAGAGGGTGACGAATGTAGAGGAAGTAAAAATTGTATGATTAGACCGGTGCACCTGGTGTACCAGTCTCTGCCTACCCCATAGGGAGACAGGCGTGAAGGTATGTATGTTTGTGAATGTAACTTCCTCGATGAAACGAAAAAAGTTTGAATTACATATTATTGTCAAGAACTTTTTATTATTGTTCCCTGACAATATTTCGTGATTATAGATTTTCTATCTTGTTTAACTTATGTATGTGCACCTGTCTGTGGAATCGTAGCTTCTAAACGGATGGACTGATTTAAACGCGCGATATATCCGCTGCTTTAGAACTAAACCGACCTAAGTCTTTCAATTAGAGTTAAGCAAGATTGGTTCTAAAGCAACTACATTTCAGTTGCAATCGTTACCAGTTCAAATAAGTTTGTAGTTCTATATCGATCGATTCAGAATCGAATGGAGTCGATCAATAGTTACTGTAGTTATTAAAAACATCATAAATCAGAAACATTTCCGTTTCAATGGAAACAATTTCAATTTTTAATATTGGCTGAAGCGAGAACTGAAATATCTTAGGTCGTGAGTAGAACTCGAACGTACAACTATTAGTTATTCGGTACGAAACCTACTCATAAGTAAAGAAATTAGTCCTCGCTCCCTTATACTAACTAGTGGGTACATTTAAAAATTCATCTCAAACATATAACATTTTTTACAAAATTTTATACAGGACTAGCTTAACACCGAAGCTACTAAAACCACAGCAACCTATCATCTATACATTAAATTAAAAGCAATCGACTATATACTTTAGACGCTAGAGAAAAAACACACAAATCGCTGGCTGATTCTATGCGACTTGCAACCTTTTCCTTTAGAGTCAATATTTTTAAATTGTTTCGTTACATCATTTATTGCTTCATTTATAAAATATAGCTAAATTAATCTCAGTTGCAAGACTGTGACGTCACGCGGACTTGTGACGTCACTGACTTGCAACGTTTTATTGCTAGGACTATCAAGACGATTTGTGCTTACCGGACATGATCTATATAGAAATTTAGTGTTATGTACAGTTAAAATATCGTATCATTAGCAACTTAAAAGCTAAGCATTCAATGTATCCTGAGTCTTGGATGTTTCTATGTATTTAACCTCGTAAGGCCCAGTTTGAACTGTGTTGCAATGAGGATAAAGTTTATTTTCCTATTTTCAAAAACTGAAAAAGGCATTATAGAACAAACATAATTGAACTTTATTGCCTTGATAGTAGATTCAAAGTCCCACTCACAAAAAACGCCCTGTTTGTGGTGTGGTGTGCCTTACGAGGATTAGTATGTATTTCTCTATATAAGTATGTTTATCGTTGCCTAGTACACATAGTACAAACCTAGAGCTTAATTTGGGACTAGGGTGACGGAACCAGTAATGGACATTGGACAAGGCCCAATGATGGACACTCGATTCTTATTTTACAGAAGATAAGGGTTATTCAATTGTTTTGCAACAATCAATTTAGGACCGAATGAAATTTGAATTAAGAATGAAGTGTCCATTACTGGTGCCTGTCAGCTAAAAGAGTCCATCATTGGTGCCGTCACCCTAGATCAATTTTTGTGATATTGTCCTCTGATATTTATTTATTTAATCTTGTCAAAAATATAGACACACATCACTTTTGCAAGGGCATGAGAATATGTATGTGATATATTTGATCACATTCAATACTAAGATTTTTGACTTATTATATTGTTTTCAAAAAGCGCCTTGATTTGCTTTAATTAATATTTCAACTGTCAATAACACTTACCAAAAGCGTAGATTTTTTACAAAATTCATTCCCTTACAGCGCATTTCTCATATCCACTGCCCAATCATAGAGATTAAATTTAAAAACGGTTTATACCCATTGGGATAGACCGTACTTTTACAACGTACTGCATGGTCATTCAAATTACATTTAGAGGAAATAATCTACCACATCCATTCATTTATCGGGTTTTCAAAATTGATTTTAAAAATATGTGACATATTAACATGTTATTTAAATTTAATATTTTGAATGCCATTGAACCATATTATTTTTAATGTAATATCTCAGGGTGACATCATTAAATCACCTTAAAATATCTTGCTATATTGAATTCAACCCAATTTTACAACATCGTTATATTGAACGTAAATGAGTATTAACTTGCCAAGAATTTCAAAGACTAATTGTACTCACCGCAATAAGCCCATAGTATTGTTTATGGTATAGAGAAGACAAACAACCACACAGACCACCTGTCCCCTATTTCACCATCCTGACAATGACTGGTGACAGGTGACATTTCAATATACATGGCGCAGCTGATATGGATCCCACTGATGTGGAAGCTTGTTAACTTTGCAATGTATAGCGAATTGTCACCTGTCACCTATCACACCAAAGTCAAAGTGATGGTAAAAGAACTCTGAAATCCATACACATTTAAAAAAAATGTTCCTACCACCTTTACAGGATTTAAAATAAATTCCAATTCCAATATAATAACGATTAAATTCTATATTGATTCCGTAACCACAGACCGAAACTCCGACACGGCAAAAAAAGTTTCCAATGAGAAACTTTACATAGGATCAACATATAAATTCGTACCTACAAAAATATACATTTCAAAATTCATATAAATAATATAAATTCACAATATCTACCAAATTATTTTGAAATATAAAGAACATAGCTTGTACCGTTAAAGTATAAAATAATGGTGTGAAGTTGGCAATAATAAATAATTAAAAATTAAGATATATATTATAATTTTTACATACGCTGCCATTACAATATCATACAATATTATAGTATGTTTATGGTAGTAACAGCGAATATATAAGCCGTTACAATATATTGCAAAATGGCTGAAGTACATCACTGCACTGCTTTCTAAAAATAAACACATCATTTATTGGAACGGCTTATACGAACTTCACACCAAATTTCACATAAAACTAACACTATCACTACAAAGTTTTGTTCACATAATACTTAATTCACGAATCTTGTTCAAGTGAATACCGAAAATAATACAAAGCGAAGAGAAATCAGTCGAGAAAAAACTGCAAATATCATAACCTTAAAAATAAGTCAATTGTTCATGATTATCGGCTGGCCACACCGCACCGACTACGCAAGCCTACCGGCGGCTAAATTAAAAAAAAACTCTATAAGTAACCAAAATAAATCTGAGATTATTTTTTTTGTTTTCTACTATGCGTCAGATGATAAAATTCCATTCGAAACATCTTTCAGGATCATTCCAATATTTCTTGAAATACATGCAGCAAACGTCTAAGCTCGCAGGTCGTTGCCAGCAACTAAGGTAGGCAATGGACTATTCTTTATAAAAAGATTATCGGAACGTTGAAATTAGGTTTGTTTACTATTACAAAGTTTCAAAAATACCCATAGAGGCAGTTTTTTTGGAAAATGACCACCTTTTTTTATAAAAGGCCATGTTTTTTAATACAGCACATAGCATTCAAATAACGAGCGACCTGTTGCATGCATGCGTATAAGGAACAACCTGAAAGGAGTTTTGATTACAACACCAAGAACTTTGCCAGTAGAACCAATGCTAAAATGTTAACTCTCAATGTAAATTTACTTTTAACGTCGAGAATGTAGTTTGACGTTTTGAAACCTAATTTTTGACAGGTCTCCATAAAGAGCTCTTTGAAATTGAGCTAATTGAGCCCGAACCGAACCTTTAATTTGACAGTGTTCACCACAGTGAACACTAATGCTGCTAATGATTGCAAATTTTTTATGCTGATTCAAAATCAAAAAAAGAGTTTGGTTGCACAACTTTTTTTATTGTTGTCAAATTTAAGGTTAGCTAGACCATAAAAATATCAAATCCATGTGTTACAAGTTTCAAAAATCCTCTTCTTTTAAAGACCAGACTCATCTCAATTTCACAAGACACCATTTTAATTCAAATTATAACCTTTGTCGTTAAAATTAAAGTTTATTTTAACTTGAAGCTTGTCAACAAGCAAACGGCCTCGTTGTATGACGAACCATCCATCATGACCCGAACGGAATCGATCCACAATTGTATGACCTAGTCGTACAGTTCATTTACATTTGGACGTGTTTTACGACTTTATATTCCTCGAGTTTGGGCGCATATTAAACGGCAAAAGTCCGCATGACTGCCGATTGGTGAAGCAAATCAGTAATTCTCATGTAGTTTTTGTATCAGGACCCAGATCACAGCTAGAAAGAAAACATTAGATTACTATGTGATTAGTTAACTTTATTTTAGTGACTATAATAGTATTACCCTCTTATTCATAAACGTACTATAAACCTATTTTATTTAATGTAAGAATTGTCCCTTTTGTCGAATATACAGATAAGGAAAACGCGTATTTTAAGCGTACTTTAGCTATTGTGTGTTTATGAATAAAAAGGTCAGAGTGTAGTTTTAGTCTTGTTTAAGAAAGAGGGTTTAGTCAGTATGTATAAATCTGTGAAGCTGGGGTAATATCGGAATTTAGGATCTTTTAGCAATTACCCTCTTGCACACTCAGCTGTTCGAACGTGCAGGTACGTTCGAACAGCTGATTTTCCTTCACCGTAAGAGCATCGGGTAATGTACTTAAGTTTGAAAAACTCATTGGTACATGGTGACCGCGTGGATTCGAACTCGGTACAGTACTCCTAGCTTTTTACTAACGATCGGGGGGCTATTGTTGTTTTTAGAAAAACGAAGATTGCCGATCGCTATTAAGACACTGGTAGTACTGTACCTTACGATCACGAGTCGACCCCCTAAGCCACTAGACCACCGACGCTCGTGTGGTGTGTGTGGTGCGTGCGTGCGTGCGTGCGTGCGTGCGTGCGTGCGTGCGTGCGTGCGTGTGTGCGTGTGCGTGTGTGTGTGTGTGCGTGTGTGTATGTGCGGACTCACATGCCGGCCGGGGCGGGTCAGCTGCGCGGCGCGGGCGGCGGCTGCAGCAGGTGGTCGGGCACGGGCACAACGCGCAGCCGCGGCGGGACCTTCTTCACCGGACACAGGACCTGCCGTCGATCAAACACAACTATAAAGCCATAACGAATAAGGCGGATGGACTCAGAAGGACCAAGTTTAAAGTTTAATTACCGTTTCGTTTGTGTTACTAGGTAGGTTAGATTCGTTAGGTAACTTTAAATGCCCTAAGGGCTTTAACCGCCCAGGAATAGGAGCCCCGCTGGGCGGGGCTCCGTCAACTTTGCTAAAGCAGACATAAAATAAAATAAACCATGCGGTAATTTTGCGACCCAGACTTTTTGAAATGTAGGCTACTAGCGATATGGTCATTTCGCGATTGAGTATTTTACGACCAAGTCATTCTACTACTAACCCGAGTATGAGTATTTGACAGTAGACACTTGTGACGTCACGTTGTGTGTAGTAATGGTATGACCTTGCGCAGGGTCCGTCCGGATCGCTACCACCATGTTATTCTTTAGCCTACCGCCAAGCTATGTTCCGGTGTGGGGATAAGACAACCAGTGAAATTACTAGCATAGAGGCATTCCAGGTCCTCGGGTTGGCAAGCAGATCCCACTTAGTATAATCTTGGTGTTTTCGAAGGAAGAGTGAATAGGCTTTTTTCTAGGTAATATCTGAGGCCCGTTTCACGAAACTACAAGTTACAAACTACAAGCGGAATTCTTTTTCTAACTCCTTTTGCTAAAAAGAGAGTTCCGCTTGTAATTTGTAATTTGTAGCTTCGTGAAACGGGCCACTGGTGAGATGAGACCGAGGTTCGGGTATGTGTATGTGTGTGTGTTTGTGTGTACAGACCCGGCGCGCGAACGGGAAGCAGCCTTTGTCTTCGACGGGCGGCGCGGGCGCCGGCACCAGCTGCAGGTCCGGCGGCGGACACTCCTTGTTCTCGTCGCCTGGACAAAAAACACGTAAAACTATAAAAAATCTTCAACTTGTAAACTAGGTATGTTATAGTAGATTTTACAACAAGTGCATAAAATGCACCATTTTACGCGAGACGTTTATCGAGGATGGATATAAAGTCGAGTGATAACCCTTAATTTGGCAAAAATAAAAAAAGTCGGGAATTCAAACCCTTTTTGATTTTGAATCAGAAAAAAAATAAAAACACAAATCAAACAAAAAATGTGAACCTTATGGTATGTATGGTATGTCATACACTGCCAAATTAAGGACTAAATGGGTTTTATGGACGAGTTGTACACTCTAATTTTCACTTCGATTGAGAGGAAATGAAACAGCAACATGTAAATTACTGTAACACAAATATTGACAATGACAAAATAAATATGGTTCCCATACACATACCGCTCAGTTATAAAAGCATTTTGTTTTTTATATCTATGATAACTTATTGTCATGCTTTAAATATATTGATTTACTCAAATATAATAATAACAATAATAATATATGCGACAAAATAAAAATTATAAGTTTATTTCATGAAGTTTTATTGTGTACTATGGCTGTTGGTATCCTTGCCTTGGTCTTAGAATACTAACAAAACCAAATAAAATAATGAGGTTATTCTATGAAGTTAAACTAGTTCGTGTGGCTGTTGGACCGATTGCCTTGGCCTTCGACGAAGAGTTTACTTTATGCACTAGAGCATAAAAAGCGACTTTATGTCGCCTACGCACGACATAAAGACGGACTTTTGGGGCATGAGAAGTGAAAAAACATTTTTCACTGATTATAACGGTTAAAAAAATCTAGCACCAACCTAAGACAACTATCTGACTGTGTTGAGCACTGTCCTAAGTCAATATCTGACTGTGTGAGCACTGTCTTAAAGTCAATATGTGACTGTGTTGAGCACTGACCTAAGTCAATATCTGAGTGTGTTGAGCACTATCCTGTGTCAATATCTGACTGGGATGAGTACTGACCTACAAAAACTATCTGACTGGAATGAGTACTGTCCTAAGTCAATATCTGACTGTGTGAGCACTGTCTTAAAGTCAATATGTGACTGTGTTGAGCACTGACCTAAGTCAATATCTGAGTGTGTTGAGCACTATCCTGTGTAAATATCTGACTGGGATGAGTACTGACCTACAAAAACTATCTGACTGTGTTGAGCACTGACCTAAGTCAACATCTGACTGTATTTGGCACTGACCTAAGTCAATATCTGACTGTGTTGAGCACTGACCGAAGTCAATATCTGACTGTGTTGAGCACTGTCCTAATTCAATATCTGACTGTGTAGAGCACTGATTTAAGTCAATATCCGCCAGTGTTGAACAGTGTTCTAATTGAATATCTGACTGTACTGAGCACTGACGTAAGTCAATATCTGGCTGTGGTGAGTACTGACCTACGAAAACTATCTGACTTTCTAGAGCACTGACCTAATTAGATATCGGACTGTGTTGAGCACTGACCTGACGCCAATATCTGCCTGTATCTATAACTCACCGGATAGGAACACGTTGAGCTCCGTGAAGCAGCCGGTCTCGATCATCTCGCTCTGCCACGGTATGCTGACGGAGCCGGTGCTGAACTTGCCGTAGAAGGTGTCGTCGCCGGCGTCCAAGGCGACGCCTTTCACGGTTGAGAACTGCTCGATGTCCAGTACATCTTTTGCGTACACTGCATGCGGCTGTAATATTTTTTTTTACTTGTATGTTAGTAGTTTGTTTGTTTGTTGTAGTTCAAATCATGGAAGTCTATTTAGAACTAGATTTCGATATAGGTATGGCTTAATTTTTTAATGCATATGTAAATCCGGTGGCAATGCAATTTATACAAATCCTTCATTACAGGTAACGAGGCACGATACATAATAAAAAATAACTTGAAAACGAACACATCAATTAACTGACGAGGTGTCAGCTAGACGGCGGGCGCGGAATCGCCGAAATATGACAACCTTCGGCCAGAATTCCTCCTTTAAAAAAGTCGAAAGATCTTTGGTCGGTACTCTTACCACAGAAATAATAATATTGGTGTCAAAGAGCTGATGAAGGAGAATGAAGGTAGCAAAAGGATCTCCACTGTAGTTAAATCAGGTGATTGACCAAAAATAAAATGCGGGAATATTTTTTTTAATTATAGCGTAGTTGCGTTTCATACCGGTTCGGGTGTAACATTATGTGACAAGTGCTAGAGATTGTTTTTTTTTATTTACTCACGTCAGGAACGAAAGGTGCATCCACCATGCCCTTATCAAGCCTCGCCCAATTGAGCGAGCTGAAGAACCGGTGCTGCTTGACGAGCGCAGCGCCGCGCCGGCCCGCGGAGCAGCCGAGCCGCGCGCCCGGGCCCTTCGCGAGCAACGCCGAGCAGAGCGAGCGCGCGCAGTCACTAAACTTTGATGAGTATTTCTCTTGCTCGTGCTGGAAAATGTTCATGGTGTAGCTTTAGACTTAGTTTTTATATGCGTTTTTTAAGGATTAGAAAGGCAACGGAGCACACGTGTTGTGGTCGAGCAAGATAGACTATCTGTAATTGTCATGATGCTACTTCATGTTTCACTAATCAATTTGTGACCCGATATGCAAATCATGAAGGACCTTGTAATTAATTATGTGTGACACCTTTATGAAACTAACTCATGGTTAGCAAATAAAATTATCTTTATATTTATCTTTAAAGTAACAAAAACCTCCATCAAGTGGTATTTTTGGGGTTTACCAGATTTATTTGTTTTTTATCTTACCAAAATACAGTTGAATAGGCCGGAAGTGTTCTTGCGATCCCAACCCCTGTTTTTTTTTAAAACTAGAAACTGATTTGCGTTCGAACGGGATTTGATTTTGGAATCCCTTAAGTTATGTTTGTTTGTCCTAACGCATAATAGCCCTAATGTGATTATCCTAATATTGTATCTACTAGTTCTACATAAATCAAAACATTTGAGTCACCTTGACCCTCCTATCGACCTCTTCCCGTTTGACCTTCTCTTTCCTGGCGCGGAACGGCGCCCGGCCCTCCAGCATCTCATACAACAGACAGCCAAATGAAAACCAGTCGGGGCTGAATGTGTAGCGCTCGTTGTCGATCACCTGCGAACAAACAAACAAATTAGTATTCATTTCTTTGTCATTAGTAGGGCCCTGAATATTGGGGGCGGCTTTTGACAAGTTGTAGGGAGAGAACACCGCAGTTTATCGATGTTATCGACAAATCGATAGTTTATTAAATAAAACCTCAAATTTTTCGATGATACGTACTCTTTTCGGAGGTCGAAGATACAAAAATTCGAAATATCGGAAAGTTTAATCCGTTTAAATTACTCTATTGAAATGTTATTTTTTATAACTTGAGAATAGTTCGCTCTGAGACCACTTAACGTAAGGTGGCTTGTTTGCCTACCCTTTGATTAATAAAACAGAAAATATTATTTTATAACTTTCCGATATTTCGAACTTTTTGATCATCGATTAATGATTTCAACAAGTGAGGTGTCATTAGATGCGTCAAAGCGTCGCAGGTTTTTTTTTTTTTAAATGGCGAGATATAAAAATATACTTTATAACTAAAATTATATTGACGACATTATCTAAACAGAAGTTTGGTTTTTTTAAAGCTTGCTTTTTGTTATTTATAGCAATTCAAGACAGATATAACAATTCGTCTGGTGAGGGAGTTTCAGTAGGATGTTCTCCGGTAACGAGGAGCTCCTAGTGGGGTGCTGTACCTCGGGCGCCATGTAGCCCACGGTGCCGACGCGGCCGCGCACGGAGCCGCCCTCGGGCACGTCCACGGCCAGCCCGAGGTCCGAGATGCGCACGTGGCCCGCGTCGTCCAGCAGGATGTTCTCCGGTTTGCAGTCCCTGCAAGATGAAACAGTTCAGGCTATGTATGATGTTTGCCGTGTTGTAATGTTGCGTTGTGTGTGTATTAATATAGTAAAATATACATTGTTATAACGTGTAATTACGTAATAACCGCATTTAAGCGTCAGGTAATGACGATTAAATCGTTCCTCAATTTAGTTCTTTCATAGACAAGTTGAAAAAGGGACGAGTTATCTCTAAAATGTATCTGTGTACGGCGATGAATGTAACCTATAAACGATGCCCATCCTGTGCAGGTGCTCGAGCCCGCAGGCGACCTGCGCGGCGTAGAACCGCGCGCGCTCCAGCCCCAGCCCCGTGTCCGCGCCGCACATGTTGTAGATGTGGAACTTCAGGTCGCCGCCTGCCAACACATATCACACGTTCAAAGATACATGATAAATTATTTTACCTAGGCAAAGAACGATACCCGTCGGGGACTTAATGACTCACTTATCTTCTCAATTTATTTCTTCTTTGTCTTTTTTTCTAAAGTGTATCTCTCAATTGCTAATTTCCCTATTTGCAATTATGTCGAAATACGTAGGTAGGTGTAGGTTACGTCAGTTTTGCAGTAGGCCTGAAGGGCCCCAGCACCCAGAAATAGGAAGTATCCCAAGTATCAAATTGATTATTAGAATGGAGAAAAATGCGACAAGAAAAACACGTTAGTTAAAAACTATCACAACTACAAAAACTTAATTGGGGAAAACCACGAATGAAATTCTGCTACAAAGAAAATAACGATTTCGAGAAATTTATTCAGTTATAGAAACGATTCCACGCTCGTAGCTAGGGAGAATAAGTAAGCTTGAGAAAGGATAGCGGTTCTAACTAACGCCAAATAACACATCAGGCGTCAGCGTGCCACCGGCCACCGTGGTGGCTAGTAAGACCCATAAGCCAGCGAGGTGTCTTATGCCTAAAAACCCTCTCTGAAAGGGTGCAAACGAGAGGAGGCTTAATATCTACAGTGTATTAATGTGGACTGATTAGATAAATAGATGGAACAATAGGAGAAGCTCCTCGATGTTGAAGTCAGACGACATATTCCAAGAAGACAGAAAGATTTAAGAACAGAGACACATCGCATTCGTCTCGTAAGCGTGGAACAAATCCTTCATTCCTATCTACCAACTCACCATTCATAATAGTAAGAACGAGACACAGCGCGTCCTTGGTCTCGTACGCGTACGCCAGATTGACGACGAACCGCGAGTTGATCCGCTGCAGAATCTGTTTCTCTATTAACACCATGGCTTCTCCCTTCCGCTTTTTTATGCGTTTTTTCTCTAACTTTTTACACGCGTACATCTTGCCTGTCGCTCGGACCTGTAATGTAAAATATACATAATGTTAATTATGCTGCATTGGAGTTGTCACCTGTCGCCTGCCATTATCTGATGAGAGGGTTTGGCCGCGATCGCGGTGCAAGCCAGGAAGCTCTTCACGCAGGAAATGCCATCGCTGAAGATCTCGCTGACCAGCCACAGATGGGCTGTCCCTCGGAAACCCTAATAACGTTTGTCCTAACGCATCGTTTGTCCGAATTATCGTATGTCCTAAACTGGTTTTCACCTGAGTCAGACAACTTTGCATTTGAATTGTCATCTGTCGCCTATCATTATCTGATCAGAGGGTGCGGCCGCGAACGCGGTGCAAACCAGAAAGCTCGTTACGCACCGGGGGGTTACCATGACATACTGAAGCAGTTAATTTGCATAGCTGTCCCTTTCTCACATTCTAAACTAAACTGCTTTAGTATGTCATGGTAACTCCGTAGAATGTACTCGCTGAATATCTCGCTGACAGCCACAGATGACGTGACCAGCATCTGATAAGGGTCACAGGAGACAGCTGGATGGGAGTACCACAGGACCGATCACGGTTAATATCTTTGAGGTACGCCTTTGTCCAGCAGTTGACCTGTTTGGCTGACATTCGAGTTGCCTGGATGGAGACTGACCTGGCAGGCGCAGACCTCGCCAAACCCGCCCTTGCCGAGCACGCGGTACATGCGGAAGGTGTGCTGCGTCACGGGCTGCGCCTCCAGCCATTTCCACTGCAGGTAGCGGTGGAAGTACATGGAGCGCTCGAACTCCGCGAACGGCGTGCCGGCGAGGAAATTCTTCACGCAGCGTATGCACTCGCTGAAGATGTCTTTAGAGCCAGCTGTAACGAGATTTAGGGGAGGTTATTTTAGTTATAAATAAATAAATATTAGGAGATAAATCGACCTAGTCCCAAACTAAACGCAAGGTACTATGGGTACTATTCATAGAAAATATCCGTGATGAGCTCGAGTATTTTGGTCGCGCACATCACCCAAATATTTGTCGTTGCCCTAAATCGAACCCGCGTTGGTTTCTTAGATAGGGTCAATACCAGCCAGGCTAGCCAAGGCTAATTCTTCTCCATGTTTTAAACATTTGACAGTCCAGGGACATCATAGTATCCAAATTATGGGGTTGGTAAAATAACTAGTGTTTTATTGACAGTATTAAGGTTTCATGTTAAATAATTTCTTATTTCACTCCTGTATTCCTGTTTGACTGTCGAGTAAATAAATGTATTAGGTACTTAGGCCGGGTGACGCACCCAGGGTGCGGTTGAATATAGCGGTAGTATGGTGACTTTCAAATCTGCCTTAATTGAAATCGCAAGGATCCCATGGCAATGTCTATTTCAATTTCAAAAACGAACGAATCCAATTATTATAAGCCCCTGGCACAAACAACAAAGATGATATGTGCTCGAAGCGAACGGGTAAATCGAATTCAATGAGTTATTTTAAAATTGAAATCTTGTATTGAGTCGGTGATTCCTAACAACAGTTATCAGTTGAAACGAGCTTCGAAAGCAGCTCTGAAGAGCGAAAACTGCCGAAGTTTCTCAAGCCCAACCATTATTAGACTCTAATAATAGGTCTTTACTGTTTATTGCAGATTCTGGTTCGATAAGTAATGCTATTAAGTATTATGCTTAAAGTTGCGTATGTTGGCAAAAGGATAACTCAACTGAAGTGCGGATGGGCGGGACACTTGGCTAGGCGAAACGATGGTAGGTGGTCGAGGGCGGTAACAGAGTGGTGGCCGACATTAGGTCATAGATCGGTGGGCAGACCATCAGCTCGTTGGTCTGATGACATTTGGCAGACAGTTGGCAAAAGATGGAAAGCGTTAGCACTAGAACGGGCAAAGTGGCGTGAAAATGAAGAGGCCTGATGGTGGGCTGAAATGATGATTGCTTTTCTAACAATTTTAATTTTTACAAGCTTTTATTTAATTTGTAATGTATGTTTGTATGTACGGGTCAAATCTTGAAAGTAAAATTTGACCCACTTCCCGATAACGGAATGGGCTGAAATTTGGACCACATAACATGTAAACCCAATGACAATGCAATATTATAGTAAGCATCTAAGAGGTGACCTGATGATGGAGTCGGAAGGTGGCGACAGGATCCCGCTATTCTTACCGTAGACCGTGTTAGGACTCAATAATTTGGTCTTGATAAGCAGATAAAGATTTTGCAAAAATAAGTACAGTCGGCAACAAAAACTAGTCCCCAAAATGATTTTTTGACAGAAACTTATCATTTTCATGTGTTTATTACCTTCGAGCAGCCCGCAGGCCTCGTCCACCGTGTCCTTCCCAACGACGTCGGTGACGGCCTCCGCGTCGTCGGCCTTGAGGTAGCGCCGGAACACCTCCACCGCCAACGCCGCGCGGACATCTTCCACCTCCACCTCGTACCTTTCCGACTGGAAGATAAAAGAAACGGACTTGTCACACCATGTGGGTCAAATAGGTACTATAATCTATACATATAAAATAATTTCGTGACTGACTGACAAACAAGACGGACAACGCAAGGTAGCCTCCCTATAGGAGTGCACTAAGGTTTTTTTTGGAAAATCGAACCTCACTTCAACGGGAAGAAACAGAAGGAGCAGCGGGAAACTGATTATACGAGTAAAAAATCGCAGGAGTCCTCTAGTATTACAAAAAATAGTGGAAAAAGTATTGTATGCAACGGTACATTATTAACTCTTGGATACTCTCGCCTATTATTGTGACACTCAACTCCGCCTCCTGCCCTAAGTGCAGCACTGGAATCATAAGGGTTTTTATTATGTGCCGTCGTCGCTTGTAGGTACTATTAGGGTTCGTTAGCGATTGTAATGCGATTGAGAGTAGAATACTGACCGCATCTAGGAAGCTGTTGTACTTGTGGTAGTCGGGGCGCGTGCGCTCGCAGAACTGCCGGAACAGCAGCTTGCCGATCGGCTGCTGGTCCACTACGTAGTCGTAGCCTACATCTGGAACAAGCGGAGACACTACATCAATATTTATAGTACTAAATAGTAGGCACGAGCACTTTTACATGTCATATGCCCTACATAATTCCGAAGTCATCATTCCGAATGCAATGTGCAACAGAAGACTATTTCTTGATTACGCTTATAAATTACGTTATTTAATTATGCCTAACCCCAACCTAACCTACGTTATTTAATTATGCATTTAATCTAAAATAGCCACAGTATTATTACTATTATTAGGTGGGTTGGGAACTTGGGATGGGCCATGTGAGTCGCTTCGACCATTGTGGCAGCCCTGATTAACAGCATCTGATCTTTTGCGGCAGCCCTTTGTTCAGAGCTCACCGCAAAGGCACGTTGCGTCCAGGAATTTCCAGATGCTTTGGGCAGTTCCAGCTTAACACAGCTTTCGGAAAAACGAAAATTCGGACACATTTAAGGTGTCTCATATGCCCATGTGGATGTTTACTCTTTTTTCTGGCATGTAGAAGGCAAACGAGCACACAGGCCTGATGGTAATGTGCACTCTGAATCCAACAGACATTTTCAATCTAAAGATTCCAATCTTACGACAACAACAACACGTCTTGCGACAAACTCAGCTACTGCAAATGCATTGCAATCCCTGAGGGTTTAGATGGAATGCGTCTATGGCAATCATTTTACCGGTTGTCTTGTTGCACCGGAAAATAATGCATTTAAGAGGATTGTGAAGCGACGCAAATAACGTCTCATGTGCCTGTGAAAAACGTTCCATACAATTTTATCTCCGGGAGATGATGTTTCTCACCACCGTAGTAGTGTATGAAAAACCAAGTTTGTACGTCTCCGTCTTTTTGTTTCTTTCCAAGAAATCCTACTAATATTATAAATGCGAAAGTTTATGTGTGTGTGTGTGTGTGTGTTAGTTTGTTACTCCTTCTCGCTGCAACGGCTGGACGGATTTGGATGGCGAAATTAACCGTTATTTCGAGCAGGAACAGTTATATTTTTCTCTTTGATCAGAACCGAAATAATATCGATTCTGTTCGAGCGAAATCGAAATGAAAATGCTCTATTTGAAATATACGGTGTTTTTGAAGAGCTGGTTAAAAAAATAACCAGGTTTCGCATTAAAACGCTATGGCGGGGTCCTTCTCTCGAAACTCACTTGACATATTAGTCCACGCGGTACATTTCATTACTCGTAGTAGTGACTTGTAGAAAATTGTATTGAGTGTAGTATGAGACGCTTGAAAATAAGAATATTTAATGTAACACTTTAATATTGTCAACAGAAATAACAACGAAATAACCTTAGAAATAATTTTATGCGGTTGGATACATGTGGCCTATTGTGGGTACCACATTTCTGACGAAGTTAAAACAAACTAGGTATAAGTGTCAATCAATTAGCTGTTAGGTGCATGAAGAATGTAAAAGTGAGTGCAATAGTTGCCATTAATCTTACGTTTGGCAAATTGTTAAATTAAAAATGTACCAGAGACCCGTTTTACGAAGCAACAAGTTACAAATTACAAGCGGAAGTCTCTTTCTAACTCCTTTTGCTAGAAAGAGAGTTCCGCTTGTAATTTGTAACTTGTAGCTTCGTGAAACGGGCCACAGGTGTGTTATTCTCTCAAAAAACGGCGGACGGTCGAACGGACGAGCGAATAAAAGCGGCGAGTTTAAGTAGTCCCGTCCGACCGAACAAAACACATTTTAGCGCGTGCATTGTCAATTGGGAGCCTTATACGTTGGTGAAGTCGTGCTGCCAAATTGAATACACGCGCTAAAATGTGTTTTGTTCGCTCTGTCGGGACTACTTAAACTCGCCGCTTGGACCTTCACTCGAGCGAACGATCACCTTTGCTTCTTGAGAGAATCACCACTAGGGCATGAATTCCGAGATCTCGGAATCTCGAAATCTCGGAATCTCGGACCAATTGTTCAGATATTACAATTCCGAGATTAGACGGAGCAATACCGGAGCACTTTCAATATCGAAATTGAATTCCGATATTGGGCCTATCAATATCGTAAATCCGATATTCATTACATTAGTAATATCGAAAAAAACGTAGTATTTCAAAGTTATCTGTGGAGTTGCCTGGTATAATTTCAAATTCTTACACATAGAAGACATCACCTTCTATGCATTACATGTAGGACATGCAGTATCGGACGATTTCTAGTATCGAAATTGAAAGTCGGTATTGAATATTGAATAAAAAGTGTGTTTTTCTAATAGATCCCCAATTCCGATACTAGTATCGGAATTCCGATATTGAGATACAATACCTAATTTTAATTCCGGTATTGGAAATAGTCGATATTGTATGCCCTGCGTAATTCCGAGATTCCGATATTGAGGTTCAATACCGATTTTAAATTCCGATACTGGAAATTTTCCGATACTGCATGCCCTAATCACCACCAAGACTATTTTTGGAATAAATAAATAGTCTACTGAGTTTCGAGAAATTGGCCGCTGCCACACGTGCCACCACCGTTCCGAATTTGCTACGTTACTCGTGATGGCAATGGCGTAGGTACAAGCTACTTAATACTCAGAACAATGAGTAGATGTAATAGCAACACAAAAGCCTATAACTTTCTTAAGTGGTTACCTAATTATTTGTAAACTCTTGTGGTTCCATAACTTTACTTGTTGGATATTTTTTAACACACGTATATATTAAAGCATAACTACAGTTATTACTGTTTAATAAGAGTATATTGTTTGATGGTACGGAAACCCTACTTTTACCCTACACCACAGGGGTTCTATCTAACCTAATTGGTAAAACCATATCGCTTTTGACATGTTATCGTATTGTCAACGTTATGATAGCTCTTATTTATATGTACATAAATATATGAGTGATTGACTATGAATTTATCAAGTAGAATAGAGCCTGAGATAACCACAGTTCTAAAAATAAACACTTGAAAAACCTAAGCCAAGTTTCATATATTTATGTACAGTAAGCCCCAACTTCTAAATAGCGTTCGGCTGGTTATCACTATCATACTTACACTATCAATCACAATGACTTATCAGCAGTGATTCATAAAAAAAATTGCCGATGTCTACTAGGAAACTGAGTAATAAGTAATCTATACGGCGGTACTAAAACACATGTCACCGATTCATGTATTCTACGAAGCCAAAAACTAGTCTGTACCAGGTACAATACAGTTCATAGTTCACCATAAAACATACCGCCGATAGCAGTATTAATCATAGCTATCAACAAACAGTTCCGAGCAACGCTCCACATACGTTGATAATGATTAATGTGTAATCATATTAACTTGAATTGATAAGCGTAATGTACAATATGTACATGTATGCTAGCACTAGCGGCTAAACAATACGGTTTAAATTTACCTAACTACGTTATACGCTTATTTCCAACTGGAACAACATTGGATGGATATCTTTTTAATTATAATGGAATGGATTAAGTAAAGAGTATTGTTATGGGAGGCAATATTGTAGCAGTTTTTTATTAAAAGGTAGCCTTTTAGAGCTGTATTTTTATCGTGGATTAAAAACAAGTGGCAATTACTTTACTAGCAAGCGTAGCTCTTGAATAAAGTAATGATATATTATGATACTGTTATTTAATAGTAGTTTATGTGACTGTACATAATGAAGGGCATTAAACACGAATGTGGGTTCTAATAACATCACACAAGTGTTTAATGCCTAATTATGTACAGTTACATACACTACTTTATCTACCCACATATCATAAGCCTCCATGATGCATTCAGGAGCCGCATATTAAATTCTAACCGGTAATGGGGTAATGAAAATATATTGAAAAGTTTTCTGGCAGCTGTCATAGTTTTTTTTTTTAATTCAGAGACAAACTAGTGTCGGCCCCAACTTTCATATCGTTCGATATCTTACTTACGTGCGTCAAATTTGTATGCAAATTGACAATTCATTTCATTCGAATTAAACGTCATCTCGACTGATATTAGAATAGAGGTCAAATCAAATTTCTTTGTTTTTCAGAGATGTTCGAAATTTGAATGTCATAAGAACATCGAAATTGATGTTCTTATGAATCCATAAGTTTACTGCCGCAGATAAAAAATTGCTCTAACAACAGAGTTGATTATTATGCTGGTCATAATTTGCGGTTTCTGAACGCATCATAGAGGGTTTATGATATGAGTGTAGATAAAAGAGTATTGTGAGAGTAGTTTTATTGAATAAACTTAATTAATACACTCAGCGGCAAAAATACTCGCCCAACTGTCTTTTGTGTCCATACAAACAACTTATTACAAATATACCTGTAGTAACATCAAACATAATCAAAAATGTTTAAGTGTTTAAGAAGTTATACTTGACAGCAGAAAAAAAACATGCTTGTAGAGTTTTGTCTTAAATCCATACTATTTTTTGGTTATTATTTATTGAAGAAAAAATAAACGAATTTCAGCTGATGGCTAAAGGCTTCAATGCCACATGGTATTTTCTACGCCACAGCTAGTGTTAGACTTAAAAAAATAAAAAACGGTTGCAAACGAAATGACGTCATTCCTTCCACTAATCCAAAGCGGGCGTAGCAATCACCAATGATGGTTTTTTTTCTCAGTACTTAAATAATTATAAAAAAATATGCTTTTAAGTCAAACCTTTTTAAGCATGTTTTTTTTTAGCAACATCTTTTAAAAAAGATTCTGTTGTGAATGAACAAAAGACGGGTGGTTGGCGGGTATTTTTGCCGGTGAATGTACCTACAAATATTTGTAGTAACAATGTGTAAGTGCTTGTTAACTTGAGGATATCTTAAATGTTGTAGCCTGCATTTATGTAATAAATATAAGTACTGCAACCGCCTAAGATAACTGTGCCATAACGAGTAACTTCAACAAATGGCGAACGGCCAAATTATTAGACTTGGCGGCGCCGCTGCCGTGCCGCTATATAACAGAACTTGCGCTACAAATCATGAAGTTTTCAAATTAGTTTTAAATTTTTAACTAACTGTAGTTTAAATTGTCATTAAAGTGAAATAGGTTTTGACTATAATTAATAATACCCTCAATTTTCTAGAGCACAAACAAGCCGGTCGAGTGACTCGCGTACAAACTCACACACCGAGGGTTCCTTATATCATCTGTCACACAACACAAAAAGGCAAATTAATTGGTAAATCGTTAAAAAACATAGAAACAAAAACAAGAGTAGACCAAAACAGGATGGGTGACCGGCTAAAAACATGTTTCTATCATTAGTTCTGGGCAGAGATGGGCAAAATTTATTCGAATGACGAATAACGAATAAGAATGACCAAATTATTCGCGAATAACGAATGAAATTCTCGAATGATTATTCTTATTCGAATAATTTATTCGTTGAATGAATTGCCACGAATAATTATTAGGTACTACTTATTATACCTGCTCCATTTTTCTCTAATAAATTAATAAATTATTCGTTATTCGAAAGGTAGTCGAATGATTTATTCGTGGATAAATTATTCGAAAATTAATCATTCGCAAATAAATTATCCGACGAATAAATTATTCGCGAATAAAAATATTACGAATTATTTTTTATTCGAATGATTATTCGAATACTGCCCATCTCCGGTTCTGGGCCTCTATTTTACGACGTTAAACTAACTTTTCGTCGGTGATACTGCAATATCGCGTAAGTAACTAACAAATTCAATAAGTTGCAAAATGTACCTTACGGACTTACGAGTTAAGGTGTATTTTGCACCTTATTTTTTTTTTCTTAATTGATGGCTTTCACTCCTTGTGTTTAACAAGGTGTATTTCACCAGTATCGAGTTTTAGACAATCACCATGGACTTATTAGAGAAACAAGTCCATGGATATCACACGCGAGGACAATTGCTCGATTAAAGAGATTTACTCTGGTGGACTAAACAGAAGCACATGGGGTTAGCTCCACGCGCTTCTGTCAAGTCTCTTAATTAATTTGTTAGTTACGCGGTATTACAGTCACCGACGTTTTGACATTTTAACGTATTTTCAACGTTATGATAGCGCTTCTTTTTTTTATGTCTTTGCTATTGAGTAACTCTTGCCCCAGCACGGCTAGACGTTGTCAGCGACTTGTTTGTCGCTCGGATCTCCCTTTCTATCTTAGTCTGTAACGATAGAGACGCACTGAGCGACAAGCGAGAAAATACATTTAGTGCTATCCGTGCTTGAGGACAATACCTAATACCGGCCGAGGTAAAAACAATACAATAACATGTCAAAAGCAATATGGTTTTAACGAGTACGATAGAGCCCGTGAAGCCGGATTATGAGCTGTCAAAACCTGACAAGTATGAGACGGAGATTGAGACAAAGTTATACGACACCAACTACCATGTGTCCGTAAGTTCGTCCGCGTAGAATAGTTATTCGCTACACCTCCCATTCCGTTGACCATCGCACGGGTTTTTGTTTTCGGGATTAACACGTATCACCGCCGCAAGCAATACAGGACGCACCAAGCCGGTTTAGTCGGGGCCTATAGAGCTAGCACATGTTGTCGTTGTTTGTCGCTCGGATCTCCCTTTCTATCTAGTCTGTAACGATAGAGACGCACTGAGCGACAAGCGAGTGCTACCCGTACAGAGGGCCCTGCCAAGATGCACTACGCTAACTAACGTTTCTATTCGTTTCGTTTTTAACCAATCGCGTCACTGGTAGATCACGTGACTTTTCGTATCACGTCATCTACCAGTGACGCGATTGGTTTAAAAACAAAACGAATAGAAACGCTAGTTAGCGCAATCCATCTTGGCAGGGCCCTCTGATTTGGTTGCGTGCGTATTAAATTTCGAGTGACGCAACCCTAATGCGCGAGCAGCAACAGGTAACAGAAACTCCTCACGAGCCGGAGTCGAACTACTATTCCATATATACTATGGTATAGATGAATAAGTAAAAGTATTTGCATGATCCTTTCGCATTTCATGAAAGTAATTAATCCAGGACTATTAACCCACAACAGGGCGACGGGTGTGCCCAGCTTAATTAATATCTAATTGGTATCAATTGCCCAGGGACCGTGACGGCCAATTATTAACGTTACTCTATGGGCTAGTTTCTAAGAAATATACGTTAGTGAATGGAAAATAAAAACAAACGCGCAGAAATGTCATGTCATATGTTTTCCATTATCCATTACCAGTTATTTATGTGACTGGTGCATAATGCCTAATTATGCGTATAGTCGCATATCATGAGTTTTCTACATTGTGTGAGAAACCTGTATCTGTAGTGGACCTGTATCTTAATGTACCTGTATCTTAATTTTTACATTAATTAAAGTATTGGTCACCGATGCTTCTAAGTGAACATTATGATGCAACTACAGCGATAACCGATACTTTAATGACATGTAATGCTTTAATGTTAACATTAAAGTACAACCACAGATACAGCTTAATATAAGGCATTTGCTCATCGCTTATCGCGAAGATATAATATGGATGTAGATAAAAGCTTTTATTCAACTTGCTTCGATCGTATGTATGTTTACCGAGGTTTAGAAAAATTGTACTCTTACTTTTAAGTTAGAAAAAAGGCAGCAGAAGAGCAATGAACTTCTCCAATTTTTATTTTAAACCACTTCCCGATATCGTAATGGACAAAATTTTTAAACCTGAGGCCCTACTTTGAAAATCGAAGTTCTAAGTAACTTTAGCACCATCCCTTTCTATCGACTTAGTCTCAAAAGGCAAGTGACAGTGATGGAGCTACCGTAACTTCGAAGTTTTCGAACATCGATTTTCAAAATCGGGCCTCTGAGGGCAATGCAACCATGGTATTCAGGAGGTGATCAGATGTTAGAGCCGGAAAGGGGCAACGGGATCTCCGCTGTATTTAACGTAGGCCCATAACCGAATCGGGATTTAATGAATCTTGTTTGTTCTCACAAGCAGATGATTACTGTCCAAAAAACTACACTCAACAAGTATGCCTGCCTTCAAGTGCAAGCGGGGCGGACCCGTACGGACTCGGTTTACCTTACAATGGTGACTTCAAATGTTTCTTCAACCTCTTGAAGTCACCGTTCGGAGTCCGTACGGGACCCGCTCCGCTCGCGGGCATAAAGCTTGTATTTGTTTGTAATTGTACTTTCGCCGTTGTCTATAAGTCGCATTATCTTTTCCTTGTAAGTAAAGTTTAGTTAGTTCGTAAGTTTCTAATAGGGAATGCAATTTAACCGGTTTTTGTATGAAAATAACCGGTTAAAACCGGTTATAACCCGTTATTTGCATTCCCTAGTTCCTAAGCGTAGTTCTCAAACCACAAAAGATGACGTCGAATAATAATGACCACAATAAATAATTTAAAGTTGTTTTACTGTCGGCACTTCGCCAATAATCCAAGAAACTAAACTGTTTTCGAAACAAAACCAAAGCCCAACGTGATCGAAACGATATTTATTCATGATCCGCACGCAAACTCGGCTTACGGCGGCATTATATCAAATACCCAAACGTTCCTTTTATTATGGACGACAATATTTGCGTGTTACGCCCCATATGTTACATATCTTAGGTTAGTTTAGGATTGTGTTCATATATATTATGGACGATGGGTGGGTGTTTTCGCTAAACGTAGATATATTATTCTGTCTTTTAACACTTTCAACAAACCCTGGTACTTCACTCACTATTGGGTAATGTTTACCGACGTCTCTGTATATTTTCAATGTCAGAAGACACTACCATAGCATACCTAAACAGTAGTTCATCTTCAATCAAATATACGCGATTTGCATGGGTGCGTGCCCCAAACGTACGCGAGCAGCGCTCCTCAAATTTAACCAAAGTTGCGAATCAAAAAACTCAACAGTCATTTTTTATTAAAAATGTAATATCTCTAAAGATTGCGTTCGAATAGCTAGCGTAGCCTCTTAAAACATTATAAGAAAGCAATTCACATTTTTTCGGGCTAATCAAGACCCGAGTCGTGTTGCTGAGGCATCGCTGTATAAGTATTTTATTTTTTCGCCATTTTGTGAAGATTCTCTGTGATCTTTATAATTGCTTAAGAACAGGAAAAAGTAATACGAATTTCTTATAATTAGTAAATATAAAATGTTTATTTCTATTCCGAAAGACATCACAAAGCTTCCCTACAACAATTTATGTAGGTACAGACTGAAAAACGTGGCTTGTAGAAACTTTACTCTGTAAATGAATTGTCACATTTATTACTTACCTACTATTTTTAATTAAATTGACATTTACTATGTGTACTTAATTTCAATTTAATATTTAATTTCATTGTTTCTAATATTAATGTCACAAAGTTTGTATTGGCATGCTAGACCAAGCAAAAAATGGAAATCTCGATAGCCGCATATCTCTACACAGGGGATAGCGCTACAAGTTTTTTTTTTATTACAAAGAGAAGGCACACGAGCACACAGGCCACGTGATGGTAAGTGGGATCCATAGACGTATGAATTCTCAAAACAACAATCCGAAGACCCCCCAAATGCGTTGCCAATCGGGGTTGGCAACCCCGAGGACAGATGGAATGCCTCTGTGCTAGTAATTTGACGTACACTTGCCTTATCCCGACAGACCTCACACCGAAACACAATGCGAACACTGCTGCTTGGCGCTAGCTTAAATGATAAGATGGTGGTAGCGGTCCGGACGGGCCTTGTACAAGGTCCTACCACCACTAAACACCATGAGAGTATGCCAGTGTGTGCCCAGCAGTATGACTTACAGTCAAGAATTTAAATTTGGTACTCACCTTACGTCCAAAGACAATCTGACATTGTACAACAATAAGGCTGAGTTTCCTATAAGTTACAAATGATTTGGCATCTCTAACGACATTGACAACTTCAAGGCAGTTTTTTTTAAATAGGTCACAAGTTAACGTTCGTTACCGTACAGTAAAGGACTTTAATTGTTATGCCACTGTCATAATGACATCGTCAAACCACATGACAGAAATTACGCTTAAATGAATGATTAACGTCATGCGACAGGGTTCCATCGTGGCATAACAATTAAAGTCCTTGACTGTACAAAAAACGATACGTTTAAGTACCTACCTACTCTTTTTACTGACAATGAACCACTTCGGGTTTAAGGCATCAACCATAGATCCGTTCCCGAACTGAACTAACGGAGCCGAATGAACTCACTCATTGACCATGGCCATTTTTTTTAAATAATAACCAGTTTCCAAATTGTAACCAAACCCCCATGTACAACAAAAAAAATCAATCTCTTCAGACATTGACAATTCATAACTTCAAATTGGATGACAATACTGAACTTTGAGCCACAGGCGATTAGAGTCCGTAACTTCCGTAGCAACTTCGAATTTTGAAGGGCATGCGGGTAGATGAAAGAGGAAGTTTCGCGCCCTTGAGGAGTTAAGCCTTCATCAAAACTTTCGGGAATTATAATAAGGGCGGTAGGTGGTCCATTGTTTTTCGATAGAACAACCGTTTCTGCCAAAAATTAATGTAATATATTTTGTATTATTATTTTGTGAGGTAACAATTATGATATTACTACAATGGCCTGTTTTATAAAGCTACAAATTACAATTTACAGGTTACAAGTTTCCATTTGACACAACCTCCACCAATGACGACCAGCCATTTGAGCAGTGTTGCCAATTTAGACCTGTAAAATTGTAACTATTGTAATTGTTGACGTCCGCGATTATGTACGAGTTTGTCGTTTCCCGTTATGCGCCCTTTTCTTCTTGTTAAGACAAAAAAACTTTCCGCCTTTTGTACCCGTTCTTTTATTGGATGTTGGATTTCATATTTTTATATTTTTTAATAAGGTAGTTTATGCACTTGCAAAGGCTTTAATCCTTCACATCTTCCATCCCTATCAAACATGTGCACTAATGCTATGGCCATCCTTATCTACGGCCGTCGCATTCGGACATTTTTATGTCAAATCACTCTTCGTTAAACCGCCATATTGTGAGCATCTAACATATCTCGTGTCGTGGTTCTGACAATTATTTAATAGCTTTAAGCAAAGGACAACAAGACTAACGGTGCAGTGAAGTGGTTTTGCTTCTACAACTGCTGTTGACGCGGTCCGAGGTTCGATGCCCGGCAAGCAAAGGAAATTCAGGTGAGTGCGCATGTTCACATCCTTTCTTCCTTCTCTCATCGACCTTATTTATTTCCATACAACTGTAAGCCGATGCAAGTGATTTGTTAGTCTTTTGTATTAAACGTTCTGCTATAAACCAATTTAAAATCCAATACAGTCCACTATTCTATAACCTCGTGCCTATAGGTTCCCAATTATATCGAAGGTATTTCTCGCCTTATCCAGAGGTGGAGTAAAAGGCACCTCCATCTTTTTTGGTCTCTTCTCTCGGATTTATAACCTCTTTGATCACTATTGACTACTTCCCAACTAATTTGGCTACCGCTAGATGTAACTTACACGCTCATTGTATTACGTAATCGAAATAGACTGTCATTTATTTTGTTACATTTCCCGCATAGGCAGCTATTTCTCTTTATTTCCGCATCGCATACGTAGTATAATATCGTCGTGAGTTAGTTCCTAATTTATCTATTTCATTTTTCGTGATCGATATTACTCGTAAGATTCACGTGTTCGCAAATTTTCTTTGTTCTGCGTACGCAACGGTACGCCATATTTAAATTAGTCGGATTGGTTCGGCTACTGTCGGCTAAGTTCGTTTTTCCCCACTACTCCCGACTTACTCGGACACACGACCGAGCGAGGTGCTCCGCTCACGCAACCGCTTATTTTTTATAACGCGCCTCAAATTTGAGGGTACTTTTGTACTACCGCTAGCTCAAATTTATTTTACCGCTATATCAAGTAGATGCATAGCGAAGAGTCAAATATATAAATTCCCGCACTTGCTAAATCTATACATCTATACTTACCTAATAATATATAATTATTTTTTAGTCAGTTAACCGCTTTGTTTACAATGGGTAAACCTAAACGGAAAGGTAGCGAGGGTTTCGTTGCAGATGACGATTATGACATTAGTAAAAATCAATTAACTATTTACTCTCTTAGACGCGATGTTATTTACAAGCGAGTAGAAAACATCTTAGAACTCGCATACAAAGCGGAAACAGATCCCACTCAGTTTAGAGCATTTCGTACCAGTGCATTAAATATTGATACCATACGTACTGATTACCAAAACGTTTTGGATTCATATAACTTGCTGCACTTACAAATGAACCCCGGTTCTAGTGTCGACTATGACTCTTGGACGACGTTTGAGGAAATGTACTGCTACATTAAAAACATTTTATTAGAAAATGAGACTAATAGTTCTCCTGAGATGTCTCTAAATCACCAAGGTCTGTCTAAATCGAAACCCCGTCTCCCGCCCATTGACTTGATGTCATTCAACGGAGATATCAAGAACTGGCCATTGTTTTATCAGCAATTTAAAAGTATTATACATGATAACGCATCGCTTACTGATAGTGACCGGGTGTTTTACTTAGTTGGCAAATTAACCGGGCAGGCTTTGTGCGTCTGCGCAGGGCTGCCACCGACCGCGCACAACTACCGCGTCATCTGGGACGCGCTCGTGCACAAGTATGATGACCCGCGCTCGCTCGCCAGCGCATACCTTAATCAATTGTTACGATTTAAACCGCTTTCAAACACAAGTTCTGCCGGACTCGATTCATTTATTAATGCTTTTGATTCTTCGGTGGAAGCACTTAAGCAACTGCAGCTTAGTGATTTAACCGACTTTGTTTTATTGCATTTAGCGCTCCAAAAATTAGACGCAGACACGATAAAATCATTTGAAACCTTGTATCGCAAGGAGAAAATACCTACTTATAAAAGATTGATCGAGTTTGTTAAAGAACAAAGCAAAGTGTTGTCTCATTCTCCAGCCGCTAATGCGTATAGGCCGGTTGATAATTCATATAATAAACCGCACAACCCTACGCGGCCGTCGCCGTCGACCAAGACTTTTGTTAACACGGACGCAGGCTCCGGCACAAGCGCGAGCGGTAACTGCGCGCTGTGTAGCGGGAAACAACACGAGCATTTGTATTCGTGTTCGTCTTTTATGAAATTGACACCGCATGAACGTTATAATTTTATTAAAACTAACGCATATTGTAACAATTGCTTAAGTGTTAGACATAAAACATTATCTTGTACTTCTAAA
This sequence comes from Acleris literana, assembly GCA_946894065.1. NCBI lineage: Eukaryota > Metazoa > Arthropoda > Insecta > Lepidoptera > Tortricidae > Acleris > Acleris literana. The sequence goes on from OX335690.1 coordinate 2,797,132, forward strand.
CATAACTGTTCTCATTGTTCTTCGAGACACCATTCTCTGTTACATTTTAATACTAATACCAAATCGCATTGTAATATTGGAGCAGTGGTGTCCGAGATCGAACCCGCTAACGTTTTATCTACTCCCGCTTCCGCTCGTGGCTTGACTCGCACTGCGCCGAGCAGCCATGCTGAGTCGAGTCTGACTCATTCGCCCGCCAATACAGACCCTGCGACTGCTGCAGTTAAGGTTGATATTAGTTTACCGCGTCGTTATCCTGATAAGAAAAATACATCGGTATGCACAGTTTCGTGTGATCGCGTTAATTGTTATCAAACGACTACATTACTAGGAACCGCAAAAATCAAATTTATTGATTCGTTTAACCGCACTCACTATTTGAGATGCTTAGTGGATCCTGGCTCTCAGAGTGATTACATTTCCGCTACTTGCTGTAAGCGTCTTTCGCTTCCTGTTTGTAAACAAACCCGCTACTCGGAAGTTCAAGGTATAGGAGGAGCCTCGCAAAAAATACTTGGAATTACGTCACTTAACTTTACGTCTCGGTTTAATAATCAGTGCGGATACGCCGCCAAGCCTCTGGTGGTCGAGCAGATCACGGCGCAGCTGCCCAGCTCGCGGGTGGATGCCGCGGCCATTCAGTTTATTCGTAACTTGCCGCTTGCTGACGACGAGTTTTCGCAGCCTGGGCCTATAGACATGCTCTTAGGCGTAAATATTTATTGTGAAATTTTATTATTCGATAAAATTAAAAACCCAAGTGCTAACATGCCCTCCGCCTTTGAGACGACGCTAGGTTACTTAATTATGGGTGACGCTCCTATTATTTGCCCGCAACCCGCTTCGCACACGCTTTGTGCTTTTACTTCTGACCCGCTTCACCGACTTGTCGAAAACTTTTGGGCTGTCGAGGAATTGCCCTCGCGGACGTTTTTAAGTCCAGATGATCAACAATGCGAAGATACTTACGCTAAGACCACCGTTCGTGATATTGACGGCAGCTATTCAGTTGATCTTCCGTTTAAGGATGATCCAAATAAGTTAGGCAATTCTTATATTACCGCAAAAAAGCGCTTTCTTCTCCTAGAGAGAAAATTCGCTAAGGATCCCGAACTTAAATTTAAATATGATGAAATTATTCGTGATTACCTACAACAGGGTATTTTGTCCCGCACCGCACCTGAGGAGTGCCTCTCCCCAGGGTTTTTCTTACCGCACCACCCCGTGGTTCGCAACGATAAAGCGACCACCAAGGTTCGCCCCGTCTTGGATGGCAGCGCCAAGACCGACACTGGGTTGTCGTTAAATGATGTCTTGCACTCTGGCTGCAATTTACAAGCAAATATTTTTCACATTCTATTGAATGTTCGAATTTTTAGAGTCGCATATTTTGCGGACGTAAAACAAATGTACTTATGCATTTCTACAAATGCTCCGCATCGCAAATATCAGCGAATTTTATACCGCTTTTCTGATAATGACCCGCTCGAAGTATTCGAGTTCACGCGAGTAACGTTTGGGCTCCGATCTTCACCATTCTTGGCACTCCGCACTCTTCGTCAGCTGGCTGCTGACGAACGTCACAACTGGCCAAATGCGGCCACCGTGTTAGAGAGAGATGTTTATATGGACGATCTCGCTTCTTCTGCTTCTTCTCTAGAGGAAGCAGTCAAGACAGCAAATGAGTTAATCCATCTTTTTAAGGCTGGTGGGTTTGACCTGCTTAAGTGGTCGTCAAATTCACTCGAATTACTCGAGCACATACCTGAGTCGCACCGACAGTCTGGGTCTATTTCCTTTGCCGAAGGAAATACATTTAAGATTTTAGGTTTGCGCTGGTTACCCGCACAAGACACTTTCGTTTTTGATACATCAAGCCCACCGCCTACATGTACTAAACGCGCCATTCTTTCCGCAACCGCTCGTTTGTACGATGTTTTAGGACTCGTCGGACCTGTTATCCTATTTGCAAAATTAATAATAAAAGAGCTTTGGCTTCTTGATCTTGACTGGGACGAAGCTCCCCCTTTCCGCATTGTTAATTTATGGCAACAATATTTAAGCGAACTTCCGCAAATATCCCGCCTTCAATTTTCCCGCCACATGGGTATAGAAACCGGCTCTAAAGTTTCGTTAGTCGCGTTTTCGGACGCCAGTGAATCCGCTTACGGCTGTGTAATTTATATACACGTCGTTAATGGCGACCAGCCTCCGATTGTTACGCTTCTGTGTTCTAAGTCGCGCGTAGCATCCGCTAAGCCCAAGATTACTCTCGCTCGTTTAGAGCTAAATGGAATTTTGTTGCTCTCACGCCTTCTTAAAGAAGTCCACGAAACTGTGTCAAAAAGGCACACTATTGATAAAGTGTTCGTGTTCTCAGACTCCGAGGTCGCTCTGTGTTGGTCGGTTGCCTCGCCGCACAGATTTGACACTTATGTTGCCAACCGCATCTCGCAAATTCAGGCAAATATTTCGCCTGACGACTTGTATCATATAGCCGGCTCTCAAAACCCCGCCGACTGCGTATCCCGCGGTCTTACTCCTTCTCAACTCGTACAACACGAGCTTTGGTTCAGAGGACCGGCGTGGTTGTCTTTGTCTATAGTCGACTGGCCTATACAAAGGTTCGTGCCGAACCGATTGCCGTTGCCAGAGGAAAAGACAGTGACTCACGTGACTACTGCAGTCATTAATATTGAAAACCCTATTTTGAGGCTCGCTTCACGGTGTTCCTCATGGAACAAGTTCCTTCGTGCAACTGTCTATGTGTTTCGATTTTTAAAAATGCTTCCGCGAGCCGATGAAATCACCGCTGAAGATTTAAACATTGCGGAATCAAGGATAATTCGTATTATACAGCGCATACACTTTTCCGAAGATATTGACCGCATTTTAAAGGGTAAAGAATGTTCTCAAAAATTAAGAAAATTGTTTCCATTTCTTTCCGATGGAATTTTGCGCGTCGGAGGTCGCTTATCGAACTCGACGTTAGATTATTCTTCTAAGCACCCAATCTTATTACCCAGACAGGGACACGTTGTAGAACTCTTAATAGATTCGTTCCACCGTGATAATTTGCACGCTGGACCGCAACTGTTAATTGGTATTTTAAAATCCAGGTACTGGATTATTTCAGCTCGCCGTATTGTTCGGCATCGCATAAACAAATGTAATACTTGTTTTAGGTTAAATCCTAAGGCCACGTTCCCGCTTATGTCGGACTTGCCCAAGTGCCGATTAGAGCAATGCAAGGCGTTTCTACACACGGGCGTCGATTACGCAGGACCGCTATACATTACTCCTTACCGCAGACGCGGCGTTCGAAGCGTTAAAGCTTACATATGCCTTTTTATTTGTTTTGTGACAAAGGCAGTTCACATAGAACTTGTCTCGAACTTGACTTCCGCTAATTTTATTGATGCTTTTAAGCGCTTTATATCGCGACGAGGCCCTTGCACCTTTCTTTACAGCGACAACGGGTCGAATTTTGTTGCATCAAAAGCGTACTTTAACGAACTTTACGAGTTTTTGTTATCTGACGATTATTATCGGACGTTTAGTAGAGAGCTCGCGAAACACCGCATTACGTGGCGAATGAACCCTCCCACAGCTAGCCACTTTGGCGGCATATGGGAAGCCAATATAAAAAGCACTAAGTCGTTACTGTTCCGTGTAATCGGAAATCAAATTCTCACCTTCGAGGAGATGTCGACCGTACTCACCCAAATTGAGGCAGTGCTTAACAGCCGTCCTCTATATGTCTTAAGCTCTGATCCATCAGAGCCGCTAGCCCTTACACCTTCGCATTTCTTGTCCACTTCCCCGCTAGAGTTCCTCCCCGCTACGGATTTATCCGACGAACGAACCAATTTGTTGTCTCGTTTCTCATTAATGGATTCGCTTGTACAGTCGTACTGGAAGCGATTCAAAACCGAGTATTTGCATAATTTGCAATTGCGCGAAAAATGGAATACCTCATCAAACCCAATTACCGTCGGTACCGTAGTGCTGTTAAACGTAGAAAACGCTCCACCCTTACAGTGGCCGTTAGGTATTATTTCACGTTTATATCCTGGTAAGGACGGAGTTATTCGCGTTGCGGAAGTAAAGACAAAAATTGGCACTTACAAACGTCCAGTTGTACGGCTGTGCCCGCTACCGACTCAGTAAGAGTCCCTTTTATTATAAATAATTAATTAGCAATTCTTCGTCTGCCTTCATCTCTTATAGACAATGTGAAGTAGGACACATTAGTTAAATTAATATAAGTTTATCTAGTTCATGTTTACTTGCTCAATTGATGTGCTCTATCTTTATAAGAGTTAGGTATATACATTTTTTGTTATTATCTTATCCGCTTCGCTCATCGTAGAGCAGCTTTGCTCTTTATTTACACATTGTTTTGAAGGGTTCCTTCAAGGCCGGGAGGATGTTGGATTTCATATTTTTATATTTTTTAATAAGGTAGTTTATGCACTTGCAAAGGCTTTAATCCTTCACATCTTCCATCCCTATCAAACATGTGCACTAATGCTATGGCCATCCTTATCTACGGCCGTCGCATTCGGACATTTTTATGTCAAATCACTCTTCGTTAAACCGCCATATTGTGAGCATCTAACATATCTCGTGTCGTGGTTCTGACAATTATTTAATAGCTTTAAGCAAAGGACAACAAGACTAACGGTGCAGTGAAGTGGTTTTGCTTCTACAACTGCTGTTGACGCGGTCCGAGGTTCGATGCCCGGCAAGCAAAGGAAATTCAGGTGAGTGCGCATGTTCACATCCTTTCTTCCTTCTCTCATCGACCTTATTTATTTCCATACAACTGTAAGCCGATGCAAGTGATTTGTTAGTCTTTTGTATTAAACGTTCTGCTATAAACCAATTTAAAATCCAATACAGTCCACTATTCTATAACCTCGTGCCTATAGGTTCCCAATTATATCGAAGGTATTTCTCGCCTTATCCAGAGGTGGAGTAAAAGGCACCTCCAATGAACAATATTTAAGATTGTAAACCTGAACTTACTCGCAATGAATAAGCATTCTAGCGAAAAGCAAACATTCGAAATCATTTTTCCGAAGTAAGGTCACGAGCGTTAATTTGGGACCCATTTTAAGAAAAATATGCTTATAGTCGTCAATGTCATTAGAGATGTCAAGTCAACCTTATTGTTGTAGAATGTCAGATTGACTTTGGACCTTAGGTGGCTACCAAATTTCGTGACTGTACATATCAAGTTTAATATATCCCAAAAACAGACCCATAGTCGTTATAGTTATTAAGATCCAGATCGCCAAACATAAACGATTTCTCACTAATGCTTGTGTGTGTAGTATAAATGCACGTGAGATAAAACAGCTGTAACATATTATTATGTGCCCTCCTCGAGTCTGTCATATTGTATTGCACCCCATTATTTAGAAAGCAAAAAAAAGTCAGTAAGCAAAACTTATCTTACCGAGCAACGAAAACGCAGTATACGCACGTATGGACTCGGATGCTGTATTTTTCTTTTGGACAGCAGAATAAGTAAACAGATATGTCTAACATTCTTCAGAAGTTGCTTTTATTATTGGTTTATTTTTCTAAATAATCGTCAAAGGTAGCGTCTTATAATATTAGCTCATTCGATAAATTTTTCTACAAGTTTAGGGCCACACTGTACCGCATGAAGTAATATTATTAATCTAGTTAGTTCCGAGAAACGGGTCCTTGCCGGTAAGACTTGATACACTCTAACAATATTTGGCACATACATAGATAATTAGATACACGTAAATAGTATGCATGCATGTGTTAATGTTTGCCACAACCTAAGTATACTTGTAGGTATGTTTATTTTCTCAACTGGAGATAAAAGTAACGTTTGATAATTCCACTTTGTTTTTACAACAAGAAAAACAACGAAAAGTCAAGATGAGCCTTTACAAATAATCGAGACCTCGAATCGGCGAATCTTATTTTATTTTCAAGATCCTTGCAAATATTGGCTTGCCTCGCCTTTCATCAATCAATAGAATAATTTTGTTTGCCCACAGTTTGTTTTGTTAGGGGATTTACCTTTATTTACATTATTATGCTTGTATTTTCACATTTTTCTTTCTTCTATCGGCCACATAATTAGGAACGCTCATGGCTTTCCCATACAATTACATACAAACAGGAGTTGACAACCAATAAAAAAATCTTAGCCCAGACTAACCTTCTTAACTAACTGCAAAACATAAACTCTTTTGTTATATTTCGTCCCTTTACTTTCTCAAGCATTGCATCTGATCGAATAGTTAGATAGGAAAGGCACTCATGTTGCCTAGAAAATAGAGACTACTTTCCTGTCTAACTATTGGATCCTAATACGAGGTTGAGAAAATAAAGAGACGATTTTTGATCGTAGGAGGTTTTTATTGTACATTTTCACAACCATGTGACGTGTCCCAGTGCTAACAATTTTAAATTGGTAAAAGAGCTTAGCAAGTAATTTCTTTTCCTGAGGTTAATTTGACATCTGTTATCTCTTTCTTGTGCAAATAGGCCTTTGTGATTAATACAAGTCTACATATTACGTAAATAAACACCAGTGTTAGGCTATTTAAACGAATAAAATGGGCACTGCAAGTATCTATTGCTTTAATATTGACCGGTACCCTAATAAGTTTCTTTTGTAGAGTGAAAAGTTTGCTAATATTGGTACTGTTGCCCCAGATGATCACTCCATAACTAGTAGTTAACCTAACTTGTTAAAATTCGAAAAAGGAATCGAAAAATTGACACTTTTCCTTGAGATTTAACCATTAGTTAGGATTTTAACGATTATTTAGTTTAACTACAAAAAGAGGCCCTCAGCCGATAGAGGTGACTTTGACTTTACCCAACCGTTTTTAACTGAAGCTATTAATCCAAAGTTGAAGTTAGTATTCAAAGATGGCGGTAAACTGCAATGTCGTAGTGGAAGTATTCTACACTGTAATGGTAACCGCATTAAATTTAAAATGCTAATACTATAAAAATAATAAATAAATTAATAAATTAATTTCTTTTAGTGTTGTACTTATTTGGCTATTCGTTGTAATTATTTATTTCTCAATCGCTCAAAGGTTAACTGGAAGAGATCCCTTATAGGGATAAGTTCGCCTTTGTACATCCCTGTTATATTTTTGTCTATTTTATAATTGTTATTTCTTTTGTTTGTACAATAAAGTGTTTACATACATACATACATACTATTACTATACTATGTAGTTATACTGGGTGTCCCTAAAACCAACGTCAAAACTGAAAGGGCTGATAGAGCAGCTAAAAAGCTATCGATTTAAAGCTTTTTAGCTGCTGTATCAGCCCTCTCAGTTTTAGCGTTGGTTTTAGGACACCCTGTATATCCGCTTTCTTTAGTATTACGCCAGTCAACTCGCTCTTGGCCGGAATTACATAAAAACACTCTTAATCCGCGTAGATCAACGAGATTTTTCATTTTTAACAGCTATCTTTATCCCTCGAAAAAAGGTCTCATTAATATTAACAATCCGGAAATTCCCTGAATCATCGGGTCAGCTTACGACAAAAGGGTCGCTAATTCTATTTCAGACTGCCCTGAGTACTGCGCGGAAAAAAGCGACTAAACTTTGCCAAGAGGTTACCGGTTTTTTTTGCCGATTTCTTTGACTCTATCAACTATTGACGCTCGTTTAATAGATCTAAAAACGCATAATTTTATGCATTATCATACGATTAATAAATGCTGTTTAATGAATCCACAATAAAAGAAAACAAGCAATTTTTCCTTCAGTCAGTACCTAACGGAAAAGGCCAACTTAAATAATTTTTTGCTGTAAATCTATAAAAAATAACCGGGGGTCACGTTTAAATTTTTACTTACAATATTAAACTACATCGATCCGCAGAGTCAGCAAAAAAAGTCCGGTCCCAACCGTTTCGGGAACACTGTGCGCTCTACTCGTACGGTTTAATCTTTCCATGGTATAAAACAACGTTGCTTCCCGCAGTCTGTCCCTCTGTTTAGATCTTTTTAACTACGCAACAGAGTTTAATTCGGGTTTCATCAATAGATAGAGGAATTCAAGAGGAAAATTTTATGTACGGGTGTTACAGAAAACTCACATAAACCAAAGCAAAGCGAGAACGGGTAGCTAGTGTTTTATAATATGTAACGAAGAATGGATTGAGCAATTAAAAATAAAATAATCAAATCTAGTAATGATAACTTCTTACCGCAACTATAATAAAACATTGCCACAAAACGTCATGACTCCTGCAGGAAATTAACTAAAAACGAAGGGATTTCGCCAGCAAATCTTATCTTCGGATCTGGTGCTATGTGCACCCTACATCAAACCCTCGGAGGCAATCAATCTTGCCATTATTCCGTCTTTATCCGACTAAGCTGAACATTTAACGATTTCCGCCGAGATTCTCATTTCGACATCAACTACACTCCCTTGATCCCGCCATTCACTTTCAGCGGCAAATTGAGATGCAAATTTGCAAAGTTGAAGTCGCCAATCAAGAGGGAGAGCAAAATGTTAACAAACAAAATAACTTAACTATACATTTTGAGTGATGAGGATTTGTCGAATCCGGGGAAGAATAGTGACGAAGTAAATGTATACAGCGACAAAGTTCACGAACTTCTATAATCCAAGAGATGTGTTGGGGCTAGTTAATGTTAGGTATCCACGTGCACGGGCTCATCGTTTTTAAGCAGGGTTCCCACTGCGAGCGGAGGGGGCCCCGTACGGACTCTGTATAGCATACAACGGTGCCTTCAAAAGGTTTGCTCGCGGTGGAAACATTTGAAGTCACCGATGTATGCTAAACCAAGTCCATACGGGCCCGCTCTGCTCGCAGTGGAAACCCTGCTTTAATCTAAAGCAAGTTGAGTTTATTATACGGGTCTAAGGGCCGTATTAATAAACTAATCTAAACTCTAATGCTCGTCTCGAGAAGCGTGAAAAATGACTGTTCTATGGTTTGACGTTTACTTTGACGTATCTTGTGACCGGCATCTTGGCCAAGATGAGTTTATTAATACGGCCCTAAGACAACACGCTTGTCAGAATCGGGCCAGCCATTCAGTCTCTACGATTAAACAAAGAACCATACAAACAAACTTGCATACATACATATAGTCGCGAGCTCCGAGGAATCTCAAGAAAAGCTGACGTAAGGATTTAGTGCAGTGAATTAATTAATATTATACGTTAACGATATAGCCAACTAAGGCGATAAGGCCAACTCCTCGTATTTTGAGAGGCGGGGTACGATGCGATGGGCAGGCGCGGCGAACACCCGTCTTCCTCACAATCCCCGATTCCTCGGACCTCGGACAATAGGTACATACAGTTTAAACATTACCCTCCATATTTTGGCAATCGAGTAAAACGGACGCGTTTTCCCAAAGCGTGGCGTTGGTATAGAAACAAACTCCAATGCTCCGATGCTTCCGATTCCGATCTCAGTGAGTTTGCGACAATATATGTGTGTTTTTTATACATTCCATATTACGTAAAACTCCATAGTTGGAGATATAGAGACCACACGTCAGTGCAGTACGTCACAAATATTTGAATACGAATAAATTAGCAGGCAGACCTAAGTTACGTTACGAATCGATTTGCGTTATTTAGTTATGTCAGTTATGTGCGTTGGTAGTACGCAAACACTTGGCAATGCAAATATTCTTTGAAGAAAATGTTCTTTTAACAAGGACAAGTTGTGAACATGATAAAAATATATTAATGGGTGCGTACACACATTATAAGGAAGTACAACTTTTTTTATGGAAAGGAGACCGAAAGCCCTGAGGCTCATCGACATTTGTAATCTCATCATTGAAAACTCGTACAAACAAACCTATAGGGTACGACGGACCCTGCAAAAGGTCTTACCTCGCACAAATTCGGTATTCAGTTGCTTCAAATATAAGGAGGTTCAAGTAAGCCAAGCCAGCCCAAGTACCTGGGCGTGGAAAGGAAGGGGTTGGACGACCTGGCCCAGAATAGACAAGCTTGGATATATTTACTTTTGGACCCAAACTCAGATCACGGAGGAGTAATGGAATAGGAGAGAGTGTGTGTGAGAGAGAGATGGATGAAGCGGAAAGGTTTCGGACAAGCGACTACATACCCGAAGGCACAATGTTGGCTGTTCTTCCATAGCGGGAGGAGAGGAATGATGATCTGGTAAGACTTGCAGAAAGGATCATGGTTGTAGGAGATCTCTGAGAAAGGCCTACGTTTCGGCTGACATGATGCTGTGAAGTCACAAACGAACCTCTATTTGAGAGGACACCGGAAGTCTTATTCCCACCATTCCTAATTCCTAAATTTTTCATTAAGTAGGAATTATGTGAAATTCTAGTCTCGGATTCCACTTACCATTAGGTAATTTGCCTTCTCCATGTATTAAAAAAATTCGTTAAGATGCAGTAGGCCTAAAAATGGGTCCACATTTTAGGGCTCCATCAGATAGGATTGTGTATCAAATCTACAGTACTCGTTACGCTTAATGTGGATAGTGTAAATCATCGGGATGGGTCACATCGCGACAGTACGTCGTTACATGACAAACACCGTCCTCACAACTGGTACTGCCACGGTCACGGAACCATGTTACGATGAAATGTCAAGAATTTATGAAGTATTTACATCAGTTTGAGGTAACTATGCGCCTAAACACAACCACGCCAAGAATTTTAATGTTTCTGAAGTGTAGAGATGAATGCGTCTCGTATAATAATGACACAACACAAATACATCACTTCCTCGTGTTACGCAAGTGATAAACACACAGTGGGGTCTTTGTGTGTCGCCGTAAACACCGAAAGCGGCCGTTGCTCTGACCCGTGACTCACGTCTCGGGACGACACGAGACAGTGCACGAAACTGAACCAAGTCAAGAACAAATCAGTCGTATCTCACTTAAATAATACATGAGCGACTCGCTTAACTTGACCCTTGAGGGATAATAAATTACATATTTTTACGCGTCTCACCCCCGATAAAGTCACTAGAATCTGACCGGCGAGTCGTGACACATGCATTTTTCTAATTTTTCACATGGCAACAATTTTACCTGTGAAAAAAGCTGTCACATTATGCGTATCGAGCCAGTCGTTATGCATTTCGTGTTACCAGTTAGTGATAATTTAAATAGCCGTCTTTTTTAGTGTCACCACTCATTCTCTCTCTTCTCACCACGTCTGTCTGTATGTTCGCGATGATCTCAAAAACTACTTAACGGATTTAGATGCGGTTTTCACCATCAGTTAGATAATTTTTCACGGAAGGTTTTATAATAAATTCTGGTTTATGTACGGGTGTTGCAGAAAACTCGCATAAACCGAAGCGAAGCGACAGCGGGTCGGATAAGGTGGTGTCAGCGATTCGGACATACCCTGCAGAAGGTCCTATTAACAAAAACTATCGATTTATTCCCTATGTTCAGCGATTATTACTAGTTTCGGAGATATTGATCATTTTGATCTGAATTTTTATAATTTTCCGTTATGCCCCAGTCACGAAAAATCATTGATTTCATGTTTTATATGGCAGCGAAGTTTTTAAACCCATTTGTCCGTTCTTTTTTCAATTATTTTTTCAAGTAATCACATAAAGTTTGTGACATGGACATAAGGGAAAATTACAAAAAATCTGATTCTCTGAGTCTGAGTCTGAGTCTCCGAAACTAGTAAAAATCGCTGAACATACATAGGGGTTAAATCGATAGCTTTTTAGCTGCTCTATCAGCCCTAGGCGGGTTGACGTCGGTTTAAGGGATACCCTGCATATTCATAGTCCGATCGCTGACTCTACTTGCATCTCGCTCATCGCCGGCGGTGGGACATGTGCCTAATTGAAATGGCAATAAATCCTACTGATATGTCAATTGGAAATTGTAATTGTGGACATCAATGAGCCAGTGTCGGAGTGAATCAGTGTACGTATATGTGTGTGCCATCATTAGGAATGATAAGGACCGATTGACCGATTTCAACATGAAAGACAAGACCAAAGATGGCGTTTTAAGAGTTCATGACAGTGGGATACGTCAGCCAGTTGAACGATAACAAGTTGGTCTGATTGGAAATCAGACAGCTTCTAATAATCGGCATAATAGTTTAGACGTCTTTGATGTCTAGATTCTAACTAGATGTGTTAACCTCCTGAGGCTTCTTATACTACAAATCTTTACATAGTATAAAATGAAGTCGCTTCCGCTGTCTGTTCGCTTAGATCTTTTAAACTACTATACGGAATTTAATGCAGTTTTCAGCAATAGAGTGATTCAAGAGGAAGGTTTTTATGTATAATGAATTCTGGTTTATGTACGGGTGTTACAGGAAACTCACATGAATCCAAGCGAGGCGGGGCGGGTCGCTACTACTTAGTACATAATACGTACCTACATTGAAATAAAGATCTAGTGCAAAGGAAGTAAAGTGGAATTTCTTTTGTTTCTATGACTTATGATCAAATTAGAAAATTTACTTTTATTTCATTCACAATGGATTCATATTCCATTGACAAAATAAATTTCGTTGTATGGTGGGTCTAGGGGTAAGACAATCACTTGATATTTATTTATAATCGAGTAGGTTTTGTCCACGACTTCGTCTGCCTAAAAGTTTATCGCTACTCCCTCTCTGTCTCTGGCTCTGTCCGATTTTCCGGAATAAGTAACCTTAGGCGTGAAATACACAGAAGCGGCGCGGCGCCTACGCCTCGCCTACGCCCCGACTGCGCTGCGTCTGTGCCGCGCCGCTTCTGCGTATTTCTGTGCCTTGGCGTAGGCGAGGCGTAGGTGCGGCGCAGGCAAGGCCGCGATAAGGCGTGGAAAAGTCGCAAGCGCAATGCTAAATTATACAGAAGAGGGATGTATGAAAAAAGGTTTGGGGCGCGGCACATGCCTACGCCTAACCTGCGCCTTACCTGCGCCGCGCCGCTTCTGTGTATTTCACGCCTAAATGTCTGGTCTATAAGCTATCTCTAAGGGCCACTTACAGCACAAACAACTTTAGTTTAGTGAAGACTAAAGTTTTTGTTGCCCTCAACTCCGTCCGCTCGGTTAACGCTCTTCCCTTGGGAATCGTTAAGTTTCGGGTTCAAATATATCTTATATCCCCGGGACTTAAACTATCTTCATACCGAATATCATCAAAATCGCTTTAGCGATTTAGTAGTGAAAGCGTAACAAACAGACAGACAGTCTCTTAATCGGGTATTGAGGCGATTTATCTTAAACGTGCAATCCTAAGTCAAAGCAATGAATAACATAGTGCAAATAAGATTGTAATGTACCCATTAGCATGCGTAATGCCCGACACAGCGTAACGCAGCCGAACCGCGGATCCATCAGAGCGACATCAACTATTCAGGAGCAGGAACTTAATACTTAAGGGATACTCCCCCATGCGGGGGACTGGCGAGGCGCCATATAAGGCCAGGTCGAGGGCACGCGGAGCGGGGGTCAATTATAATGTCTACTTGGGCAAGGCGTCGACTCATGATCGAAAGCGGTGTCCATGTACCAATGAGTTTTTCTAACTTAAGTACATAAGCCCCGATGCTCTTACGGTGAAGAAAAACGTCGTGTGGAAACTTGCGCATTCGAAATTTTGAACAGCTGAGTGTGTAAGAGGCTTATTGCATAAAAGATCTTACTGGATCGAAGTGTATCCGAAAGGGCCCATCTATCCTCATGCCTCGTACTTTTTAACGCATTTTTTTTTTAGGATTATATTGCATAGTAGGATCGGACGATTATATTGCATCTTTTTTAGGATTATATTATATTGCATATCAAAGGAATGATGTAGGCACGAGGAAAGGAAAGACGAGGTAAAATCTAATAACAAACAGGTCATGAATCATGATCAAACAGGGACTCTATTATTTTACTTGTTCTAAGCTAAATTGCTTTTAGATATATCGTTATTATTATTATATGGATAAAGATATAAAAACACTGTCCAGCTCCTTTGTAACCTTTAGTCATAAAGGAACATCATAAAACTTGGTAATAATATTGTTATTTTAATGAAATTGACACTTTAGGTAATTTTTGTGTAGGTGACAAATATTTCAAATATTTTAAGTATTTCAAATAGGTATACATTTATTTGCCTGTAAACATGGTTACAAAAAGATTGGTTAAAATAAATTAAGAATCAAATGTTTAACCGCAACTGACATGCAAAGCATCCCTTTTGTAGGTATTTCAAATACATAATTTAATTATTATAAATGTGTTGTTGCATTTCATTATTTGGTTCAAAAGATTAAAGATAATTTTTCAGAATTATAACTCATTTATTTATGTTCGCATTTCATGTTTTCGGTAGGTAAATCTAGGAAAATAATGCTCTAATTTGATGTAACAACAGCTGGGACGCGTCTATACACTAATTTAACTATACTATACACTAATTTAACAAACCGCTACCAGCGGGCATCGTTCGTTCGTTGAATGTCAATGAATGGGAATGCTTAATCTTTGTGCGAAGTAAAGACCAGCATTTTGATCACGAGTTGCGTCAACAAGGCGTTAGGCGCTTCAAATTTACTTGAATATACGGTGAGCTCCCGGTCCCTACAGTCCTGCCTTTATTAATAAACGCACTACAAATCAATTTTATTTCAAGTATGCTTTTGCACTTTAGTTTTTGCGCGTTTATGAATAGGCTAATGTTTCGTCTGCAAAATGCGCAAATACGGCACTATACAGGGTGTATTGCAAGTCGTGTGCCAAATGAATAGGGTGGGTAGCTAGGGTCACTTGCAACACGTTTTGGGCCAATTAACACTCATCCTACCCACGGAGTTTTGTAATATTTTTTTTGAAAAAAATCTATGTATCTTCCAAAAGTTAACCATTTTGTTTACCTATCTTTTTTTTAAATGTGATAGCACAAAAGTATTTATATATTTTTTATCTCTAATGTATGCGTATTCTAATGAAATGTTACATTTATTCATGTAGCAACAAATAAAAAAATATTAGCCGACAAAGTGTGAAGGACAGAAAATAAAAATAGCAACGGTCAACTTTATGGCACAATTAAAAAAAAATTAGAAGCTCCTCAGATCTTTCAACATCATAAAAACTTCTTCAGCTCCTGACTATTCTTACGGTATACCACATGTCTAGAATCACGTTCAGTTTTTCGGCAAAATATGGTTTCAATCTAAAATGGTGGTTTGACCCAGTACTTCTTTGAAACTACCTACTTACTTGAAAGTAAGATTCGATCAGATAAATGAATTGAGACTATTTTTTTTTACTAATGATAAAAAGGCATAAAATGGTCATCTAAAATTATTAAAAACCTAATAATAGTATTAATTTATTTCAATAAATAAGTATCCGATAGGTACGCAAGTAACTAAAAAATAACGCAATATTTTTTTTCTTGAGTTTGTTGCATGGGTTATAATTAGAAATACACTAATTAGAAATACCTAATTAGAAACACACTTACTACCTTGTACTTGAGTACTGTTAGGCGATGGGCTTGCAACCTGTTACTAATACGCTGGTAAACATCTTAGCCTAATTGTGCAAATTGTGGTTATAGAATTATCAACAAGTTTTTAGAGATGTTTGTAATTCTGTAGCTCTGCCTACCCCACTCTGGGAACGAAGGCGTGAGATTATGTATGTATGTGTAGAAATACACTTAATAAAAAAGAAAATCAAAAAGTTAATTGCGCGGGAAAACATTTAAATAAACAGAGATAGGCATTATTTTAATTTTATTGTTGCTATCGACATTTATTGACAAGGCTACATACAGCAACGCAGAACACGTTGCTGTAGACGTTGCTGTTGAGGAACGTATTGAAGTAAAAAACGACAAAACTGCACACGTCTGGCATAATCATCATCTTCAAGACCTTAAAACAAATTAAAAATATCAGTGCCTAAAATTTGATAGTGAAAATTTAATGCATTTGTAATTTTTATTGGTTGATATTTGTTGTACTTATTTCTAAATCGAAAAGCTAATTAAAACCTAAGCCTACCTAAAGTACATTGTTTAAACAGCATAAATGCATAATAAAAAGAAAAACCAAAAATAACAATACCTTGCACTAGAATGTAGTGGAAAGCATGTTTTTCTTCCCTTCTTAAAACCGACCACACTTTCAAATGCTGATTCTCAGCGTCTCAGCTACATTTGGTATGCTGGTAGTGGGATCATCAAGAAATGCCGCAAGAATGCGTTCTTCAACAGCAACGTCTACAGCAACGTGTTCTTCGTTGCTGTATGTAGCCATGTCAATAAATGTCGATAACAACGATAAAATTAAAATAATGCCTATCTCTGTTTATTTAAATGTTTTCCCGCGCAATTAACTTTTTGATTTTCTTTTTTATTAAGTGTATTTCTAATTAGGTAGTTACCCATCCTATCGGATACTTATTTAATACTTTTGTGCTATCACATTTAAAAAAAAAGATACGTAAACAAAATGGTTAACTTATGGAAGATACCGAGATTTTTTTCAAAAAAAATATTAAAAAATCTCCGTGGGTAGGATGAGTGTTAATTGGCCCAAAACGTGTTGCAAGTGACCCTAGCTACCCACCCTATTCATTTGACACACGACTTGCAATACACCCTGTATAATAATAATATCAATGTATAATTGCAATCGCTAGTAGGCGCCGTGGCCGCGCACACGGCGCACACGTACGACCAACACGCTAAACGAACTAACGCTAGTTTCAAGGCGTGACCTTATAAAAATAAAGCTGGGATGTATAGATATGCGTTACTAGGAGAAATAAACACATCCAGCTTTCGTATGCCAACTCCCTTATCAAATTTGGGGGACAGCATATAATATGTTATGACATAACATTGAATGAATAGTTTATTCATTTAAGTTTTCCTCGTATTGTTTACATAATTCCATCAACATTCAGGTTTTATGATTCAATATATATACATTATATGAGTCATACTTATTAAAATTCATATTTATGATAGAATTTGGTTGCTGTTTTTGCGATTAATTATGGTTTTTAACGTAGAGAGAGACCTTGTGTTTTTCCTAGTCATTATTTTTAGTTTAATGTTAATTGACCTATTTATGATATTTGTAATGATTTTATTTTTGCTATGTTTAATAATTATTATTTATTACTTTATTACCTTGTGATGTAACTTAATTTTAAGTATTATTGTGTTTTATGATTGAACAAATTACCTGCTGGACTTTCTCGAGGCGCTTCTTCTTCGCAATGATGGTCTTGTTTGAAGCGCTATTGCATTCACTCCATATTAAATTACTGACGTGTAAAAGAGCCCCCATTAATAAATATTGTAATTTATGATTTTTTTAATTTTAAGAATCTTCATTATGCACCATTAACATAAATAAATATTATGTGACTGTTACATAATGAGAGGCATTATAGGTACACGAGTGTGATTTTATGAATCAAGCTGATAATGCCTAATTATGTGTACAGTCGCATACATAACTTTATCTAGATGCATATCATAAGTTTTCTAAAATATGTGAGACACCTGTATCTGTGGTTGCCGTGTATCTTAATGTACCTGTATCTTAATGTTTAGATTAAAGTATCGAGTATCGACCAATACTTTAATGTGAACATTAAGATGCAACCTAACCGATACTATAATAACATGCAATAAATAAACGCTGCCATATTAGGCCCCCTGTATTAAGCCGATAGATATCATATAGCCAAGTAATTAACTAATGGATATATTCTACAAACAGAGACGCTTATTAAATACGTATCCAGATCAAAGTTGATGCAGTCTACTATTTACTTTAATGTTAACATTAAAATACAACCACAGATACAGGTTTCTTAATATAGGCCATTTGCTTATCGTTTCTGCACAATTGTAGGGAAGTTATGATATGGATGAAGATAAAAGTGATCTCTGTTTACGTCTCCTATTCCACCCTTTATAAATCTGGTATTTTAAAATACAGGTATTTCGGGAATGGCGCAACAGTCGGCACGTCCACGTCACGTCACCGGATTCGTGCTCCGGGCGCCTGTCAGTGACTTGTTTCACGGTTTATAATTTCTCGCCGGAATATAACGTGCTGACTTTTGGGACTTGTATAATTGGGATACACCTTAAATATTTATACGTGCTTATTAAAATAATAATTAAATACTTAGATTATAAAGAAAAAAAAACTCATTGAATTCAACTTCTATTTTTAAATCCCGAAGCAAATAGAGAGGTGTTTCGAAGTTTAACCTTTTGAACGCATTACGTCGAATACAAAATGTGCCACCCACACGCCAAACATGTTTGCTATGCTATGCAAATTACACCTTATTGCTACCAAACAAAGTCTCTTTTAATCTTGAACTCTTGTCGGCTGTAGCCGACGTGGCGTCAGTGGCACGACTTTTAGTTGACGGCCAGAGCCGACTGTGGCGTTGAAAAGGTTAACGTGTCTATGTGTGTATCTGTCTGTTGCTTCGTAGCTGCCAAACAGTGGACCGATTCAGACACAGTTTTTTTTTCGCAGAAAGCTACTTTGACGCTGTGACAGAACAACTTAAACGTTAAATAATACGTCAGTCAACTTGACAGAATAGCGTGGAAATAACACTATGTGCTTCTGTTTAGTCCACCAGAGTAAATACCATATCACCGAATTTTTTTTCTCGCGTGTGACATACTATATGGACTTATTTCTCTAATAAGTTCATGGTGTTGTCTAAAACTCGACATTGGCGAAATACATATCCTCGCTTTACTTTCTCAACCTCGCATCTGCTCAGATGGTGATAGGGTAAGCACTCATGTTGCCTAAAGAATAAATACTACTTTCCTATGTAACTATTCGATCAGATACGAGGATGAGAAAGTAAAGCGACGATATTGTATAAACACCCTTAAGGATAACTATTAGATAAATAAAAACCCCCGATATAATGGTAGCCCCTTCTTTCATAGCCTCGTAAGGCCCACCATACTATAAACAGGGCGTTTTTTGTGAGTGGGACTTTGAATCTACTATTAAGGCAATAAAGTTCAATTGACAACAATTCATATGTGCTAAGGTAGTAAAATAAAATACCGTTTGTAGATTTTACACTGTTCATTACAGTAAAAATATTTCTGAATTTTTTTATGCGGTAGTTTTTTTTTTATTTAGGAAATACAGTAAAAAAAGTCGGATTGTGAATGTTAGGAATACACTTATAGTGCCCTTAGTCCATTTATTACCATAGGAATTGAAAAAAATATACAACTGTCATATCCATTGTTTATCTGTCTGATGGATTACTTGATTCTAACGACACGCTTTCGATTCTCGTAATATTATTGTTTTGATATACGCTATTTAAAATGAAAGTGACTAACGGATTTGTAAAAGCGGATAGCCGCAATCTGCCCAAAGTAGACGAATTTATGTTGTTACAGTTGGTATGGTTGACAAGTGAGATGACATGACAATCAGTTCCGTTTCTGTTTAAAGTTACTTTTTTTAATTTTATATCATGCTAAGATCACGATATCAGTATTCCTAACTTTGTACAGTCGCCATCAGATATATTGTAGCGGGCGAGGTACTCAAATATTTCGGAGCAGCATTACTTTTCAATAAATTCGTTACACTAGTTATGGTCAATAATACCAGAATATGCAATTTGTCATAAATATAAGAGCAGCGACTTTTCAATAAATTCGGAACATATAACGAGGTAAAAATATCAGAAAGCACAGAACGTCAAAGGTATCTACGCACTCAGGGTGATCATAAAGATCGGAACATTTATGGAAAATATACCTTAAGTCTGTATCACACAGTTTAAATTCGTTACTATAATTATTATGCATGTCGAATCTACTCGTGACGTATACACGTCAGATTCGAATTCCAAACAAAACATAAATACGTCATGCCAAAGATCGACTCGCATAATAATTATAGTAACGAATTTAAACTGTGTGATACAGACTTAAGGTATATTTTCCATAAATGTTCCGATCTTTATGATCACCCTGAGTGCGTAGATACCTTTGACGTTCTGTGCTTTCTGATATTTTTACCTCGTTATATGTTCCGAATTTATTGAAAAGTCGCTGCTCTTATTTTTATGACAAATTGCATGTTCTGGTGTTATTGACCATAACTAGTGTAACGAATTTATTGAAAAGTAATGCTGCTCCGAAATATTTGAGTACCTCGCCCGCTACAATATATCTGATGGCGACTGTATATACGGTCTTTATAATGACTATTTCTTTAATAAATTATTAACGACGAATTTAAGTTAAATAAAGAAAAACCGAGAAACATGGGTAGTCTAATTTTTAACCAGCTATTATAAACGCGAAAAAATATAAATGCTTTTTTTTTGAAATGTTGTCAATTATGTTTGTTCTAGAAAACCTGGTTTCAAATAAAAAAACGCATCCAAATCGGTCCATCCATTTAGGAGGTACGATGCCACAGACCCCTTCTTTTAGCGTCGGCGGTTAACAAGGAGTGAAAACCATTAATTACTTATCTCTTATTGTTATTAATATGTCCTCTTTCCCTTTCCCTTTCTTTTTATTTTGTTAGTAACATGTATTTTAAACAAGCTATTCGTATTAGGCACGCGTTCGTATCTTGCAAAATATATGTATTTAAAAAAAGTCCGTCACGTTGAAAGTGTGAATTGACAAAAACAGGCAGAATGCTAGGTAAAAATTCCTAAGCGCCTTGCGATCAGCTGATTAGAATACAATACTTCTGACTTATCTGGTTTAGATTATCTTATCTTATCTTTAAAACTATATTGAGGATAATAAACTGCGTAAGTCAAGTGCGTTGAGTTTGATAAATATTTATTTTGATTTATCTTCTGATCGCCACCGCCGAGTTGTCGAATGGGGGTAACTGGGGTACCCTGCCCCGGGCGGCAGTTTCAAAGGACACAAAATGCATATGTTTAAAGAAAAAAACTTGTTTCATAACCCTGGACCTGGTGGAAAGGGGGCGTCACTGTCAAGTTCTGACCCGGTTCGGAAAAACGTAGATCCGGGGCTGGGTTTTGGGATACACCTTGAGGGCTTTGCTAAATATGTATTAGAGTGGTCCAAAATAGTATGAAGAAAAAAAAAAGTATATCAAATCCTTCCTCCACAAGGCTTATTTTTGTTTGCTATAAATTAGTTACTTATGTGTTAAATTAAAACTTGTTATGTGATCGTTTACTGGTCGCCCAAAGCGTTTAGTTTATACCAAAAAGATCTCATTCTCATACAAAATGATATCTAGTAAACTTAGCAAAAACTAAAAACAGAAGTAGAATATTGTTTGCCTCCTGCTGCAACACAGAATACAGTGTCATGATCTGTCCAAAGACTTTCTCATTCGATATCTTTGTTAGATGTGTGAAGCTCTATACATTTTTATATGAAACAATTTTAACATTATGGGCGACCTGTTAAGTTTATTCAATTGCTATAAAACTTGGTATAGCGTATTTTTGTGTATTGTGAAATAAAAAGAAACTTGTGGAGAAACAATATTACACACTTTTGTTTTTTGGACCACCCTAATATGTATGTAAACTCTTTATTGCACAAAAACCAATAACATACATACATACATACATACATAATCTCACGCCTTCGTTCCCAGAGTGGGGTAGGCAGAGCTACAGGATTACAAACATCTCTAAAAAAAAATTGATAATTCTATAACCACAATTTGCACAATTAGGCTAAGATGTTTACCAGCGTATTAGTGACAGGTTGCAAGCCCATCGCCTAACAGTACTGCAAGCCTTTATTCCCTTAGTCGTCTCTTACGACATCCACGGGAAGACATGGAGTGGCACTATTCTAACCGATAACAGGTAAGGGTAAAAAACTTAAGTAACGCACCTCTTGCAGTTGTATGCAAAACTGAAATGGAATTTACGCCAAAACTCATATATAGAATTTCGAACGATCTATACCTACAGCTATCTTGTTACAACTACATGGAAGAGGCTACTTATGTTTTTTACCTATATTATTTATTTATTGTTTATTTATTAACCAAAAATTACATAATGTTCTTAAACAAATAGTCTTCAGGTAGACTATTTAGTGTAAGGTATTCGTTTTTTAAGTGTTCTGTCTCCGTAATAGTTGTTGATCCTTGGTACCTTAAATTTACCCTCCGACACCGAAGTCTTATACTTAAGTGTAAGTGCTTATACTTAAGATTTATGTGTACAATGGCGAACGTCCAAAAAACAAAAGTCCAAAAAAGTCTAAGTTTTACTCCAATTCTTTCACAATCCAGGCTATAAGGCTATGGAACGCTTTACCGGTAGAAATAAGGGGTGCTCAGTCCATTTTCATTTTTAAAAGCAAGCTAAAAGACCATTATCTATCGCTTCCGTAGTTTTTCTATGATTTCCTTTAATTCTCCTTCTATCCTATGACCTCGTTTGTTATCTTTGTTTGGCTGATATCTAGAATTTATGTATGTATATATATATTATATAGGTGTATTATAATATGCATTTAGTGTGTATTTGGTATGTATTTATTAACTCATTTACTTTATGTATGTGTATTTATATGTAGTTTTTTATGTGTAAGCAGAGTTTATCATAACAGAAATGTTTCTAGTAGTTTAGTTTGAGTTCGGAAGGAATTAGTTTACACCGCCTGCCATGTATTTTTGTCTACTTTTTTTCCCTGTCCAAGGTTGTCTGGAAGAGATCGCTATTAAGCGGTAAGACCGCCTGTTGTATACCTGTAGTTAAAATGTACTGTTCCGTGTTTTGTTTTTTTGGTGTTCAATAAAGAGTATTTGTATTGTATTGTATTGTAACCCTTATTAATATGTGTTGTAGACAAACTATTCGTATTACCTTCGAATCTTGCAAAATATTTAATAAGAATGGAATAGCCCTAGTTATTAAATATACAGGGTGACAGGATATTCGATACAATCCTTTTAAGGAGGCATAGTAGAGCTCATTTGGATCAAATTAGGTCATGGAGTACCCGGACCGAAAATTACTAGTTTCTGAGATATTCATAATTTTAATCTGAATGTTGGTGATTTTCGCTTATGTCCATGTCACGAAAAATTCTTAATGTCATGTTTTATTTCAGAAGTTTTTTAGTGGTATCATTACAAATCAGTGAAGTTTTTAAACTCATTTGCCCGTTTTTTTATAATCAGGTTTTTAAGTAATCACATAAAGTTTGTTTCTGCATACTAGTTTTTTATTACTAGTAATTTGCCCGTGTTTATTTTTCCCTTAGCATGGAGAGACAAACTTTATGTGATTACTTAAAAACTTGCTTATAAAAAAACGGGCAAATGAGTTTAAAAACTTCATTGATTCGTGATGATTCTAATTATGTAAGATACCACTGAAAAAGTTATGAAATAAGACATGAAATTAATGATTTTTCGTGACATGGACATAAGAGAAAATTACAAAAATTCAGACTAAAATAATCAATATCTCCGAAACTAGTAAAAATCGCTGAACATACATAGGGGTTAAATCGATAGTTTTTTAGCTGCTCTATCAGCCCTTTCAGTTTTGACGTTGGTTTTAGGCATACCCTGTATAAAACACCGATAAGTATAATGGCGATCTCTACTTTAAACGGCCCTATCGATTTTCATGAAATTCATCAATAATGGCTGATTTACATAGGTCCAGCAAAAGCACGCCAGTAGAAGTACATTGCGTCGTTACAACAGCTCTCGCCTCAAACGTGAAAACCAACTCGTCAATGTACTCCTACTGGCATGCTGTTGCTGGACCAAAGTAAATCGGACATTAAACTAGCTATTGTTTAAAAAAACGCATCCGAATCACTCTGTTCTTTTGGAAGCTAGGTACGATGCTACAGAGCCTACAGACAAACACAGATACGGTCACGGAAGTTAATTTGCTACCCATTTCAAAGAAAATCTGCTTGAAGATGTCATTGTCAATAGAGATGCCAAGTCATTTGTAATTGATAGGAAACTCAACCTTATTGCTGTAGATGGTCAGATTGACCTTGCACCTAAGGTGGGTCACAAATTAAATTCCTTGACTGTACGTGCGACTTAAAAAACTTAAGAAACCCCGAAAAGCAATAATATTACAATAACATCCGCATAACAACAATTGGATAAAATAATATAACATTAATAAACGCTATAAATATTGCAGTAATACGTCAATGAGGCGGAAAAGGCAGTGAGGCGGAGAAACTACGGATCAGGTTTATTATTTGCTAAATATAAACACACGATTTAATTAATAATAACTTCAAATAGGTAACTTACACACCAGGTAGGTAGGAACATGGTTCAAAATTCTCGATCACCTGGCAGGTAAAATGTTTTCATTTTCATTTCACTTCATTTACAAAATGTCCCAGCGAAATGATATGTCTTTTTGAGAATATTTTTTTTATTTTTAGTTACTAACTGAATTTCAACGTGCCTCACATATTTTTTTCGATTTTTGAGAAATAGTTTTTTGCTGTCACCAGGGCCCGACAAAATGATCTGCTCTTATTTTTTAACTTCTTAACGTTTTTAAATATTTCAAAATGCTTCAAGTACGAACTATTTTGCGAAAAAGAAATTCACTACTTTAAAAATTCATAACTCGGTTTAGCTTCAATACTTGACATTGGCGGAATCATCGATAGTCTCGATGGCGCTATAAAATCAAATTGATTCATTGATAGCTTCAATACCATTTAGCCAGGTCTGCCTCTTTGTATTTAAATATCATTAAAGAAGTACTGTACAAGTTTCCACGATGCCTCAAACGCTTACCCAAAAAATTCTTAAGAGCTCTTTGACTATAATTGTCAGGTTTGACATATAAAAGGTACGGGCTAGTGAGTGAGGCTGGACAAGATTCTTAACGGTAACGAATTTTTTTTTTTCGAAAACTGTCAAAAAGTATGGAATTGACGTAAGCGCTCGAAACGACCGACTGACAGCTTACGTCAATCCTATATTTTCGCTTACGAAAACGATCGCCGAATGCATTTTGTCTAGGGTTATAGATTAATGTATGGCTGAATGTTTCCGTTTTGTATTTTGGAAGATTAGGTATATACCTACGTATTTAATACGGGTTACCTTTGTTTCGGCGAAATATGTTTGCCAAATGTATCGTTTCCCAACCGTTCCATTTGCCAACTCGCTTTGATTTCTGTAACCGTAAATATATCAGGATTTTATAAAAAGTAACCTAACCTAATCTGTAGGGTTCTACACGATGATACTGAAATAAATCTTGAAATATTTACAGTTAAAGGAATAAAAATGGGTTGGCAAATAAAAAGGTTAGAAAACGATACATTTGCCAAACATGTTTCGGCCAAACGGCAGGCTCCCATTTAATACACTTTTCCCAATGTTCAATACTTATCTATTTTCTCCTAACTATTATTATCTTTCTTTTTTATGTTGCATGAATAAACTTGTCACTTGTCAGAAATACTCAGAATATATTATAAAGATGGATAGACTATCGAGACTTGTATTAATCCATAATAATTTGAGCATTTGCATATTTGATTTGAGCTGTGTGGTTGCCGGCTTAGAATAGTACCACTCCATGCCTTCCCGTGGATGTCGTAAGAGTCGACTAAGGGAATAAAGGCTTGTAGTACTGTTAGGCGATGGGCTTGCAACCTGTCACTAATACGCTGGTAAACATCTTAGCCTGATTATGCAAAATGTGGTTACAGAATTATCAACAAGCTTTTAGAGTTGTTGGCAATTCTGTAGCTCTGCCTACCCCAAACTGGGAATAAAGGCCTGAGTTTATGTATGTATGTATGTAATTTAGAAACAGCCGTGGTTTCTAAAAAATACATTTTGCCTTGAACTTTGGCATAAGGAATTTCCTTTACTCTTAACATATAAGGAAGAATTTCAGAAATACCACTAGTAAGGATAACGTTTGTTCAACCATTCATTGCTGCTGACGCCGATCGGCGTCTAAATTATATTAACGATTCAATTGGGCATTTACTTTATAACATCCAGGTGCCGTTGGTTCTAAAAAAAACACACAATCTTTTATTTATTTACTAAGATTCATTATCGGATGCCGCTGACGCCGATCGTCGTCTAGATCAGAAAGCGGAATAATCGAGTTTGAGAACCAGATTGATACACCCCAAAAACGTAGCCATTTACGTATACCAGACGCTCGGCAATGGATGGGTTAAAGGTAATAAAATTATTAGCAGAGGACCTATAGCCACTAGACACGCCGAGCTACGCGAGTCCGTTCACGCGCTATGGTATTCCAGACGCAGTTCATTAATATTTTTAATTAAGCTCGTTTGCCGACCGTAACGAACCGGTGGGAGCACAGCGGTGGTAAATCATGCAGATCATATAGGTACTGTTGGAATCTGAGAGGGTTAGTATAGATAAATCACTTTAGGGATCCAGCACAGTATACAGGGTACTAAACTTATGAATTTTAAGACAAATGAAACAGTTTGAGTTGGGAAACAAAACTTGACTTGCGATAGGATACCAGTGTCAGTAGGTGAGTAGTGACAGGTCAACAGAAGGTGAGTACGGGCTAATTGGAAAAATAAGAACGCTGTTGAAATCAAACTTTGACCCAAACACTGTTGTAATAGTATTAAATATTATATTTTCGACAGTCACCATTCACCAGGACTAAGACTTGGTTTACACGGGCTTAGTAGCTAATGCTTAGTACTTGTCACTTACACAATGTGTAAACATGCTGATTAGTACTTAGTATTAGTCTTTGTGTACAGTGCAAGTGAACAGAACTCGATCCTATTTACTTAGCGACAAGTCAATACCCCTCCACAATTTACTAAGCACTTGTACCCTGTATAAACAGCTACGACAAGTGCTTAGTGACAAGTTGTTGTTCGAATGTCAGGTCACTAAATACCTTTCTACTAATTCCAACGTGTAAACGGTTACTTCTCACTTGCCACTAAGCAGTTTAGGACTAAGCGATTAATACTAATGACAAACACTAAGCCCGTGTAAACCTAGCATAAAGCTCGATTTAGATTGGTCAAGGGCAGTGGCAAGTACAGTGCCAACGACAGTGGCAAGTACAGTGCCAAGGACAGTGGAGTGGAAAAATAGAAAGCGATTCTATTCGGATCCACTGGCAAGGCAACTTGACTCGCCACTGTCCGATCGGTTTACCCTACTGTACTCTACACTGTCACTTGTCCACTGTCCACTGTCCTTGACGTATGTAAATCGGGCTTAACTCTTTTTACCCAAACTGTACATTGCATATATTATAAACCCTGTATTATTAAAAGTAATTACTTTACTTGGGCTTGGAATAACATTCCATCCCTGTTCAATTCAGAGGTTTACTAAGAAAAGATATTTCAAAAATTCTAACCCCGAACGCCAAGGGATCCCACGGAAGTCCAATTGATTAGGTAACCTAAAAAATACTTACAACCTATAGAATGAGATATTAGCATCGAACGAAATTGAGCCTTACAAGCAGAATATCAGCATATTTTCGTAAGCATTATATTCCTTTGAATTTGAGAGTTATCAGGGTTGCCTATCATTAAAAGTTTTGACGTCGAACTAAGTTCACACGGACATTTGGGTGTCCTCCGGACATAAAATTCCGTCTTGACTCTTGACTTGCTTTTAATATAGCGTATCGTTTAAGCTTACTGTGTCTCACGCTAAACACAATATAAAGAAGCTTTATCCCTTATCAAGAAGCGTGATTGAGACAAGACGACGGGTGATGCATTAATGTAGCTAGATTTGAAAACGACCTACCATCGCGGTAACACAGATTAGCTACAATCTGATATGGAATAAAATGTCCGGATTGTACCCGCACGCCCTCTAAACTAGGACAAAAACGGATAGATAGAGCAACTCTGTCTTACTTTACTCTGAATATTATATTTGTATACCTAGATTGATCCCCATTCCCCAAAAAACGTTTTCGAGTGGATTAATATACCTTATTACCTTACCTTTTTCTAAATCTTTAAAAGGTTTTACGTCGGGAAAACACGAAACGTATTAAAAATAAAAGCCTTTGAATATATTTTCGGTTAAGACTGAGCGATGAAAGAACGAACTATCAAAGTGATGACCGAATCGCTGTAATCCTACATCAGTCCGGAAGTCAAAGACGGAAAAATCCGGACGGATAGCAGCCCTATCCTTACTTAGATTGATTCCCCATAACCGTTTTCGTGGAAGTACAAGCACCGAGCTAATATCACTTACGAATTCATTGCCAGGGGCCCGTTAGGTAGTTTAATTTGTATGTAAATCACAAGAGACGGGCACTCAAATGTCAATATCACAAGTTGCGAGGGTGTCATGATTACTAGAATGACTGGGTAACCTTGTCTGGGCACGTCTTTAATCAAATCATTGCTGCTGAGTCAGGGTTCAAACGATTCGGTTGAAATTCTTGGAAGTTTAAGTCTAGACTGTCTGAAACTGATTGATGACGCACAGCCAGAACCGCTGGACCTAGGGCCTTGAAATTTGGAGCGAATATTCCTTGCATATCCAAAGGGTCCTCTAAGAGGGGATTTTTTGTAAATTCATCCTCTAAGGGGTTAAAATAGGGGGAGTAGCGGGAAACCTACTCTAGGAGAACAAAGTTGCGGGCGTCCTCTATTTCGTAACATTAAATGCTTTATGGGATAATAATCGCAGGTATGAAAAAGAAACATCCGGGCATCTCATGCAAATTGACCTGGCCACAGACGAAATGTTCTATTCCTGCTAAAGTTAGAAAGCGCTCTCCACATAATTTATCTCAAAACTATTTTTAAACGCGGCCTTTGACAAATTAGAAAGGTGGGAGGACTATTCGATCATCCCTCGTCACCCTCGTGTATTATTATCGATGTTAGGCCAATTAGGGTGCGGCTCCACTGAGGCGGAGACGAGCTGAGCGGAGCGGAGCTGTGCCAATATTAACCAATAGAATATAAACTAACGTGCGCAAGGCGCGCTCGACGTGAGCGCATGCGCCATCTATTGGTTAATATTGGCACAGCTCCGCTCCGCTCCTCTCGTCTCCGCCTCAGTGGAGCCGCACCCTTATGATGCGACATATGATAAAGTCGGTAGTGTTCCACGATCTGTATTCCTATCTGCATCTGGTCTATATTTTCAAGAGACTTTTCAACGTGTTTTATTTTTAAACTGACTCCTTTTTCGCATGTTCTTGGTTGAATCTTCGAGGCCGATTTAATGGTTGATGTAAAACTTCTTAATCCTAGTAAAGCATTTTTTTATCAATGTAGAGGTTTTAAAGTAAGCAGAAATTATCTCCATTTCACGTTCTTCGCGCGGAAGCACATATAGCAATCCCTTTTGATTCTTGCGTAGGCGTGGCAGCATATGTGGCCTGGACTCATAACTTACCAAGTTAGCTACAATTCGAAACGGATTCCAGCTCGCAAAGCAATCCAAACAACTCAACACCCTTCTCGATAACCGAACGTATTTGCTCTGCACTGGATTTAATTAAGACGGTGACAAAGCGGAATTAGGGCTTAATTCGGTGATATTGTCTCAGTGGAATGATAGAAAGGGAAGGAAGGTTGAATATAGATTGGTGAGGGTTTTATCTTGTTTTATAGATACTAAAGGACGCCAGCGACTTTGGACGTAGAATTCTGCCCTCGTACGGAAAAAAGGCACATCTACTATATGAACTGTATTGCACTTCCAACCTTATTATAACCTTTGAGAGTTTAATATGCTACTGTGAATTAATTGCGCATGTGCATTTCTCCGTAGGAGGGCAGAATTATACTCGCGCCTTTCTAAGAGGCCTGTTTTGATAGCTGTCAAGACAGTACAAACAATATGTGTTAAATCAGGGCCTCTATTCAACACAATAGTTTATGACCTGTTATCGTATTGTCAACGTGTTGATAGCTCTTATTTACTTGACAGTAATGGCGGCCGAGTTAAAAACAATACCATAACAGGTCAAATACGATTTGGATTTATCGCCGAGAATAGAGGCGCTGGCCTTTTAGAATGACGCGAGTATAGTTTCCACTCTTCCCCCTTTTTCGGTTGGGGGTAGATTTTTGAAAAATACTTAGTGCACAGGGTGCACGAAACGAAGCACCTTCCGCTACGTTTTTTATTGAAAAAAACTCTTCCACGAGTTAGTGACAGAAAAAGTACCTACAGCCGAAACCGCTAAACCGAGGGACTTAAAATTTGGACCTTCCTTGGTTACCCTAGCAGGGGTTTCAAAATACACCCTCAACGGGCAATTGTAACTTGATCCTTCTGCCCGAAAGCACTACCCTAGTACAGTCGACTACAGAGAGATGTATCCACTTTTTGACCTTATTCCATTGTAATAAGACTAATAATGTAGTCGACTTTACAAGACGTAGAGCTCAGAGAAAACATTGGATTGTTTTCTGACTTTACGGTTTGTAGAATTTAGGAGTGTACCTACTGCTTCCGTTCTGCTTTCCTGTTTCATTTAGTCGGTTACATTTTATTACGAGACAAATATTGCTTTAAAAAAAACCAACGCCTAGTCCATTTGGGTTCGATTAATTGTAAGTAGAAGACGATAAGGCAAAGAGTTAGCCCGCAACTAGGGCGAGAATTGGTATAGACATGAATTAGCTCTTCATTTCATGTTAATAGAGGTAGGAATTCCATAATGACTCGGTTTATTGGCACTTTGCGTGCCAATTATCGGATAGTTTACCCTACTTTTAATGTTTGCATTTTATAGCCTTTCCAGGAGCCAGCGTTATTTAATTTAAAAGCGCTTCAGTCGCTAGCTAAATGCGCTCTTACCGCTATTACTTTATGCAGCGCAGCACTAAGAGCACTTAGTTCGGTTTTACTGTTGTTTATTGTTGCAAGCGTGACATCTATCAAGACACAACGTTATTGTGACATGCAACGCAACCACGTAAGGCCCACGTCAAATTTCGTTAGTTCGAAAAAGAATCTAGTATCGGTCAACTAAAGTCAAAAGTCAAATGTCCTAAATTTAGGACAAACCGGGAGCCTAGTGAATGCATAACGCTAAGTTAGCGATTTTTGAAAATCCACAGAATGAATAGGATGAACGTAACCTAACAGATCGCGTCCATACAAGTCGATAGACAATAGAAACGTTAGCAGTGTTTGAATCTTGGCCTAACCGTAAAGCAAATCTTTTGTAAGCGGACCACTTTCAATATTTCAAAAATCTCATGCTCGTTTCTTCAGAAACGACGACATGTCTGTAATAAATGATGCTAGGCATATATAAATACATTATGTAGCCGCGGATTTCCAGAAATAATGATACGGACCATGTAGGGATCTATAGACTCGAGATGAAGAGATAGATAGATAGATAGAAAACGTTCCCTAGACATAACAATACGGCCGTTTCGAGAGAGCCCATTTATTACATTTGGTTTGTAAATTTAGGAGGATCCGCTATTTCATTGGAATGAATAGAAAACTATGTTCAACCCGAAAAGTTTTTAGATCAAGGGTAAATTATACCCTAGGGTTCTTCACAGTTTTGATATTAGCAAGATTTTGAAGATTGGGTAATTTTTAATACCTTTAAGTTTGGAATACTCGAAAATCTAATTAAAGACCAAAATCAGACAGGTCCCATCTTGTTTATTTCATTATTTTAACATTATTTCAAAAAAATATGAATGAGAACCCGTGTAACCAGTAATATTAGGGTAAGTTTTAGTGATATAAATACCTACACTTACTAAAATGCAGTAATCACAGCGAATGTGCGCCGGTTGAGGTTAAGATTTTGGTCTTAAATTAGATTTTCGAGTATAGTTGCGTATGGTCGTGGCTCAAGGTTGTGACCTTCAAATTAAGTGGTTGAAGGTCGTGACCTGGAAATCGCATCACCGATGTCAGTGACATTATAAATAATTTTAAGGTCATGTCCTTGACCTTATAAATAATCATGAAAATAAATATAACTGCTTCTTCACGTTGACCTTTATATTAAAATAACCAACGCACTTTAATTAGAGACTCCCACGGTAAACTGATGAGTCCCATTTATCTGCAGCCGTCGTAAATCCAAAACACGAAATTAGAAACCAAGTTAAGTCCGTTCCCTTCTCACAATAACATTTTAGTCAAGAGCGACAGAGACACCACGCCTAATTTCGTTCTGCGATTACCACGTAGCTTTTGAATTTTCTCGGGATCCGGTTGCCGAATAAGTATTCCCTCAGGATGGAGCAGGGTTGCCAAGTTACCAACAGAGGTTTTTAGATATGAAGGGAAATATTCACAAATCAAAGATATTTGCAACATTAACATAATATAATGAAAATAATTGTCATAATTATAAATTAATCAATCTCAAGCATCTGCTCGTTTCATTCAATTTTAATTATACCTGTTTAAGTTTTCCTTGGGAACGGCTCGGACGGCATAATAAAATATGTCAGGCAATGGACATCTTTCATTAAAAAAAACCGGTCAAATGCGAGTCGGACTCGCCCACCGAGGGTTCCATATTTAAGATTTTCATACGATTTGGAGCGCCGTTCCTTGCATAAAGACTCTGTTTTTTTTTATGTATAGTTTCAGATTTTTCCCTATACTTGTACATAGTATAAGACGGTACTACTTGCCAAATTTCATAGTTACAGGACGGAAAATATCCTATAAATTTTGATTCCCTTGAGAATGTCAAAATATACTTTTTTTGCGGCTTTTTTTACGTTAATTTAGAAGTTTTATTTTCTCACAGCTTCAAGAGACTGTAGACCTGAGTATATGGTTTTACTTTCAACTCGATACATCCACGCTTTCTCGAGATAAAGGGTCTTGACAGACAGACGGATGGACAACAAAGTGATCCTATAAGGGTTCCGTTTTTTCCTTTTGAGCTACGGAACCCTAAAAATTACGCTTCCAGACCAATAGACCAAGAAAACATCCAGATTCTATTTTTATTTTTTACTATTTCGTCCCATTGTGTGATGAGCGCGAGTATTTTTTCCCGAATCTTCGATGTGTTTTATATATTCAAGTATGTATTTATCTATATAAGTATGTTTATCTTTGTTCCAGTACCCATAGTACAAGCCTTGAGCTGAGTTTGGGACTAGTCAATTTGTGTGATTGTCCCCTAATATTTTTTTATGTATTATATACTAGTGACCCGCCCTCGCTTCACTTCGGTTTATGTGCGTTTACTGTAACAATCCTGTATCCAAAATGTATTATACATATAAATCTTCCTCTTGAATCACTCTATCTGTTGCTGAAAACTGCATTAAAATCCGTTGAGTAGTTTAAAAGATCTAAGCGAACAGACAGCGGAAGCGACTTCATTTTTAACCGACTTCAAAAAAACAAAAAACCGCCTTCAAAAACGCAAAAATAACTTCTTTTAAAATTGTAAAAAAAAACCATACGGTGGAACGTATAACCTCCTCATTTTTTGAAGTCGGTTAAAAAGGAGGAGGTTATACGTTCCACTTATATTTTTTTTATGTATGTTCACCGAAAAAATATTTTTTAGTTTGATAGAGTATACTTCCGAGGTGGTCCCATTGTCACCAAATCTGAATCTGATGAGGGGATCAGTGAGGAATTGAGGGAACTCCTCAAATATTGTAGGCAAACATATAGCGATTTTAGTATTTTTAGTAACAAGTCCAGTATTTGCATTCAGAAAGTATCATTTGGTGAAGTGGAACTTATGATGAAGACCACGGATGGCCACCGGAACTCCTCAAAGGTACTGCTTTCAAGGGTGGCGATAAGATATCTCGATTAAGATAGTTGAGCGACTACAACGAACAATATTTACTTGTTGAAATATGACTATGACTTTCCCACGGCGTTGCTTGCGGCGCGCTTGAAATAACTTAAAGTTTCATATCAACCAAGAAGTGGGACTACGTAACAGCGTATTATGAATTATGATAACTAAAAAGTGTAAAATAAAATAAATGTTTTAAAAAACAAAAAACCGCCTTCAAAAAATAACTTCTTTTAAAATTATAGGTACCTAATAGGTTAGTCCAACTGAAGTCGGCGACCACAATATTTTCAACAAAAAAGCCGACATCAGTTGGACTAACCTATTAGGTAGAAGTCATTTTTTGCGTTTTTGAAGGCGGTTTTTTTTATACTATGTAAAGATAAAGAAGATACATTATTCATTTTTAAGTTTATTTTTGGTTGGTAACCCTGTCAGAAGAGCTGCCATCAGCATAATCCCGGGTGTTACACAACGGTGTCTGTACGTAGATTATATAATTGTATAATTTGCGTATGTAAGACGCGAAATTCGAGACCGCTCGTAAACTTCGAGTGAATTCAAGGAACGTCGTGTTTCGGCTTCGAGTTTGGAGCGGTGATCGATTTTGTATTAGTTAGGTTAGGTATCATGGGTGTATCGGATGTGGGGAATTTAATATAGATAAACAATTACGGTTCTTGGTAATGCTGCATATTTACATAACAAAGTCGCGTCCCGCCATTCTACGGAACGGATTTTAATTAGGTTTTCATCAATAGATAAAGTGATTCGAGAGGAAGGTTTTTATACGTACATACATACCTTCACGCCTGTCTCCCAATGGGGTAGGCAGACACTATGGAACGGCAGGTGCCCCGGTCTAAACATACAACTTTCGCTTCCTCTACATTCATCACCCTCTTCATGCTCGTACGTCTGTTTCGGGTGGTTTTAATTTGGCCCTTATTCAGTACATCGCTAATCTGATCACCGTACGTCCCCTACCGACATCTCCGCTCACTCTCGCTCGCCGTGTCTCTTTCGTAACTCTTCATTCATAAATGACCAAACCATCTTAGCATACCCTTTTCGATCTTAGTCACTACATCTTCTTTCAATCCACATCGTTCTCGGATCTCGCTATTTTTTACTCTATCTATTATCCTAAAGGTAGCGGTTCGCGCCGCGACAGAGACAAGCGGTCGCTTGTCTCTGTCGCGGCGCGAACCGCTACCTTAACTCCACACATACTTCTCAGAGGTTTAATTTCTACTGCATTAATCCTGCTTTCGTTCTTCATAAGGTTTGTATGTAGGTACATAATGTATAATACATTCTGGATTATGTGCTGGTGTTACAGAAAACTCACATAAACTGAAGCGAAGCGACAGCGGGTCGCTAGTATTTAACATGTGAAAGTTTACTTGTTTTTATTGTTTATACAAGCTTTTTATTAACTTGCAAGTATGTTGTCATTTTAAGTCAAACCTTGTAAGTCAATGATGAAACAGTTCCCGTTGATGGACTCGGCTGAAATTTGCACCAAATAGGTATCTACTATGTAACCGACGATGACGATGCAATATCATGGTATCTAAGAGGTGATCTGATGATGGATTCGGAAGGTGTCTACAGGATCGCCGCTATGCTTAACGTAGTCCCACCGTGTTGGGACTTATTAGCTTGGTCTTGATAAGCAGATAATGATTTTGCAAAAAAAGTACAATCGGCAGCAAAAGCTTGTTCCACAAATGATTTATGACAGAAGCTTGTTGTTGATGAACGATTAGATGTTCGTCTTTCAAAAAGAAATTCAGCACATAGGATAATAGTATCATTAATTCAATTTTTATTGGACAAAAACAAATGAAAATAGCAACCTTAATGCCTGATGGCAGTAATGGCAAATAATTGTCGCCCATCCGTTGCCGCACTTACCATGTGTTTATACTATTCATTTTATAGTATAAAACAAAATTACTATCAGACTAATAACCTGCTCTATGCTCGTAAAAAATAAAAATATTCATCCCATAAAAACGCAGTATCTCTTATTTTCCACATTCGTACGCAGTAAAGTTTTATTTCCCATCATTATACAAAACAACATAAACCCCAAGTTATTTATAACTTGGTGAGTTAGGTTCAGGGGTTGTCTGTGTTCTATTTATGTTTCACCAAATTCATAAATGTGAAAAAGGGGCCAAGTACGCTAAAGGAGTGGAGACTAATGATCTCCATTTATACAAGTTTCAAGTTTCGAATTGGTTTAGGTTTTTGAGGAATTAATGAATACGTAATGAAATATTGAAATTAATTTTGGGTGAGAACTATAAAAGCTTTTATTATGAAATTAATAAATCTATATATATAACACAAGAAACTGACTAGCTGACTGATCGATCAACGTACAGCCGACACCGGTGGACCTAGGTACTTGAAATTTGCGTATGTAAGACGCGAAATTAAAGACCGCTCGTAAACAGGGAGTGAATTCAAGGAACGTCTAGTTTCGGAATATTGCACTAAGAAAGGATTTTCTGTAAATCGACCCGCAACGGGAAGAAATAGGGGAGTAGCGGAAAACTAATGATACGCGTACGAAGTCACAGGCGTCCTCTAGTATTAGCATAAAAGCTTATCAAATTTAATTGACAACAATTCATATGTGCTAAGGTAGTAAAATAAAATACCGTTTGTAGATTTTACACTGCTGATTACAGTAAAAATATTTTTGTTTTTTTTATGCAGTAGTTTTTTTTTATATTTAGGAAAAACAGTAAAAAAAAGTTGGATTGTGAATGTTAGGAATACACTTATAGTGCCCTTAGCCCATTTAATACCACAGTAATTGAAAAAAATATACAACTGTATTATCCATTTTTCATCTGTCTGACGGATTACTTGATTCTAACGACACGCTTTCGATTCTCGTATACTATTGTTTTGATATACGCTATTTAAAATGAAAGTGACTAACGGATTTGTAAAAGCGGATAGCCGCAATCTGCCCAAAGGCGACGAATTTATGTTGTTACAGTTGTTATGGTTGACAAGTGACATGACATGACAGTCAGTTCTGTTTCTGTTTAAAGTTACTTTTTTTTATTTTATATCATGCTAAGATCACGACATCAGTATTCCTAACTTTGTATATACCTACGGTCTTTTTAATGACTATTTCTTTAATAAACCATTAACGACGAATTGAAGTTATATTATAAACGCGAAATAACAAAAATGTTTTTTTTTTTAAATGTTGTCAATTGTAGAACTGATTTTAATTTGTTACGCGTCGCACGGAGCTCAGTTTAAATGTCCTTTTCATTTCCGAACTTGGCTTGGCATACTGCCTTGAGCCATAATTGTACTTTAGGCCCGGTGTTTACACCACTCGGTAGGGGCTAACGATAGTTTAAGCCGAAGTTTACTAGCGAAGTTTGTAATGACAGCTTTGCCGGTGATGGCAGCCAATATTGAAGGATAACATTCTAATGACATATTAGAACTTAACAGTTTAAACAGTTGAACGGATTTTGATGATACTTAGATTTAAGAGAACACATTACAGGCAACCATTTTCCATAGATGACGACACGTTAGCCTGGTTTGCAGTAAACTTGCAAAGCTAGCGGTCCCGGGTTCAAGTCCCGGTAAAGGCAGATATTTGTGTGATAAGCACTAGTACTTGTTCCTGAGTTTTTGATGCTGCCTGTATTTAAGTATGTTTTCTCAATAGAAGTATGTTTTTCGTTGTCTAGTACAGTCAAGGACTTTAATTGTTAGGCCACTATGGAACCCTGACATAATGACAGCGTAAAACCACATGACAGAATTTACGCTTAAATGAATGATTAACGTTATGCGACAGGGTTCCATAGTGACAACAATTAAAGTCCTTGACGGTACCCATAGTACGGTCACGGAAGTTAATTTGCTACCCATTTCAAAGAAAATCTGCTTGAAGTGTCATTGTCATTAGAGATGCCAAGTTATTTGTAATTGATAGGAAACTCAATCTTATTGTTGTAGAATGTCAGATTGAATTTGGAACTAAGGTGGGTCACAAATTAAATTCCTTGACTGTACAAGCCTAGAGCTTAGTTTAAAACTAGATAAATTTGTGTGAGATTGTCCCCTGATATTCACCGTAAAACGGGGTGAGTAGCGATGAAGGGGTGAGTAGGGTCACAACCTAAAATGAAGCATATGTCACTAATTTTAAGACTGAAATTATTTCCAATAGACGTAACGTTATTGACCATTTAATAATTGTTCTTATTTGTAACAAGTTATGACTTATTTTAGGTTGTGTCCCCACTCACCCCGTTTTACGGTAAGTATTTATTATAGATAAATCCCTTGAGGAACGTGATCATTACAACAGAACAATGATTAAAAACATAATCGATTCATATTGTTGTGAAAATGTGAACATACATAAAAAAAATACAAACGCGATGAATAGAGCTCCGCCTTTGTTTTTCTTAATTCGGATAAAAAATAACGCACACACGTCACGTTGCTTGTGTCAGATTAAATATTAGTTGCGATTATAATTTATTTTATCTACATCCATATCATAACTTCCCTACAACATGTTCAGAAGCGATAAGCAAATCGCCTATATTAAGAAACCTGTATATGTAATATCTAACTGATGGTAAAAACCGGATGAAATCCGTTCAGTCGTTTTTGAGATCATCGCAAACATACAGACAGACGCTGCGGGGGACTTTGTATAATAATATGTAGTGATTTTTAAATGAATTCCATACGTATGTTAATGTCAAGCGGAAGTGATTAATTGTTATCATTCAGCCAATAAGTATAATTACCATCACAAATCACATTTTATTACTTAGTAATAGCGTAAATCATATAAACATTTATGTGTATGGCGAACCAGTGAAACTGTCTGGTTGATAGTGTAAATAAACTAGTTTTATTGATAATTCACGTAGTTTATCAATCTAACCATGATATTTAGGGTTTTGTGAAGGTTACATCTAAGTTTTACTGGCTGGTTAAGGGCCGGTAAAGACGGACTGCATTTGAACTGCAACCCAGCTGCAAAATGGCAGTTCGAGGGCAGTTCTGATGCAGTTCACGTAACTGCACGCCAACTGCAACCGGACTGCGCAGTCCGCTTGCAGTTGGCGTGCAGTCAACCTAAGCGGCTGCGCAGTTGGTTTGCAGTTTTAATGCAGTTACATCAGAACTGCCCTCGAACTGCCATTTTGCAGC
This sequence comes from Acleris literana, assembly GCA_946894065.1. Taxonomy (NCBI): domain Eukaryota; kingdom Metazoa; phylum Arthropoda; class Insecta; order Lepidoptera; family Tortricidae; genus Acleris; species Acleris literana. Next base: position 2,836,177 of record OX335690.1, read on the forward strand.
TGGGTTGCTGTTAAAATGCAGTCCGTCTGTACTGGCCCTAATACCTCACTGATTTTCGAAGCGATAGTTCAAAAAGGGGTAGAATTGTTTTGTTTTGAGGGGCTTCAGTTGCCTGCCTACATGTATCGGGATAGTATAAGCCCATGTAAAATTTTGTATTTATACTAAATAAATAACGGACGAAATAAATAAAAAGATGATACTAGTGCAGTATTTATTTAAACTAGCCTAGGGCAGTAAAAGTTGAGTTAGGGAAGCTAAGAAGAGGAAGCCGCTATTGCATGCTTCCACAGTTCCGTACCCGAAGGGTAGCCCGACGGAATCCTATTCCACCCTATTCAATAAATTGAAAATAATGAAGATCAACGTATTTTTATTTTTGTTGTTTCGTAAAAGCAGTCAAACATACACGGAAGTTAATTTGCTACCCATTTCGAAGAAAATCTGCTTGAAGATGTCATTGTCAATACAGATGCCAAGTCATTTGTAATTGATAGGAAACTCAACCTTATTGCTGTAGAATGTCAGATTGACTTTGGACCTAAGGTGGGTCACAAATTAAATTCCTTGAGTGTACAAGCGTCAAAGGACAATGCCAGGTCTCCATAGAAGCTTTGGCGTAAGAAAAAATTGTGACGGATAATTATAGAATTGGGTTTAATTGATGTAGAATAGTGTGTTAGTTTTTCTGAAGACTGTCTAAAAAAATATTTAGAAATAATCGTAACAACACGTTACTGGCAAGATGTCTTATTTACAAAGTATCTTAATAGATGGCTCTATTTTTTGTATAAGTTTCCTAAATGTGTAAGTAATAAAATACTGAATTTAAATCTTATACAAAACAGGTTATATCAACATCTTTCGTATCCGCGGGCCTTTTATAAAAAGTTTTTTTTTTTTTACTTTAAGCATTACATGTTTTCTTATTGTATACTCGTCCCAAACTACAGAGCAGTTTGTCGGCACTTACTCCTGGAAATCATTTTATGAATAACGCTCACAAGTAACACTTAACAGAAAAAATGTAATCTACGCACTAGTTAATTTAACCTAATTTAGTTTGACATATAAAACTTTTTTAATTTAGACTTAAATACATTTGGCTTTATTTCGTTTAAGTCATTAATGAGTTCGCTGGGTAGTTCATTGAATATTTGAGGAATCAAATAATTACTTGCATTAGTGTTTTAAGCCAAGATCTGGCATTGTCGTTTGGCATGATTATGATACGAGCCCTGACGAAAAACAACAAATACTAAAAAACGGCCAAGTGAGAGATGAACTCGCGCTGATTCGATTGGAAATCGAATTCAAATCAGAATATTATAATACGTAGGTATCTACTGTGCGGAGGTACGGTACGGAACCCTTGGCATTACCGGATTTTTTTTACTTCTATTGCCAATTGTAGTGCAACACGTCGTGTGCCGAAAGGTCGTCGGTTCAAATACCGCTAGAGTCAAACTGTGTGAGAGCACGCGAATGTTTGTATTCAGATCATAGTCATACCCACAACAAATACACATTGTGTTGAAATGTCGTTACATAACCTAAAAAAAATCACGGATAAAATTAGAGGAAAGGGAAAAAATAACAATTTTATAACAAAAAAGCATGTTTTTATTTAATATTATGTTTGAATTCAGTCAAAAAAATATTTTGTATCATTACAGTAAAATAAAATAAATTAAAAACAATTGACTACCGCTTTAATTATGTTGTATTTTCCTTAAAATGTGCATTTTTAACAATTATAACAAAAAATACTGGTTTATTTAAAAAAATACAATTTATGTTGCACCAAACTCAAAATGAAGTATTAGAAAACAATTAAAAACATCAATTTCAAGGTAACAATAATAACTCTTTTATTTATATGACCCAAGCTGTTATTAATATCTGACTTACAATGTATAAAATACGTTATTGTTATTAGTCTAGTTGTTTTTTGCGTTCATCTAAATTTGTCCCTGAGTGTATAAACTCAACCTAACATGGTATAATTAATGATTTTAAATTAAAATAGCTCAATGATAAATACAAGGTCACAAATACATACAGAGGCTCTATTCTATTCAGTAAAACGATATTGCTTTCGACATGTTATAATATTGTTAACATTACGATAGCTCTTATTTAGGTACTTGACAGTAATAGCGGCCAAGTTCTATACAGAACGATAACACGGTTACATATCACAAGGTCGACTTTCCTTTCAAACTGTTTAATTTCTTCGATTTTTTATAAGTTAGAAACAGGGCTCGGAACCGGTTTAAAAATACCGGTTAATACCGGTTTATTTTGGTTCTGCGCCGAACTTTTCTAGGGAACGCGAACGTTTAAAGAACTTTATTTTAACCTTTATTAACCGGTTTAATCCACGAGCGGCGAGTCAAGAACCAACGCTTTCGTTGCAACTTGTTTTTTATTTAAACTTGTGATGTGTCGTTTCTTTTCCTTATTTTTTGTGTTATATTTATGTGTTATTGTTGTGAATAAATGTTTTCTATTATATTCTATTCTATTCTAAGACGAGCGCGATTAAACTTCTAGATCAAACGGTTTTTTTTTAGCTCAAAACCGGTTAATTCGAATAAAGGTTCCCCTAAAAACCGGTTTCTGCGAACAGAACCGAAATGAAAAGGTTTTGCGTCAAGTACACGGTTTGAAAATTTTACCGGTATCCGAGCCCTGGTTAGAAATGCATTTTTGTCTAAAACCGTAACTTTCCAGGATTGAAAAGGAAACGCATTTCTAACTTACATTTTTGCAAAAATAAAACAGTTTGAAACCAAAATTTAAACTTAACTTGTAATGGATTACCGCCATAAACATCTTTACACGGTATAAAACAAAGTCACTTCCCGCCGATGTCTCTGTATGAAAGCTTAGCTCTTTCCAACAACGCAACGGATTTTAATGAGGTTTTTATCAACAAATAGTAATTCAACGGGAAGGTTATGTCTGGTTATATATAAGTATTAGGGTGGTCCAAAAAACAAGTGTGTAATATTGTTTCTCCACAAGTTTCTTTTTATTTCAAAATACACGAAAATAAGGTATACCTAGTTTTATTGCAATTTAATAAACTTTACAAGTCGCCCATAATGTTAAAATTGTTTCATATAAAAATGTATAGACACACATCTAATAAAGATATCGAATGAGAAAGCCTTTGGACGGATCATGACACTGTATTCCGAGCTGCAGCAGGAGGCAAACAATATTCTACTTCTGTTTTTGGTTTTTGTTAAGTTTACTAGATATCGTTTTGTATGAGAATGAGATCTTTTTGGTATAAACTAAACGCTCTGGGCGACCAGTAAACGATCACATAACAAGTTTATATTTGACACATAAGTAACTTATTTATAGCAAACAAAAATAAGCCTTGTGGAGGAAGGATTTGATATACTTTTTTTTTTCATCATACTATTTTGGACCACCCTAATAAGTATATGTCTGGTTTTTGTACGGGTGTTGCAGAAAACTCACATGTACTTAACGAAGCGAAGCAAGGGCGAGTCGCTAGTTATTGAATAGTTACAAATTTAATAAAATTACTTTTAACTGATGAATTTTCGGAATAAACCTGTGGTTAACCACCGGCTCAAATTTGTGACCACCCTTTTTTCACTAATTTTAAAATACTAAAGAAATATATTATTTAAAATTGAGGATAAATTATCTCAAACTTAATTTCTGGAAAAAAAATGATACAAAAAAAAACTAAACGGCGAGGGAGACCACAGGTTAAACAGTTTGGAACCAAAATTCGTGTGTTACCCTCTTCAACATTTATAATATTAATAAGGATTTATCACGTTTTAAGTTTCAATATAAATTAACGCTACGCTAATTGGCGGATACCTGACAGGTTTTTTAGCAAGTGACGTCATTACAATCTTCATTATCATTCAGTGGTAGAACTGGCGGAAGTCGCCTTGGTGCACGAGGTTTTTGCGTGGAAATCGTGGAATGCATGTTATTTAACATATTCAATGTGATCAAATAAGTTAATACCAGTACCATGTTTTGTCGGACAAGTCATTAGTATGTATTGTATGTAAACAATATATTGTATTTAAACAGCTACATTACATTAATATTAAAATTAGTATACCCTAAGAATATCTTTTGCACGTCGTATAGCATTTCAGTTATTTAGCGATTCAGACTTTTTGAGATGTACTCGTAAAGTGATCTGCCCCCTATTTCACCATCCTGACAATGACAGGTGACATTTCAGTGTATATGGCGCAGGTTATATATGAAACCCAGTGATGTATCGGCGTGTGAACTTTCCAATGTATACCGAATTGTCCACTGTCACGTATCATTGTCGAGATGGTGAAATAGGGGGCTGGACATATTGCGATGTAGTCAGATCGAGATGGAGTCACAAAGCGATCTGCGCCCTATTTCACCATTCTGACAATGATAGAGTGCAGGTGACATTTCAGTGTACATGGCACAGCTTATATGAAACCCAATGATGTATCAGCGTCTTGACTTTGCAATGTATGCCGAATTGTCACCTGTCACATGTCATTGTCAAGATGGTGAAATAGGGGGCTGGACTCATTGCGATGTAGTCACATACCATCTGCCCCCTATTGCACCATCACGTCAATGACAGGTGATAGGTCACATTTCAGTGTAAATGGCGCAGTTTATGTGATACCCAGCCATGTATCAGCGTGTTAACTTTGCAATGTATACCGAATTGTCACCTGTCACATGTCATTGTCAAGATGGTGAAATAGGGGGCTGGTCGAATTAGCTACCTAGTCATATCGAAATGTGGACAGAAAGCTTCTATCCTAAACCACCAAGCGTCTATTATCATTGTCACTTCACTTCCCAGCAGAGAATTCCATTTCATTCTAGAATACAGAATATAGTATGGGCAATTTTCATAGAAATCTCTCCGTCTGGCACCGAACTAAGTTAACGACAGGGACGCAATAAAAACAATTTTAGGGTTGTCGATAAGGAAATTTAAAAAGTCCCCGCCTTATTCTATTACGCTGAAGTGCTTTCAACGATTATTCGGTAGAAGCGAGCTTTTTATCTGATCGCTAATGTACAGGAAAAGTTGATTGTTGGAATTGCCAGGGAAAATGTTACTTTATTATGATAAAACATTGGTATAGGAATTTGTGTCGCAAATATATGTTGCCAATGCATATAAATTGTATTAAAAACTAACAACCCGCCCTCGTTTCACTTCTGTTTTATTCAAGTTGAAATTCCTGAAATTTTTATTTAAATTCGTCGAGCAGTGGGGTTCGGAACCTTTATGGGACAAACTCTGATAGACAGACATACAAAAAATGTAAAAACACTCATTAATGAATAGGCTATAATTTATTCATTGGTATGTATGAATACAGGGTGTCCGAAAATAATATTTCTGTCCTTTTAATCAATTCACGACAACGCACAAAAATAAACTAAATTCGAGAGCTATCCAAGTAAATGCGGGCACTAACAACGCCAAATGAGGAGAAAATTTAAAAATAACTTTACATACATAATCTCACGCCTTCGTTCCCAGAGTGGGGTAGGCAGAGCTTCAGAATTACAAACATCTCTAAAAACTTGTTGATTATTCTATAACCACAATTTGCACAATAAGGTTAAGATGTTTACCAGCGTATTAGTGACAGGTTGCAAGCCCATGGCCTAACAGTACTACAAGCCTTTATTCCCTTAGTCGTCTCTTACGACATCCACGGGAAGACATGGAGTGGCACTATTCTAACTCGGCAACCACACGAGGAGAAAATAACTTTAATTTGGCAATATCTTGAAAACGGTGTAACTTTTACTGAGGTCATGGTAGGTTGGTTTGGTTTGTATTAGGCTGGATAATCTCGAGCGTCACTATATCGTGCCCTTACCTTACGTAGAAGTAGATAAACTCTCTGCTCAGCACCTGACGTAAAAACCAGTTTTTTTTAAATTCAATCCTGAATACAATTATTATTTTAACTCCCGCGATCTCTAAACCGCTAATTTGATATCGCTAACGTTATCAGAAAGCCAACCATAGTTTTACCAGTTTCGTCACGGTGATAACAGCTCTGTAACGAGGTTTTACATAAAATTATATATTTTTAAACATTTATCCAAATCAAGGGCTTTCGCCTTTATTCGTTGAATTCGTTAACAGCTAATCCCGTGGAAACTTAATAATCCACCGATATAACAATGGGCACGGACAGCTAGTACTTAATATAAATAAGTAAATATGCATTTAGGTTGACGGAAATAATAATAAATAAATCCCGGGAATTTTATTAGTAAATTAAGTCCGCCTCCATAACCTTCCGTGGTTTCACCTGATGGTTCCTACGGAAGACCAGCGCTGACTTTAAAGCATTACGCTGAGTTGGGACCATTTCGTGGCTATTTCCTTTTTTACCCGACTGCCGAAGGAGGGTAATGTGTTTCACAGCCTATATATGTATGTTTGTTCCTTTGTGGCACTATAAAATCTAAACCCGTTGTCCGATTTAGATGATTCTTATGTCAATCGATTTGTCTTAATCTGGTGAGTATCACTGAAGATATGACCGTAATCAAAAGTCAATATGGCGATAACCAGACGCCATATTGTGCAAATTAAAAAAAAAAGTCTACCAAGTATGACAAGTGGGGTATCATTGAATAGGGATTTAAAAATCATCTTTAGATTTCTTTCATCATTTTTAATTTTTAATGATCATTTAGGATTTATAACGATTTAAAGTTGGTTAGCAACTGCACAGTCGGGTTTTGAAAGCTTGCTTTTTGTTAAAGTTATGTACGTTTTTATCTGTTCTTGTTTATGTTTATCACGAATAAATGATTTTCTTTCTTTCTTCTTTCTTCCATATCACTGAACAACAACAGCTATTGTCTAGGACTTACCTATTTTTGTTTTTATATCTAAGCATTGTGATATGTGTGGGAACTGGAGGATCTTCCGCCACTTCTTGCTCTTGCCCTTATTGCTATCGGAGCCACCTGAGGACAAATAGACACACGTTAGACAACTTTTAATCGTGTGGAGAAGGCAAATGAGACGCCATGGTACCGTCGCAATACATCACGACACGGGAATTGTCCAACGCTTTCACCAAAATTCAAAATATTATTCAGTAAATTGGCCACATGAGGGCTCTTTTACACGTCGGTAATATAGAGTGAATCTATCACCGCGTCGGACAAGACCATCATTGCGGAGAAGAAGCGCCCTTCAGCTTCAGGCAGCACAACTTTGAACGAGCTTCCCCTTAAGGCCCAGCCACACTGCTTGCGTGACGTGCACGTGCACGTGCGCGTTCGCTTTCCACTGCGTTGTATAGTGACATGTCGCAATGAGAATTCATACTATACAACGTAGTGGAAAGCGAACGCGCACGTGCACGTGCACGTCACGCAAGTGGGTTTGCCTTTAAGAAGAAAGTTCGCGAACGAAGAAAAAATGAATAGTGACATAAACATAGCGAAGAAAGCAAAGAATCTGGCCAAACTTAATCCGACTTCCCTCATAAATATAAAACACTGAAAACAATATAAAAAAGAAAATCCAATAGGTACTGAAGGAAAAATCGCTGAAAGTTTAATTAAATCTACTGTCGAATATTCGGGCCGTTTTCAGTCTGTTGAAGCGGAAATTTAGAAAGCGTTAGTTATATTATAATCCAGCATTTTCAAGTAACTTTAGATACAAAAAAGGCTATAAAAGATGTCTGTGAACCTAGCATATCAATTTCTGGAATCTCAAAATTTAAACACAGTTCTAGTAGCATCCCCAATAGTTCTACAGTTCTACATATTTATTTTCGATAGTTCTGCTTTTTTTTTCAAAAAAACGATTTTTTCAAAATGAGATGCTAACTTCACATTTCACCTTTTAGCATCTCACCAGTTCTCGATGCCTGGGCCCTAAATACGTCAGAAAATGCATAGTTCTGTGGTCTGGAGTCGACATAGCAATAGTTCTAGCCAAAAAACGAAAAAATATAAATGATATGCTAACTTCGCATTCCGCCTATTAGCATTTCAGCAGTTCTCGTTGCCTAGGCTTCAAATACGTCAGAAAATGCATAATTCTGTGGTCTGGAGTCGATACAGCAATAGTTCTTGGTAAAAAAAACATAAAAATCTAGACATATGTTGGGATGCTGTAGATTTTAAGATAGTTCTGCATAGCATCTCAGCGGTTTTCAATAGCAACCCTACAAATACATATGAAACTGCACAGGTCTATGGTCTGGAGTCGATACAGCAAAAGTTCTGGCTCAAAAACCATTAAAATCTAGACATATACTAAGATAATAGAACATTTAAGATAGTTCCACATAGCATCTCAGCCATTTTCGATAGAACCACTACAAATAAGCATGAAACTGCAGAGTTCTATAGTCTGGAGTCGATACAGCAAAAGTTCTGGGTCAAAAAACATTAAAATCTAGACATATACTAAGATATTAGAACATTTAAGATAGTTCTACATAGCATCTCAGCCATTTTCGACGGAACCACTACAAATAAGCATGAAACTGCAGAGTTCTATAGTCTGGAGTCGATACAGCAATAGTTCTGGCTCAAAAAACATTAAAATCTAGACATATACTAAGATAATAGAACATTTAAGATAGTTCTACATAGCATCTCAGCCATTTTCGATAGAACCGCTACAAATAAGCATGAAACTGCAGAGTTCTATAGCCTGGAGTCGATACAGCAAGTGTTCTGGCTCAAAAAACATTAAAATCTAGACATATACTAAGATAATAGAACATTTAAGATAGTTCTACATAGCATCTCAGCCATTTTTGATAGCACCGCTACAAATAAGCATAAAACTGCAGAGTTCTATAGTCTGGAGTCGACACAGCGAAAGTTCTGGCTCAAAAAACATTAAAATCTAGACATATACTAAGATAATAGAACATTTAAGATAGTTCTACATAGCATCTCAGCCATTTTTGATAGCACCGCTACAAATAAGCATAAAACTGCAGAGTTCTATAGTCTGGAGTCGACACAGCGAAAGTTCTGGGTCAAAAAACATTCAAATCTAGACATATACTAAGATAGTAGAACATTTAAGATAGTTCTACATAGCATCTCAGCCATTTTCGATGGAACCACTACAAATAAGCATGAAACTGCAGAGTTCTATAGTCTGGAGTCGATACAGCAAAAGTTCTGGGTCAAAAAACATTAAAATCTAGACATATACTAAGATAATTGAACATTTAAGATAGTTCTACATAGCATGTCAGCCATTTTCGATAGCACCGCTACAAATACGTATGAAACTGCAGAGTTATATGGTCTGGAGTCGATACAGCCAAAGTTCTGGGTTAAAAAACATTAAAATCTAGACATAAACTAATATAATAGAACTTTTAACATAGTTCTACATAGCATCTCAGCCTTTTTCGATAGAACCGGTACAAATAAGCATGAAACTGCAGAGTTCTATGTTCTGGAGTCGATAAAGCAATAGTTCTGGCTCAAAAAACATTAAAATCTAGACATATACTAAGATATTAGAACATTTAAGATAGTTCTACATAGCATCTCAGCCATTTTCGATAGCACCGCTACAAATACGTATGAAACTGCAGAGTTATATGGTCTGGAGTCGATAAAGCAATAGTTCTGGCTCAAAAAACATTAAAATCTAGACATATACTAGGATAATAGAACATTTAAGATAGTTCTACACAGCATCTCAGCCATTTTCGATAGAACCGCTACAAATAAGCATAAAACTGCAGAGTTCTTTAGTCTGGAGTCGATACAGCAATAGTTCTGGCTCAAAAAACAATAAAATCTAGACATATACTAGGATAATAGAACATTTAAGATAGTTCTACATAGCATCTCAGCCATTTTCGATAGCACCGCTACAAATAAGCATAAAACTGCAGAGTTCTATAGTCTGGAGTCGACACAGCAAAAGTTCTGGGTCAAAAAACATTAAAATCTAGACATATACTAAGATAATAGAACATTTAAGATAGTTCTACAAAGCATCTCAGCCATTTTCGATAGCACCGCTACAAATACGTATGAAACTGCAGAGTTATATGGTCTGGAGTCGATACAGCCAAAGTTCTGGGACAAAAAACATTAAAATCTAGACATATACTAATATAATACAACTTTTAACATAGTTCTTCATAGCATCTCAGCCTTTTTCCATAGTATCGCTACAAATAAGCACGAAACTGCAGAGTTCTATGGTGTGGAGTCGACAGAGCAAAAGTTCTGGCTTATAAACATGTATATCTAGACATATACTTCGATGCTGGAACATTTAAGATAGTTCTACATAGCATCTCAGCCTTTTTCGATAGCACCGCTACAAATACGCATGAAACTGCACAGTGCTATGGTCTGGAGTCGATCCAGCAAAAGTTCTGGCGAAGAAAACATATAAATCTGGACATATGTTGATACTGTAATTTTTAGGAAGTTCTACATAGCATCTCAGCCGTTATCGATAGCAACGCTACAAATACGTATAAAACTGCAGAGTTCTATGGTGTGGAGTCGATAGAGCAAAAGTTCTGGCTTAAAAACATGTAAATCTAGACATATGCTTCGACGCCGGAACATTTAAGACAGTTCTACATAGCATCTCAGCCGTTTTCTATAGCACCGCTATAATTACGCAAAAAATGCACAGTTCTATGTTCTGGAGTCGATACAGTAATAGTTCCGGTTAAAACAACATTGAAATCTAGACATATACTGAGATGCTAGAACATTTAAGATAGTTCTACATAGCATCTCATCCTTTTTCGATAGCACCGCTACAAATACGCATGAAACTGCACAGTTCTATGGTCTGGAGTCGACCCAGCAAAAGTTCTGGCTAAGAAAACATATAAATCTGGACATATGTTGATATACTGTAACTTTTTAGAAAGTTCTACTTAGCATCTCAGCCGTTATTGATAGCAACGCTACAAATACGTATGAAACTACAGAGTTTTATTGTCTGGAGTCGATACAGAAAAAGTTCTGCGTAAAAAACCACGAAATTCTAGGCAAAAGTGGAGATGCTGTAACTTTTTAGATAGTTCTGCATAGCATCTCAGCGGTTTTTAATAGCACCCCTACAAATACGTATAAAACTGCAGAGTTCTATAGTCTGGAATCGATACAGCAATAGTTCTTATTAAAAAACCACTAAAATCTAGACGAAAGTGGAGATGCTGAATTTTTTAGATAATTCTGCATACAGCATAGCATCGCAGCGGTTTTCAATAGCAACCCTACAAATACGTATGAAAATGCAGAGTTCTATGATCTAGAGCCGACTCAGCAAAAGTTCTGGTTCAAAAAACATTAAAATCTAGACATAAACTAATATAATAGAACTTTTAAGATAGTTCTACACAGCATCTCAGGCATTTTCGATAGCACCGCTACAAATACGTATGAAACTGCAGAGTTATATGGTCTGGAGTCGAAACAGCCAAAGTTCTGGGTCAAAAAACATTAAAATCTAGACATATACTAAGATAGTAGAACATTTAAAATAGTTCTACATAGCATCTCAGCCATATTCGATAGAACCACTACAAATAAGCATGAAACTGCAGAGTTCTATAGTCTGGAGTCGATACAGCAAAAGTTCTGGGTCAAAAAACATTAAAATCTAGACATATACTAAGATATTAGAACATTTAAGATAGTTCTACATAGCATCTCAGCCATTTTCGACGGAACCGCTACAAATAAGCATGAAACTGCAGAGTTCTATAGTCTGGAGTCGATACAGCAAAAGTTCTGGGTAAAAAAACATTAAAATCTAAACATATATTAAGATATTAGAAAATTTAAGATAGTTCTACATAGCATCTCAGCCATTTTCGATAGCACCGCTACAAATACGTATGAAACTGCAGAGTTATATGGTCTGGAGTCGATACAGCCAAAGTTCTGGGTCAAAAAACATTAAAATCTAGACATAAACTAATATAATAGAACTTTTAACATAGTTCTACATAGCATCTCAGCCTTTTCCGATAGAACCGGTACAAATAAGCATGAAACTGCAGAGTTCTATGTTCTGGAGTCGATACAGCAATAGTTCTGGCTCAAAAAGTATTTTTTTTATAGATAGAGTGATTCAAGAGGAAGGTTTATATGTATAATACATGCATAATATAGTAGAGAAACATTGATAATTTAAGAGGTTTCTAATGTGATGTCGTAAATAAACACATTTTTTTTGCGCTTACATTGCAAACGCTGGCTAAACCTTAAGAGATATATCAAAATAATGTACTGAAGAATTGTAGTTCTTCAAAAACCCTAAAGAAAAGTCCGCGATGACATATTATGTTTATCTCATATCATAAGGTTGACTCACAGTACCCATTTTTATCTTTAAAATTTTATTAAAAAATATTAGGTTATTTGCGAAGCTATTTTCTCCAATTCAGTATATATTCTTATCCAGATAAATACGTTATTTACCTTGGGCATTTAATGGAAATTAAAATTGGCCTGTGCACTATATTATTTAAATAAATACTTTAGAAGATGTGGCAGATTCAAAATTACGCGCAACCTAAATTTGTATTATCAAAACGCTTGGCCGGGCCTATAGCCGCGCTTCGCCCTTTAGTACCTACAGCCTACAGCTTCCTATAGAAAAACTATTTTGGAATTATCAGACGTGACCGGAGCTCTCCTGTTACTTACTTATATTTATATTGATAAAGAAATACAAGCTTTTCTAATTATTAAATTACGGAAATGGGTAGGTAGTTAGATTGAGTCTAGGTTTTGATCAAAAGTTATTTTTGTGTATTTTCATATTTTTAAGTAGTTGAGCGACTATGACGAAGCTCATTTGGGTTTAAATATGACTATGACATTCCGGCGGCGTTGCCTGCCGCGAGCTTGAAATTTCATATAGTTTCTTATTAATTGAGAAGTGGGACTACATAACAGCATAAATAGGATCACTAAAAAGTATAAAATGAAATACATGTTTAAAAAAACAAAAAACTGCCTTCAAAAATGCAAAAAAACTTCTTATAAAATGGTAGGTAGGTCAGTCCAATTACTCGAACTGAAGTCGGCGTCCCACAATATTTTAAACCACAAGCCGACAACAGTTGGACTGACCTACCTACCATTTTATAAGAAGATATTTTTTGTATTTTTGAAGGCGGTTTTTTGATTTTATTGATAAAGAATAGTCAACATTTTAGGTTAAGTACTATTCTATATTAAAGTTTGTCGATTTAGCGTATAGGTAATAAAGTTTCTTAGACTTCAAAAGGTGATTAAAATTAAGGAAATTGTATATTTCTAATAATTTCTATTTAGAATAATCGAACAGTTTAGTGTTAGATATAGGGAAACAATTGTTTTGGGGGATTTTAACTTACACTCGGCCAATGCTAGTATCAATAGTTACTATGAATATTTTGTAGCTTTTTGTGAATTCGCTCAGAGAAATAAAGTCCCTAACTGTAATGGACGACAGTTGGATTTGGTTTTGAGTTCATTGAGCGGGACGGTGCGCGTGAGCGGCGCCGACGCACCGCTGGTGGCGGTGGACCCGCACCACCCGCCGCTGGCGGTCGCGGTGGCGCTCGGGGAGCGTGGGGAAGACGTTGACACAAACCCGCCCATTCAACCATCACCGTTGAAATGGAATTTTTACAAGGCTAATTTTTCTCTCATGTATTGTTTATTGCTCGATGCAAATTGGAAGGAACTTTATACTATTAAGGATCCAGACAAGGCGGTTATTTTTTTTTATAGTTTCATTTATGGGATACTGGAACAGTGTGTTCCTAAAAAAAGACAAAAAGGGGTAAACTCTAGGTACAACTATCCGGAATGGTATACAGTGGACATAATTCGCAACTTAAAATTAAAAGGTAGACTTCACGCGCGGTATAAGTCGAGTGGATTGCAATGTGATTACGATGCGTTTGCGAAGTGTAGGGCAAATGTGAAATTGTTAATAGAAAAAGCACACGCTTCCAAGGAGGATAAAGTACAGAGAGAGCTCACTAATGACCCTAAAGGTTTTTGGAGGTATGTGGGGTCAAAGAACGGGTCTAGAAGGCGAAATAGGATAACTAAAGACGGCAGTACTATTCCGGATTCTCAGTGTGCCAAGGAGCTAGCCCTGTACTTTCAGTCAGTGTATGATTCGCAGGTACCAAAATTAGATGTGGACGCAGCAGTGTCAGAAAGTAAGGCGGGGGCCGCGCGCGTGCATATTGGGCGCTTACGCCTGGAGCAAGTGGAGAAGGCGCTCGATCACCTTAAGCCGAAGCACTCAGCGGGACCTGATGGCATACCAGCGTATGTTTTTAGGGATTGCCGGGCAGTGTTGGCGGAGCCATTATTGCATGTTTTTAATTTATGCATTCAAGCATCGTTTTTTCCGCACCAGTGGAAGGTGACTCGAGTAGTACCTATACCTAAAGGAGGGCAGGGTAGTGAGGTGAGCGGCTTTAGGCCCGTGGCTATACTATCAACTGCGGCGAAGGTATTTGAGTCAATAGTTCAGAGTTGCATTTTCCAGCAAATGAGTAATCAGCTTGCAGAGGCACAGCATGGATTTCGGCCGGGTCGCAGCACTTCAACTAACTTGCTCAATTTTGTCACGTCGGTGGTGCCAGCAGTGGACCAGGGCAAACAGGTTGATGCCGCCTACTTCGACTTCAAAAAGGCTTTCGACATGGTCGACAATGATATCTTGCTTGCGAAGTTGGCGGCGATTGGCTGCACTCCGCAGACACTCAGGTGGTTTGCTAGTTATATGAGGGATAGGCAGCAGTTCGTAGATTACGCGGGATACAAGTCAGACCCCTACTATACTAGGTCTGGAGTAAGTCAGGGAAGTAATTTAGGACCGCTGCAGTTTATCATAATGGTTAATGATCTGCCTGAAGTAGTGGAGGGGGCCACTTGTCTTTTGTTCGCTGACGACCTAAAGTTGCTGCTTACTGTGGAGGACAAGTCGGATGCGGAGCGGTTCCAGAGAGACATAGATAGGGTAGTCGAGTGGAGCCGTAGAAACAAACTCTCCTTCAATACGTCCAAGTGTGCAGTGATTACCTTTGGCCGAAAAAAGTGTCCGGTCCACTACAGTTACGAAGTGGATGGAGCACCGCTTAGGAGAATTTCAACAGTGCGTGACCTGGGAGTAGAGATAGATATAGAACTAACGTTTCGTAATCACATTGTTAATATCTGTAAGAAAGCCTTTAGAAAGTTAGGTTTCATACTCCGTCGGGCTCAAGGATTTAAGAACATAAAAGCTATTTGCGCTCTCTACAATGCCCTAGTAAGAAGTTCGTTGGAATGTAACGCGATAATCTGGGCACCCTATGAAATAAAATATAATACCATGCTGGAGAAAATTCAGAATAAGTTTACCAGATACTTATACCTAAAACTATACTCAGTTTACCCCTACTACCCTTTGATGTACCCTACATTATTTGTATTAGGTATGGTCGGGTATAATAAATTAGAGACAAGGCGGGACCTATCGTTGGTCGTCTATATTATGGAGCTGTTGCGAGGCAAGCGTAGCAATCCAGACTTATTGCGACACGTCGCGCTGTGCGCCCCCGATAAGTACGTGGAGCGCAGGCGGCGGCCGCCGCTGCTGGCGCTGCCGCGCAGCCGCACCAAGCTGCTGGCGCGGGCGCCGCTCACGCGCGCACTCGCTACTCTCAACCGTATAGCCATTCAGATTGACATGTTCCATTGCACTCTGAGCGATTTTAAAAAAACGGCCTTGCACGTTATATGTTTTAGTACTTAAGGGGGTTTGGTTGGCCTTTTCTATCGCATTGGGTATTAAACCTGTAATGATAGATAAGTTGATGATGATAATAAATAAATAAATAAATAAAATAAATAAATTTCTTGGGTATTAAACAATTTGTGTTGAATTAAATTGGTGTTTAATTTAGGATTACGTGGTAAGTTTAGTTTATTTCGTGTACTGAAATAATTGTATAAATAAAAAATTATTTATGTAACTGGTACATAATGAAGCTTTTTAAGGTACGAGTGCCGAGGTTAGAGCGCGAGCTTGCGAGCGCTCTAATTACAGGCACGAGTACCTTAAGCGCTAATTATGAACCATTGCATACATAACTTTTTATACTAGCTTAAAATGATAATGACAAAAATAATCAATCGATAACTATTCTCGTATACTTTACTCGACTTTTCTGCTAGAACAAATTACCTTATCAGCAAAGTCATTTTCATTATTCCGATTGGCGTTAATAGTTTGTGAATTTTATTGTAAAGTAAAACAGTTCTGACAATTTATCACAAAAGTTGGAATGCCAAATTGTCCTAGCGGTACGCCAAAAAATGCTGCAAATGGTCGTAAAGGCATGAAAATTGGAAGGATTGATCTTTAGGCCATAATAATCAATTTGACCCGTACCGTAGCACGGAAGAAACAACGAAAACGGAGACGAGTTATGCCGTCATGTTTATTATGTATGGGAAAAAATAAAATTTTGCTGTATCGACTCCAGCGGGCCGATTATGGTCGTGTTTATCGACGTAGATAAGCGTAGATAAAACATTTGTCACTTTCTGACTAGCATGTAAGTGCGAGAGTGACGGAAGCTTTATCCACCGCGATAAAATTGACCATAATACGGGCTCAGACGATAGAACTGTGCAGTTTCAAGCGCATTTGTAGCGGTGCTATCGAAAACGGGTGAGATGCTATGTAGAACTATGTTAAAAGTTCTATTATATTAGTTTATGTCTAGATTTTAATGTTTTTTGACCCAGAACTTTGGCTGTATCGACTCCAGACCATAGAACTCTGCGGTTTCATGTTTATTTGTAGCGGTGCTATCGAAAAAGGCTGAGATGCTATGTAGAACTATGTTAAAAGTTCTATTATATTAGTTTATGTCTAGATTTTAATGTTTTTTGACCCAGAACTTTGGCTGTATCGACTCCAGACCATAGAACTCTGCGGTTTCATGTTTATTTGTAGCGGTGCTATCGAAAAAGGCTGAGATGCTATGTAGAACTATCTTAAATGTTCTATTATCTTAGTATATGTCTAGATTTTAATGTGTTTTGAGCCAGAACTATTGCTGAGTCGGGTCCAGGCTATAGAACTCTGCAGTTTCATACGTATTTGTAGGGTTGCTATTGAAAACCGCTGCGATGCTATGCTGTATGCAGAATTATCTAAAAAATTCAGCATCTCCACTTTCGTCTAGATTTTAGTGGTTTTTTAATAAGAACTATTGCTGTATCGATTCCAGACTATAGAACTCTGCAGTTTTATACGTATTTGTAGGGGTGCTATTAAAAACCGCTGAGATGCTATGCAGAACTATCTAAAAAGTTACAGCATCTCCACTTTTGTCTAGAATTTCGTGGTTTTTTACGCAGAACGTTTTCTGTATCGACTCCAGACAATAAAACTCTGTAGTTTCATACGTATTTGTAGCGTTGCTATCGATAACGGCTGAGATGCTAAGTAGAACTTTCTAAAAAGTTACAGTATATCAACATTATGTCCAGATTTATATGTTTTCTTCGCCAGAACTTTTGCTCTGTCGACTCCACACCATAGAACTCTGCAGTTTCATGCTTATTTGTAGCGGTTCTATCGAAAACGGCTGAGATGCTATGTAGAACTATGTTAAATGTTCTATTATCTTAGTATATGTCTAGATTTTAATGTTTTCTTAGCCAGAACTTTTGCTGAGTCGGCTCCAGGCTATAGAACTCTGCAGTTTCATGCTTATTTGTAGTGGTTCCGTCGAAAATGGCTGAGATGCTATGTAGAACTATCTTAAATGTTCTATTATCCTAGTATATGTCTAGATTTTAATGTTTTTTGAGCCAGAACTATTGCTGTATCGACTCCAGACTATAGAACTCTGCAGTTTTATGCTTATTTGTAGTGGTTCCATCGAAAATGGCTAAGATGCTATGTAGGACTATCTTAAATGTTCTACTATCTTAGTATATGTCTAGATTTTAATGTTTTTTGACCCAGAACTTTTGCTGTATCGACTCCAGGCTATAGAACTCTGCAGTTTCATGCTTATTTGTAGTGGTTCCATCGAAAATGGCTGAGATGCTATGTAGAACTATCTGAAATGTTCTATTATCTTAGTATATGTCTAGATTTTAATGTTTTTTGAGCCAGAACTATTGCTGTATCGACTCCAGACTATAGAACTCTGCAGTTTCATGCTTATTTGTAGTGGTTCCGTCGAAAATGGCTGAGATGCTATGTAGAACTATCTTAAATGTTCTAATATCTTAGTATATGTCTAGATTTTAATGTTTTTTGAGCCAGAACTATTGCTGTATCGACTCCAGACTAAAGAACTCTGCAGTTTTATGCTTATTTGTAGCGGTTCTATCGAAAACGGCTGAGATGCTATGTAGAACTATCTTAAATGTTGTAATATCTTAGTATATGTCTAGATTTTAATGTTTTTTGACCCAGAACTTTTGCTGTATCGACTCCAGACTATAGAACTCTGCAGTTTTATGCTTATTTGTAGCGGTGCTACCGAAAATGGCTGAGATGCTATGTAGAACTATCTTAAATGTTCTTATATCTTAGTATATGCCTAGATTTTAATGTTTTTTGAGCCAGAACTATTGCTGTATCGACTCCAGACTATAGAACTCTGCAGTTTCATGCTTATTTGTAGTGGTTCCATCGAAAATGGCTGAGATGCTATGTAGAACTATCTTAAATGTTCTAATATCTTAGTATATGTCTAGATTTTAATGTTTTTTGAGCCAGAACTATTGCTGTATCGACTCCAGACTAAAGAACTCTGCAGTTTTATGCTTATTTGTAGCGGTTCTATCGAAAACGGCTGAGATGCTATGTAGAACTATCTTAAATGTTGTAATATCTTAGTATATGTCTAGATTTTAATGTTTTTTGACCCAGAACTTTTGCTGTATCGACTCCAGACTATAGAACTCTGCAGTTTTATGCTTATTTGTAGCGGTGCTACCGAAAATGGCTGAGATGCTATGTAGAACTATCTTAAATGTTCTTATATCTTAGTATATGCCTAGATTTTAATGTTTTTTGAGCCAGAACTATTGCTGTATCGACTCCAGACTATAGAACTCTGCAGTTTCATGCTTATTTGTAGTGGTTCCATCAAAAATGGCTGAGATGCTATGTAGAACTATCTTAAATGTTCTACTATCTTAGTATATGTCTAGATTTTAATGTTTTTTGACCCAGAACTTTTGCTGAGTCGGCTCCAGGCTATAGAACTCTGCATTTTCATACGTATTTGTAGGGTTGCTATTGAAAACCGCTGCGATGCTATGCAGAACTATCTAAAAAGTTACAGCATCTTCACTTTTGTCTAGAATTTCGTGGCTTTTTTTATCCAGAACTTTTGCTGTATCGACTCCAGACAATAAAACTCTGCAGTTTTACACGTATTTGTAGCGTTGCTATAGATAACGGCTGAGATGCTATGTAGAACTTTCTAAAAAGTTACAGTTTATCACCATATGTCCAGATTTATATGTTTTCTTAGCCAGAACTTTTTCTGGATCGACTCCAGACCGTAGAACTGTGCAGTTTCATGCGTATTTGTAGCGGTGCTATCGAAAACGGCTGAGATGCTATGTAGAACTATCTTAAATGTTCTAGCATCTCAGTATATGTCTAGATTTCAATGTTTTTTGAACCGGTACTATTGCTGTATCGACTCCAGAACATAGAACTGTGCATTTTGTTGCGTATTTGTAGCGGTGCTATCGAAAACGGCTGAGATGCTATGTAGAACTATTTTAAATGTTCCAGCATCGAAGTATATGTCTAGATTTACATGTTTTTAAGCCAGAACTTTTGCTCTGTCGACTCCAGACCATATAACTCTGCAGTTTCATACGTATTTGTAGCGGTGCTACCGAAAATGGCTGAGATGCTATGTAGAACTATCTTAAATGTTCTATTATCTTAGTATATGTCTAGATTTTAATGTTTTTTGACCCAGAACTTTTGCTGTATCGACTCCAGGCTATAGAACTCTGCAGTTTCATGCTTATTTGTAGTGGTTCCGTCGAAAATGGCTGAGATGCTATGTAGAACTATCTTAAATGTTCTATTATCCTAGTATATGTCTAGATTTTAATGTTTTTTGAGCCAGAACTATTGCTGTATCGACTCCAGACTATAGAACTCTGCAGTTTTATGCTTATTTGTAGCGGTTCTATCGAAAATGGCTGAGATGCTATGTAGAACTATTTTAAATGTTCTATAATCCTAGTATATGTCTAGATTTTAATGTTTTTTGAGCCAGAACTATTGCTGTATCGACTCCAGACTATAGAACTCTGCAGTTTTATGCTTATTTGTAGCGGTTCTATCGAAAACGGCTGAGATGCTATGTAGAACTATCTTAAATGTTCTATAATCCTAGTATATGTCTAGATTTTAATGTTTTTTGACCCAGAACTATTGCTGTATCGACTCCAGACTATAGAACTCTGCAGTTTTATGCTTATTTGTAGCGGTTCTATCGAAAATGGCTGAGATGCTATGTAGAACTATCTTAAATGTTCTATAATCCTAGTATATGTCTAGATTTTAATGTTTTTTGAGCCAGAACTATTGCTGTATCGACTCCAGACTATAGAACTCTGCAGTTTTATGCTTATTTGTAGCGGTTCTATCGAAAATGGCTGAGATGCTATGTAGAACTATCTTAAATGTTCTATAATCCTAGTATATGTCTAGATCTTAATGTTTTTTGAGCCAGAACTTTTGCTGTATCGACTCCAGACTATAGAACTCTGCAGTTTTATCCTTATTTGTAGTGGTCCTATCGAAAATGGCTGAGATACTATGTAGAACTATCTTAAATGTTCTATTATCCTAGTATATGTCTAGATTTTAATGTGTTTTGAGCCAGAACTATTGCTGTATCGACTCCAGACTATAGAACTCTGCAGTTTTATGCTTATTTGTAGCGGTTCTATCGAAAATGGCTGAGATGCTATGTAGAACTATCTTAAATGTTCTATTATCCTAGTATATGTCTAGATTTTAATGTTTTTTGAGCCAGAACTATTGCTGTATCGACTCCAGACTATAGAACTCTGCAGTTTTATGCTTATTTGTAGCGGTTCTATCGAAAATGGCTGAGATGCTCTGTAGAACTATCTTAAATGTTCTAATATCTTAGTATATGTCTAGATCTTAATGTTTTTTGAGCCAGAACTTTTGCTGTATCGACTCCAGACTATAGAACTCTGCAGTTTTATGCTTATTTGTAGTGGTTCTATCGAAAATGGCTGAGATGCTACGTAGAACTATCTTAAATGTTCTATTATCTTAGTATATGTCTAGATTTTAATGTGTTTTGAGCCAGAACTATTGCTGTATCGAGTCCAGACTATAGAACTCTGCAGTTTCATGCTTATTTGTAGTGGTTCTATCGAAAATGGCTGAGATGCTACGTAGAACTATCTTAAATGTTCTATTATCTTAGTATATGTCTAGATTTTAATGGTTTTTGAGCCAGAACTTTTGCTGTATCGACTCCAGACCATAGACCTGTGCAGTTTCATATGTATTTGTAGGGTTGCTATTGAAAACCGCTGAGATGCTATGCAGAACTATCTTAAAATCTACAGCATCCCAACATATGTCTAGATTTTTATGTTTTTTTTTACCAAGAACTATTGCTGTATCGACTCCAGACCACAGAATTATGCATTTTCTGACGTATTTGAAGCCTAGGCAACGAGAACTGCTGAGATGCTAATAGGCGGAATGCGAAGTTAGCATCTCATTTATATTTTTTCGTTTTTTGGCTAGAACTATTGCTATGTCGACTCCAGACCACAGAACTATGCATTTTCTGACGTATTTAGGGCCCAGGCATCGAGAACTGGTGAGATGCTAAAAGGTGAAATGTGAAGTTAGCATCTCATTTTGAAAAAATCGTTTTTTTGAAAAAAAAAAAGCAGAACTATCGAAAATAAATATGTAGAACTGTAGAACTATTGGGGATGCTACTAGAACTGTGTTTAAATTTTGAGATTCCAGAAATTGATATGCTAGGTTCACAGACATCTATAAAAGCTGCACACTTTAGTGCTTTGTCCCTTTAAAGTCATGTTTGAAGTGTTAGAACGGGTGTATCAAATCTGTTTCCAAACTCGATTATTCCGCGTAGCAATTTTTCCGGTCGCAATTTTTCCAATTCCTGATTTTACCCAATCGTATTTTTCTCCATTCTTAATTTTTCCCGGTGGCATATTTTCCATTCTGGATATTCCCTGTCGCAAATTTCCCCATTGTAAAAAGACCGAAATAGATAGGTAGGTTTAGGTTATGTTAGTTTTGCAGCAACCAATGATATTTTATATAAAGATACGTCATCTGCGCGCAAAAATGTTCCGAAAAAGTAAGGCAAATTGCCGCGCAATCTATTTATCTCTTTCTAACAATAGCGTTCGCTATGGATTGCCGTGTTTGTCTCTGTCAGTAATTGGTCACGGGTTTTGAATGCGTTTAGTGTGAGCATAACGTTTCTAAATATAAAATATCATTAGCAACGGCATTAATCATCGGCAAAATAAGCTACTGAAAATATAAATACCGGCAATTTTTGCGAATGGAAAGATTGCTACCAGAAAAGAAAGAAGAACCATAAAAAAATGTTTAATAAATGCCAACAAACGAACGCATGTCATGAAATGCAATTCAATGAATATTGTATACAGACAAGCTTAATAGAACTGTCAGTGTCAATTTCAATAATAGTCGATTATTACTTGATTGAAATCGTAGACAGAGTATAGTCCATTCGCTTCGATAGTGTCGCTACACTCGCACGTACTTGTGGTTATTGTAATAAAATACGAATAGATATAATTCGAATGTGAATTTGGCAGTTTATGTCGAATTATATTCGTATTTTATTATAATTTCCACAAGTACGTGTGAGTGTAGCGACACTATCTAAGCGAATGGACTATATATTACCTAGACATAAAGAAGACAGCATCTTTACTTTCTATCTCATTTCGCGTATACGTTTTTTCAAGGCCGATTTTGTTTATCACCAGAATTGGTGCCACACAATGTAGTGAATTGTTGCTATTAGCTATTTCATTTTGTGTTGTTTGTGTTTTTAGGTTTCGTAGACATCTTTGATCTGAATTGATCTATTTTAGGCTGCAAAAGCCACAGTGCTCGAAAAGATGAAAACAACCTATCACCGGTAACATTTTCTCATGATAAACCGCCTAAATTAGGTAGGAACTCAATGACAGAAGCTCTGTCTGCTAAAGGTATGTAGGTAGATATATGATTTGTTCGGGTTGTTTGTATTGCTATATCAAAGGCTATACGCGCGCAACTTGTTTAGTTAATACTCTGTCTATGGTCCAAATCAAACGCAGCGTTCAATAGAAATTGGAATAGATTTGTAACCTATTAGGGACTCTCAAGATCCAGCGACATACTTATTCCGCGTCGTTAGATGTGGGTACCCTTAAGGTCTCTGCCCACTTCACCGTACCATACCATGACCGACTCTGCCCTACTAAGCATAATGGCGTTATCTCAAACAAAACATCTGTAGAAATTGCAACCTAGTTACAAACAGAAGAGAGTTGAATCTGCTTTGGCTATTGAATTTAGTTATTGCATTTTTGCTTAGGAGGGCTGCGTACTATGAACGTATCAGGCCCGGAAGGTACAGATCTAGTGAATAATCCTTTCACATCGTGAAAACTCGGAACTCACGTCTACTTCCGAATGATGCCGACGTGTCTATGAATTATTCAATTATTAAGTGAAATGTTTCAATTAAATAAATAGAGTACTTTAGTTATCAGTGTCAAATGTCAAACCACGAGTTTGAAGTGTATCACACCGAGATGTTATAACCACCACGATCAAATATATAGAAATTAGGTGTAGGTAAACAAGAAGAAATATAAATAAATGTTGAAAATAATTTCACAGGCTTGTCGATCTTAACGTTTCCCAGGTCTTAATGCTTTCGGCATGACTATTAAAAAGAACTGAAAACAAACTTAATCTTAATTAACAAAAAAATACTCGGGTATTAACCACTCTATATCGATTATCACTCTCGCGATGCGACGTTCCCTCACGTTGTCTTGATGGGTACTGAGTCAGATTGAAGTAGCATGAAAAATACGAACATTTCCGAGAACAGACGATGTGAAAGGTTATTTCAATACATCTGTAATTAGTGTTAAAATGTTAGTCGGTGACGGAGCGGTCTAGTAGGCATAGTCTTATACTTTTCAAAACATTTTTTTTTGTCTGACACGTTCCTATTACGGTTATCGTATGATACGGTGTAGTGCAGAGGTCCCCAAACTTTGTTGTCTCATAGACCACTTGGCAATTGTTTCGGTGGGTGGACCCCTGCTTACCTAATATTTACGTTATCACATAAAAACAAAGCAAAAAGTCTTCGGGATTTTTCGCACGGATAACTTTGGAGGACTAGCCGGCTAAAAAGTGAAATATATGTTAAATTGAATTGAATGTTAAATTGAAATATAAACGTTTGTATTTGCAGTGTATTTTTAAGGATAGCGATAACGCTCTTGGTAAAAAAACTTGTCTTATAACTAAAACTAGCTTCTGCCAGCGACTTCGTCCGCGTCGAATTCGTATTTTTGTCATCCCACGGGAACCGTACATTTTTCTGGGATAAAGTAGCCTATGTTCATCAGGGATAATGTAGGATTCTAATGGTGAAATAATTTTTCAAATCGGTTTGTAGTTACGGAGCCTATTTAATGCAAACAATCACATCTTTCCTCTTTATAATATTTGTGTATAAGTGTAGATAAGGCTTAAAAGCGGAAAATGGAATTTGCATTATAAACGAAACTTTTTTATGAGTATTTTTTTATGTAGATAGGTGTGATACGGGTGTTATGTTATAGTTCCAACAACATAATGACTTTTTGCTACTTACATAATGTAAATATTATCAAAAGTATTTACTTTTGTACCTAAATAAGTTACGAAATTTTAACATTTATACATTTTGATACTTTTTGGTAAAAATTATTAGGTTGGTCTCAAAAGCATACTCATTGCTTTAAAATTTATTTTATTAAATGAGAAAAAAAAGCGTTTGTTACGCCCGCTTTGGACTAATGGTCGGAATGACGTCATTTTGTTTGTAACCGCGAAGTTAAAAAGACCATGTGGCGTATGCTCTTTAACCATTAGCAGTTTTTTTTTTTGCTTTTGAGCCAAACTTCTGTAAGCATGATTTTTTCAGACCACCTTTTAAAAACTTCCTGCAGGCCTTTCGCGTAACAACACCCGCAATCACAATCGTTTTCATTTTGAAAATCGAAGGTTCGTCTGCATACAAAATGAAACCAATTGTTTTGTTTTGAAGCCGATCGCGATTGCGAGTGAGTTACGCGGAAGGCCTGCTGTTCTCAATTTTCAACCTCCTGTATACACCGTGCCCGGGACGTACCCGAAGGATTTTAACCATCGATTCCAGACCCTATTTGGAGTATATAATGTGATATAACCAGTGATCGGAAATAGGTGAGCTAATTTGCCTAAACTTGATGCATGTTCATTCAATAATGTATTCCCATCTCTCTCACGCATGAATGAATATGCCTCAAGTTTAGGCAAATTAGCTCTACCTATTCCGATCACTGGATATAACATATAGTCCAATATCGCATAATTTCCGAGATTTTTATTATTTAAAAAACAATTCCATAGTTTTTTTATTTTATTTTATTTATTCCAAAAAAAGTGTGGTACATTTTTAATTTAACAATTTGCCAAACGTAAGTTTATTGGCAATTATTGCACTCACTTTTACATTCTGCATGCACCTAACAACTATAACAACAACAATTTAATTTAATTTGAACTCTGTCACCTTAACTTAAGGATTATTTACGAAGTTATTGACTAAATTAATTTATGTTGTTCAGTCAACAGCATAAATAAGTGATCATTTATGTACCTTGTCGCTTTCAATCGTTTCACAATTTTGTATGACATTTCAAACACGACGTTAAAGTGACAAGGTACATAAATGATCACTTATTTATGCTGTTGACTGTACGTTGATGATATTGTTATTACAACATGAATCTTTCTTAGTAAATAATGCTTTAGGTTAAGGTGACAGGATTCAAATTAAATTAACTATGGAATTGTTTTTTAAATAATAAAAATCCCGGAAATTATGCGTTATTGGACTACATGTTATACCACATTATATACTCCAAATAGGGTCTAGAATCGATGGTTAAAATCCTTCGGGTACGTCCCGGGCACGGTGTATATTCGATTTGATTATAAAACGAGGAGTGACACGTTCCACAATAACTAACGCTATTTCCAAGCGCTCTGCCCGAGGCCTTTCCTATAAGGTAATCGAATTACACGAGCAACTTGCGAATTTGATACCACTTAGCCTCTCCCTGAGGATGCATACCCATATAGATATATCTAAATACCCAACCCAATTTATAGGGGATTTTAGCTAGCGCTGGTAAGACTTGATTTTTACCCGATTATCTGAAAAAGAGGGTAATGTTATTCGAGTGTATGAGCGTAATCGAGATTTATAACTTGCATTAGTTGAATCAGAGGAAACAAACGATCCTTTTTAACCGACTTCAAAAAAAGGAGGAGGTTCTCAATTAGTCTGTTTTTTTTTTAATTGTTTTTTTTTAAATGTTTGTTAACTCAGAACTTTCGACTGGGTGAACCGATTTTGATGATTATTTTTTTATTTGAAAGCGGGTGCTTCCCGATTGGTCCCATTCTTATCAAAATGAAGATCTGATGGTGGAATCCATGAGGAATCGACGGAACTCTTCAAAATTTATAGGCACACCTATAGCGATTTTGGTATTTTTCATTGTAACTCGTGTATTTGGTCTTGGAAAGCAATATTTGGTGAAGTGGAACTGATGATGAAGACCACAGATGGCCACCGGAACTCCTAAACGGTATATATTTCGAGGGTGGCGACAAGATATTTCGATTAAGATAGTTGAGCGACTATGACGAAGCATATTTAGGTTTAAATATATGACTATGACTTTCCCACGGCGTTGCTTGCGGCGAGATTGAAATGTTCTATTGTTTCTTATTAATTGAGAAGTGGGAGAATAACAGCATAATTATGATCACTAAAAAGTATAAAATAAAAATAAAGTTTAAAAAAACAAATACCCGCCTTCAAAAAGCAAAAAATAACTTCTTTAAAATGGTAGGTAAATAGGTCAGTCCAACTGAAGTCGGCGTCCAACAATATTTTAACCAAAAGCAGAATTCAGTTGGACTGACCTATTTACCTACCATTTTAAAGAAGTTATTTTTTGCTTTTTGAAGGCGGGTTTTTGTTTTTTTTATCATTTATTTTTATTTTATGTAAGATAACTTTTTATACTTGAATATGTTGAAACATTTAAAGAATATAAATAAATATTAGGTGACATCTCACACAAATTGACCTAGTCCCAAACCAAGCTCTAGGCTTGTACTATGTGTACTATGTGTAGGTACTAGAGAACGATAAACATACTTACATAGAGAAATACGTACTTACTAGCTTTCCGCCCGCAACTTCGTCTGCGGATAGTCAGAACGCATCTTAAAAGTACAGACATAGTTTATATCACCTTCAAAGAGTTTTTTTTAATGAAAAAAAGTCCAGAACGTTAATTTTAAGTGAGCGGTTCACAAACACCTTTAATTTTTGACTCTAAAACAACAAAATTGCCGTACAAAATAAATTTACTGCCCCTGTTTCACCATTAGGTACGTTTTTTTTTTATCAACCCTAGATTTAATAGATTGATAATTTAGTCATCTCATCTATTTACTAAATTGCTATACAAACAATTAACCCACTTAGCAGAAGATTTTCGAAAAACACCAAAGTTGGATATTTTATTTATGTTACAGTATTGAGGCGCAATACCCGTTTTCATATCTTGTAGGTATATACGTTTGAAAGTAACTTTATTTCTATACAAACTTTACAGTCACTATCAGTAGTCTTAGATCCCATGTTTTTCCCTTTAGTTTTTTTTATTGATGATGGGTTTGTTCTTGACTATTTGTTTCTTTAAGGGGCAAGTGTTTAAAAAACACTGAATCTTGCACTTTTTAAAATGCTAACATTCATGTAACTGGAAAAATACCAACTCGAATACCTACAAACTTTCACCCCGCTTTTCACACTGTTAAGGGCTTATTTTAAAACCTGTTTTTTAATTTAATTAATATGGGTCTTGATACCGACTTTCATGTATCTAACTTGCCCAGTCATAATTCTTATGTATAGGTCAACAGTAACCTTAATACCAATAATGTCCACATTTCTCACATCAAAAATGACCAAATTCCCACAAAAACTTCTACCCCCATTTTACCCCCTTTTTCGAAATTGCCGTATTTTATTTCATTTATGTCGTAAACTACGACGTTCACTTTTCTCATTTTAAACATGGCCAAACTCTCTTTAAATTTACCACCTCTGGGGAAGTTTTTCAAAATCGACCAACGCCTTTTTAGGGTTCCGTAGCAAAAATGGCAAAAACTCTTATAGTTTCGTCATGTCCGTCCGTCCGCCCGTATGTCACACGCATTTTACTCGAAAACTGCAGAGGTTCATAGATGAAATTTGGAGTAGGAATAGTGTCTTGTAGAAGCCGCTACGTTTGGTAGTGAAATAACTAAAATTTATATTTCTAGGTTCGGAACTCTCTATAAACATGTGACTGTTGATAAAATAAAAAATTCGCTATAAATCATCGTGCGGAACATATTTCGACAGTTCTTTTAATACACACCTTCATCTTCTACCGCCAATTTACAACCGCCATTCAGAGAAAGTTTTTCCAAAATCTCCGAAAGCAATTTAGTAGCCCTAACAGGCTGACACCTATTTACACGTTTCTCACCTAAACAGTAACCGAAGTCGCTTATTTACTAACTTTGCTAGACGCTAAAATCGTATTTCCTATTAATAAGTAGTAGCTTGAATACTAATTTTCACATTTCTCACTTTAAAATTGACCAAAGTCCGAAACTTCTACCCCCCCTCCCTCATTTTACAACCTTTGGGGTAGATTTTCCTAAATCGCCGAAAGTAACTTTTTTTTTATAAAAACAGTAGTTTTACCACATTTCTCCCTTCAAAAATCCCATACAAACTTCTACCGCCAATTTACCCCTAAGTTTTCCAAAATCGCTAAAAGCAATATATTTAATTCATATACATTAGCCACGTTTCTCACTTCAAAAATATATATCTTCCATACAATTTTCTACCCCTCATTTTACCTCCTAACTTATGATTACTACCAACTACTTATTACTAGTAGGCTAACGCGTCGTCAAACTGAACATGAAATTTTACTCATCAAAAGTATAATTATTTTTAGGGTTCCTTACCAAAATGGTAAAAATGTTTAAAAAAACAAAAAACCGCCTTCAAAAAGCAAAAAATAACTTCTTTAAAATGGTACGTAAATAGGTCAGTCCAACTGAAGTCTGCTTTTGGTTAAAATATTGTTGGACGCCGACTTCAGTTGGACTGACCTATTTACCTACCATTTTAAAGAAGTTATTTTTTGCTTTTTGAAGGCGGTTTTTTGTTTTTTTAAACATTTATTTTATTTTATACTTTTTAGTTATCCTATTTATAATGTTACGTAGCTTCACTTCTAAATATTAATAAGAAACTATAGAACATTTCAAGCTCGCCGCAGACAACGCCGCGGGAATGTCATAGTCATATTTAAACCTTAATGTGCTTCGTCATAGTCGCTCAACTTCCTTTATCGAAATATCTTATCGCCACCCTTGAAATAGGTACCCTTAAGGAGTTCCGGTGGCCATCTGTGGTCTTCATCATCAGTTCCACTTCACCATATAGTACTTTTCAAAAGCAAATGCATGAGTTACAGTGAAAAATACCAAAATCGCTATAGGTGTGCCTATAATATTTGAGGAGTTCTCTTGATTTCTCCATGATCCCATCATCAGATCCTGACGTGGTGACAATGGGACCAACTAGAAAGTATACCCATTCGAAAAACGAAAAAAAATTTCAAATCGGTCCAGTGGTCTTCGAGTAATCGGGGAACATACATAAAAAAAAAAAACCCGACGAATTGAGAACCTCCTCCTTTTTTTGAAGTCGGTTAAAAAAGGCATATTATCTTAAATAGGTACGGAACCCTCGGTGCGCGAGTCCGACTCGCACTTGACCGGTTGTTTTTTACGTGGGCAGATACTTTTAGGTCACATATCGGTCTGCTAGTTCACTGACCGTAACACCAATACTTGACAGAACAATGCTCCATACAATTTTTGACAGCACTTGTCAAAATCAATGAACATACAAGTCAGCTGTTTGTAAACTAACAGTGTATGCCAATCAACGAACAATTTCTTTAAATGTATTTCGAATCGTTTCTGTTCTTATTTACTAGCTTTAGGCCGCGACTCTTTTTGCGTCGAAATCACACAGGCCACCGATAAAGGCCGAGCCACACCGATTGCGGGACGTGTACGTGCACGTGCGCGTTCGCTTTCCACTGCGTTGTACAGTGACATGTCGTAATGAGAATTCATACTATACAACGCAGTGGAAAGTGAACGCACACGTGTACGTACACGTCCCGCAACCGGTGTGGCTGGGCCTTAAGCCGTACAGAGTCACGCCGAGAAGCTCCGAGAACACCCTCTACACGTGAATGTGATATGTTTCTCGCCTTCTAGTGCTCGGGTTCTTGTGTTCTCCGTTAGTTGCCGGTTTTTTGCGCGCTTCAAAGGGAACGAGAACGCAAGTGAGAAAGGCCGCGTGAGTGTAGATACCTTCTCGTTTCTCGGGTCGGAACTTCTCGCCGAGACGTCTCGCGTGAGTCTATAGGGCCTATGATGGTAAGTGGGACCATTGACCAATAAAAAATTACATTATCAAGACTATAATCTTAAGACTGCAATCCTAAGATCGCAAATGCGTTAACTACTAAGTAGAGATGGGCCGACTAGTCGACGATTAGTCGGGAAAGCCGACTATTCGGCATCATTTCTAGTCGGTGATTAGTCGGCAAAAAATGCCGGTAGCGATCCGGACGGACCCTGCACAAGGTCCTACTATCAATAAAATTATTATTAATAATAATTGATTATACCGGTTTATTTAGCTTTATTAAAGCCACAATATCTAAACCAAACTCAAGCCATAAAAAAAAAATCCATTCGAAAACATCTAACAAAATCGCTTCATCACCCTGCCCCTAAATCCCCAGCGTACATAAGCCCCTCCCGTACAATTTCCATAACAATAGTGCCGTTGGTGAAATCGTCCACATTTCCAGAAAAAGCCGACATCTTGGCCCTAGGCATTCAATTGCAAATAGCAGCCAAATTGAAAGGGTATCGTTTGAAAACACGAGCCAGTCTCGTCGGCAACGTCGTAGCTTTAGAATTGGTCGTTTTTAGGCAAACTTAATCAAAGTAGACACATCTTCTTTATCTTTTCTTTCTTTACATAGTATAATAAAACGAAGTCGCTTCCGCTGTCTGTTCGCTTAGATCTTTTATCTACACTCATATCATAAGTCCTCTATAGCATACTATCAAAACCCTTAGGAAATGACCAGCATTACCTGTGGCAGTAGGTGATAGCGATGACAGCTGTTAATTTTGGAAGATGCTCCAAATTTGGATCTCATTAACTTACAATATTCGATAACGTAATTTCAAAATTACGTTACAGCTGTCATCGCTATCACCTACTGCCACACGTAAGGTAATGCTGGTCATTTGCCTTTCGGCTTCTGAACCCATCTTAGAGTACTTATAATATATGTGTAGATAAAGTATTGTACGAGATTGCGCAACGTAAACTACTCAACGGATTTTAATTCAGTTTTCAGCAATATTATAGAATGATTCAAGAGGATGGTTTGTATAATAAATTCTGGATTATGTACGGAAAACTCACATAAACCGAAGCGAAGCGAGGGCGGGTCGCTAGTTATATGTAAAGGCCCAGCCACACCGCTTGCGTGACGTGCACGTGCACGTGCGCGTTCGCTTTCCACTGCGTTGTATAGTATGAATTCTCATTACGACATGTCGCTATACAACGCGACGCAACGTGCACGTGCACGTCACGCAAGCGGTGTGGCTGGGCCCTTATCCACATTTTGTCACGCTATAAACGCAACCATACTAGGCCTGCTGCTTTGGATATGAATTTGACATATTGGTTTTTGGCTTAGGAGAGCAGGTACAGGGGTGTTATTCTCTTAAAAACGGCGACTTTAAGTAGTCCCGTCAGAGCGTACAAAACACATTTTAGCGCGTGCATTCTCAATTAGGCAGCTGGGCTTCTGTCGATAAGATACAACTTATAAGGTTGCCTGATTGAGAATGCACGCGCTAAAATGTGTTTTATACGCTCTGACGGGACTACTTAAACTCGCCGATTTACATAAGCTGCGCTGCGTTCACTCGTTCGACCGACCGAACGCCGTTTTAAGGGAATAACACCCCTGTGCAAGAGGTTTAGAAAAGTAATTCGGGTTAACTCGGTTAAACTCGTATATGAGTCTAACTAGCCTTTAAGAGCAAGTGAGACAGGAGTACATTCATTTCTTGGACAGGTGGATAAAATAGGGTCACTTGCTACATGAGCTGCGGTTTGCGGTTGTCACTCAAACGGTTAAGGATTATATATCATCTTTGACGACACGTTAGCCTAGACCTGCCTTCGAAGCTAGCGGTCCCGGGTTCAAATCCCGGTAGGGCAGATATCTTGGATGTTTTCTATGCATTTAAGTATTTCTCTATATTATTTAAGTATGTTTATCGTTGTATAGTACCCATATTACAAGCCTAAAGCTTAGTTTTCGGACTTGGTGAATTTGTGTGAGATTTTCCCCTAATTATATTTATTATTTATTATCTTACACACCCTTAATGAACACAAAAGACCGCTAGACGTATTAATCCGCGAATTGACGAAATCTATTAACCTCGTAAGGCCCACCATACTTCAAACAGGAAGTTTTTTGTGAGTGGGACTTTGAATCTACCATCAAGGCAGTAAAGTTCAATTACGTTTGTTCGATAATGCCATATTCAGTTTATGAATTCAGGAAAATAAACCTTATTTTCATTGCGACACAGTTCAAATTAGATTGCCTTGATTATGTGCATTGTATTAGACACTGGGCCTTACGAGATTAATGTTTGAAAATCTAAACATATCATTATAATAACTCTTCAGTTAATGAGTTATTGAAAGACAACGAACAGCCTAAACTGCTGAACTAAGGAGCTTGAACAGGATATATTCCTTGGGTAGGGCATTTTTCTAAACGGGAAATGAGCGGGAAACTAATTGTACGCGCTGCCGAAATATCAATGAAGACAGCTACCAGCAAATGAATAGTACCTATTTTAATCTCGTTACCCAATAGAGTATATAATGCTGCGACTATTACATTTGACGTTAGCCTTTTTTGGTATTATACGACAGCTCGTACGAAGTCACGAACTTCCTCTATTCAAGAATATGATCGAAATAGAAACTCGAAATCCGGTTTGGCGTGGACATCTAGTATCGTCCGGAAATTACATAGTAAAAAACATTGGCGAATAATGGCGAATGAAATAAGGGTCGTTTCAACCGCCGCTACGTAATCTTAAGGAAATATTTTCGAAATAAACCCGAGCAAGTAGATAGAGCAGTAAAATGTCATGAAAAATCTATATTCTGTCCAATCACGGGTTTGTCGTTCGCCTTACTACCAACTTAAGGCTCAGCCACACCGGATGCGTGACGTGCGCGTGCGCGTGCGCATTCGCTTTCCACTGCGTTGTATAGTGACATGTCGTAATGAGAATTCATACTATACAACGCAGTGGAAAGCGAACGCGCACGCGCACGTGCACGTCACGCATCCGGTGTGGCTCGGCCTTTATAGTTTAGCAAAACGGGCTGTGTTAAGTTTAACCCTATACGGGCGGGTCGTAAGCAGTATGACATGCGAATATGTTACCAAATAAAGCGTAGGAATCCGCCGTTTTCATAAAAAATTAGTTGTATCTTTACATAGTATAAAACAAAGTCGCTTTCCGCCGTCTGTCCATCTGTATGTACGCTTAGATCTTCCAAAGTATACAACGGATTTTAATGCGGTTGTCATCAGTAGATAGATTGATTCAATAGGAAGGTTTTATGTGTTATAAATTCTGGTTTAGCACGGGTGTTACAGAACACTCACATAAACCGAAACGAAGCGAGGGCGTGTCGCTAGTGTATTTATAAAATCCAATATGCAATCTTTAACGAGTTTAAACGTGCCATGGAAGAGGCCTATGTCCAGCAGTGGACGAAAGTTGGCTGATGATGATGATGATGAAAGACTTTAACATTTGTTAAGTCCGGTCGTAATTCCAACTAGAGTCTCATAAGTCATAAACCTAACAGCTGAGTGGCCCTAGACAAGATTCTTAACGTTAACGTAAGTCGTAAACGACCGTCGAAAACTGACAAAATGATTGATGATGATGATGGTGATGATGGTGATGGTGATGATGGTGATGGTGATGATGGTGGTGGTGGTGATGATGGTGATGATGGTGATGATGATGGTGATGATGGTGGTGATGGTGGTGATGGTGGTGATGGTGGTGATGGAGGTGTTGGTGGTGATGGTGGTGATGGTGGTGATGGTGATGATGGTGGTGGTGGTGAAGATGGTGATGATGGTGATGATGGTGATGATGATGGTGATGATGGTGATTATGGTGATGATGGTGATGATGGTGATGATGGTGATGATGGTGGTGATGGTGGTGATGGTGGTGATGGTGGTGATGGAGGTGTTGGTGGTGATGGTGGTGATGGTGGTGATGATGGTGATGATGGTGATGATGGTGGTGATGATTGTGACGATGGCGATGATGGTGATGAAAACCTCCTTCATCATTACCATCATCATCACCATCATCAGCACCATATTCATCACTATCCTCATCTTCACCACCATCATCATCATCACCACCATCATCATCACCATCATCATCATCACCATCATCATGATCAACAACTAACATCATCTTACATATCAGTCTTTTTTCAGTGGTTACGCTCCATAACCTACTTAACAAATTATGATAATACAGTCAACAAAGTATCGGGAATGGATGATTTGTTTATGGTTCCAAATTCAAATTTTTGTTTTTTTTGTTGTTGTTAGATTGGCACAACTGTTTTCTATTTTGGCGCGGAGTTTGAGTTGCATCTGTTATTTATATTAAATACAGTGCTGTTTTTAGTTATATCATATCTAGTGTGTATTGCGAATTTCATAATGGACAAAAACATTGAACAAAGAGTTTGTCTTAAATTTTGCATCGCCAATGGAATTTCGTGTTCGGAGTCACTGAAAATGTTACAGAAGGCTTACGGTGATTCGACTTTATCAAAAACACGTGTTTATGAGTGGTACAAAGCGTTCAAAAGCGGTCGAGATGTGATGGAAGATTTGCCTCGCTCTGGTAGGCCATCAACGTCTGCAACTGAAGTTAACATCGCAAAAGTGAAGGAAATAGTGACTGAAAATCCTCATTCAACTTTGAGAGAGATAGCCGCCGAACTTTCTGTATCTCACGAGTCGATCCGTACTATTTTAACTAATCATTTGGGTATGAAACATGTTACCGCTCGGCTAGTCCCAAAAGACCTGAATTTTCTCCAAAAACTCAATCGCATGAGAGTCGCTGAGGACATGCTAGAACGAGTCAATTCCGACCCAACATTCATGAAACGCATTGTTACTGGTGACGAGACGTGGGTTTACGAGTTTGACATGCAAACTAGTCAACAAGCTTCGGAGTGGCGCCTTCCAACTGAACCGAAACCGAAGAAACCACGCCAAAGTCGATCAAAAGTCAAAGTCATGTTGACTGTTTTCTTTGACTATCGCGGTGTTGTGCACTCGGAATTCTTGCCGGAAGGTCAAACGGTAAATAAAGAATATTATTTGAGCGTTATGCGGCATTTAAGAGAGCAAATTCGACGAAAAAGGCCAGATTTGTGGAATGAAAATTCTTGGATTTTGCACCACGATAATGCGCCTTCGCACAAGGCCATCATTGTGAAAGAATTTTTGACCAAACACTCAACAAATACCATCGAGCAACCACCATATTCACCAGATATGGCTCCTGCCGACTTCTTTCTTTTTCCTAAACTCAAATTACCACTTCGTGGCACCCGTTTTCAATCGGTAGAAGACATAAAGGAGAATTCGCGCCGAGAACTGAATTCAATTCCGGAAACAGCGTTTAAAAATGTTTTGATGATTGGATTATTCGTTGGCGTAAGTGTATCGTTTCTGAAGGAGCATACTTTGAAGGTGATAAAATAAATTTGGATGATTAACAAACAGTTTGTGTATTATTGATCTTTTCCCGGTACTTTCTTGACAGAGTAGTATATGACTGAAGGAGTAGACATAGGTCAAATTATGATAATATAAACTAAAATGTGTAATTACACTTTACCGTCACCGTCCATTGAAAAACTCGGCAATACCTACTTATAATCTAAAACACAAATCCAAATGTCAAAATTTTAATCGAAATAATATTATGTTAGCGTGCGTCAAGCCGTCGACTATCGACAAGTAACCTAAATCTAACTGACCGACCATCAGGCCATTTGCCGCTTGAAACATAGGTACCATGCCTATACTATTCCGTCTTTTTTATCCCTTCCTCGCACTTATACCCACTATTACTGAATACCGGTATTTGTACCGGTATTCGAGCCTTATTGGTACCGGTATAGTACCGGTAAAATACCTGTATTTCTTACAAAATACCGGTACAACGAGTACCGTTACCTAGCGTGGTACCGGTACCCACGGTACCGGTACCTAGACTGGTACAGGTTCCCGATCAAGGTCACAGTACCGGTTCTCAAAAATACCGGTATTTCAAGCCCTGCTCGCAATGCACCGTGGTTAGGGCCTACAGGAAAAAAACATCGTACGATCACGTACGATTCTCACTTAAGTATTTAATAATAGTCGGTAGAGTTATTCATCATTTATCTGATCGTCACTATCATCAACATTGACTATCAGTATAAAAGGGTAACCAGTGGCGTGCCTAGGGTTTCAGGATAGGGCAAGCCGAGAGATATGATTTTGTAGTTTTTAAAGTTATTGCGGATAAATGTCTCAATTCGCTTTTTACCAAAATTATTAAAATCGTTCGTGTCTTTTTAAAATTAAATTTTGAAATAAAATTCATATGCCTTGTAATCGTGCCAGCTAAGTTAGGTATTTGATTTTTCATCATCAGATAGGTATTAGCCAAACTTTTTGTCGTTCGATAATATAATAATATACCTACAACAGCAGCAATATTTTGTTTTTTACACTCATCTAGGTATTAAACATTAAACCGTCTTTTACTTATGCGAGAAATGAGAAATAGGTAGGTACTGAAAATCTGATGTTTTATCAGCAAAGTTTAAAGAGTTTACCTTTCACTCGCCAAGCAAAATTTGTGCACACTTTAAATAATCACAATCACAAGATTCACAAGGGAATACTTCCTCCATTGCCAATCCAATTGAACAACACAACAAACAAAATACCTACTTAGTGACCGCAGTTGACTCAAACAAAACAATTCACAACAAACAAAACAAAACAAGTAAAATTATTGAAGTAAGTAAGCAAGCAAATAAATAGAAGTGAAGCATGCGCGAATTTCGCATTTTACTCGACTAGTGTACAACTTCAGACGCAAGCAGGGCTTAAAATCTCGTACTATTTGCTATATGAACCTATGAATAGTTATATCTCATTATAAGGCAGTTCTAATGCGTAAGAAAGAGATTTACCGGTTAAGATAGAAGCCCGCCTGCAAGCCTCCGCGTGCGAGCGGGATGACTAGCCGTGTCTCAAGAGAGTTCGGGTCGTCGCAGCGCGCAGCAGTGCTGCCCGCCGTGCGGCGGCGGAGCGCGATCAAATTCGGTACTACGCTGCTGTTGCATTATTTAAAAAATTTAATGAGAGCGCGAATTGAAATAGTTTGTGATCGTGACCTTTGATTTTTGATCGTTGTTATATTTGTAAGGCAAGCCCGGCTTTTGGGCTTGTATGGCAGTACCGCCACTGAGGGTAACCCATCATCGAATTTCAGCGGGCCTATTATGGTCGTGCTTATCGATGTGGATAAACTTGGATAAAACATCTGACACTTTCTGACCAATACGTAAGTGCGAGAGTGACGGATGCTTTATCCACTGCGATAAAGGCGACCATAATACGGGCCCAGTTCATCAATTGTAAATCCTTTCATCGAATTTTATTTCATCGAACGCTATTTTCTGCTGAAACCATGATGTTTTCAAGATATCTTGAACATTAATTACATAGCTAAAGTTAGACTAGTGAGTGAGTGATAAGAAATTAACTCATGCGGCGAGAAATGCCCCTCGACGAAATGAAAATTCAGCGTAATACGTTCGTTGAAAAGTGTTTCGTTAAAATAATAGCTACTCGTATTAAAGATATCTGTAAAGGCACTATTATATCGCAACCACTAAAACACAGCTAAAAGCTTCTATTCCATTTAGTACGTTCTTTCAGAAGTCATATTATATAACTCTTAAAATCTGCCAAGTTCCAGGAATCGAAAGGGACAGAGCTATACGACTGTTATAAATCTATCCTTTTCATTGGCTGGAATTTGGCCGGCTACACAGTACATAATGTGGTTTCTAGACCGAAAACGTTTACGGAGGGTCCGTGTATTTACAGAGCAATCGAGATCCAGTTAACCACGGCTTAATAGGCCAGGAGCCGACCTTCTCATTTCTACATCAATTTACGGGAGTTTTGCGAGAAAGTTTAATTTGAAAATGTCATTAAAATGGTAAATCGTTATTTTTGAGGTAGAAGTTGTTTGTGTCGTACTTTTGCATGCTATTTATTTTGTACAGATACCCAAAAAGCGAGACGCTGTTAATCTCACTTTCTTTAAATAGTATAAAACAAAGTCGCTTCCACTGTCTGTTAGGGAATGCAAATAACCGGTTATAACCGGTTTTAACCGGTTATTTTCATACAAAATCGGTTAGTAACCGGTTAAATTGCATTCCCTACTGTCTGTTCGCTTAGATCTTTTAAACTACTCAACGGATTTTAATGCAGTTTTCAGCAATAGATAGAGTGATTCAAGAGGAAGGTTTTTATGCATAAAAAAATCTGGATTATTTACGGGTGTTACAGAAAACTCGCATAAACCGAAGCGAAGCGAGGGCGGGTCGCTAGTAATTTATAAATATAGATGACTAGCTATTGCCCGCTAATCCGTCCGCGTAGAAGTCGTTTATGGTTCATGTTTTAATAGAAAAACCGGCATAAAGGTTCTATTCTTAATTCTTAATGATGTATATAAAAAAAATACCAGGTGGACGTAAACTATATTCAATCTTACCTTTTAAAAAAAATATGTATTTTTTGCGCCATAAGAGGCGCTCTTTAAGATGAAAAAGTATTTACTTAATAAGATATTAAGACGAACAAAGTAGAATACACTTTAGCAATCATTCTCTCTTGTGCTAAAAGCTAAACCTACCGAGATGAAATAAAAGGGAGTTAAAGCCGGAATTACTCTGTTAATGTGCTTAGGTTAGTTTCGTTTGATTGTAAACGATGCTATAAGCGATATTCGCGGTACTAAATAAGCGTGACGCATTTCTATAGCTATAAGCCGTACTACAGATAGACAAAACGGTGATGTAGGGTAACCAGCACGGGTAGCAAAAGTTATATTTTCTCGCTTGTCGCTCAATGCGTCGCTATCGTTACAGACTAGATAGAAAGGGAGATAATAGCGACAAACAAGTCGCGGACATGTGCTAGGCCAGGGGCCCTACTTTGAAAATCGTAGTTCGAAGTTACTCCATCCCTGTCACTCGTCATTCGAGACTAAATGGAGAGAAAGAGATAGAGCTAATGTAACTTCGAACTTCGATTTTCAAAGTAGGGCCTCTGTTCTACTCGGCAAAACCATATTGTTTTGACATGTTATCGTATTGTCAACGTTACGATAGCTCTTATTTAATTGTCAGTAATAGCGGCCGAGTTCAAAAACAATGCAATAACATATCAGAGGCAATATGGATTTACCGAGTTTAATAGAGGCCCAGAAATTTAGAATTGGTATTTGGGATTGAAGATGTTATTGTAATATGTTTTATTTGAAAAACTTCAAGGATTAGAGTTGGGCTTGTTCCACACGTACCACAACCACACCACGTCGCAGCCGCAAAAAGTGCTTGCGACAAAAAATATATGGTTACCACTGACGGCAAAATGTGGTCCGTGTGAATAGAATTATTCATTTTCATAGAAATTACCGTCCGACCACATCGCAGCGACGCGTTTTGTGGCCGCGATGTGGTGTGGTTGTTGTACGTGTGAAAAGACCCTTAGAGCGAGAGCAGTTTGTTTAATAATAGTATCGTTTGATATTCGTGTTCGTTTTCTTTAGTTGCTGAGAAAGAGTTGTGACATCCAGACAGACGGACACCGAAGTCCATAAGGATCCGTTTGGTACCGAACCCTCATAATGAAAAGTTTTGCCCCTTTCAACGAGAGATGGCGCTGTATACCAAGACATATCCTAGTAAAGTGCGCCGTGTGGCGACCCTACAATAGGTTAATAGGAATACAAGCGGTTTAACGCCGTGTAAAACGCATAAACACGCGCCATATCACGGTTTACGAACCACGACTTTAGCGTTTCGCGTCCCAGACCTATAAGAAGTTGTGTTCTTCGCGTATATTAATCGAAGAAACATCAACATTTATGCGGGCGAATACCAAAGAAGGCAGCTTACTACACAGTAATAGTATCAGCATTTTAGTTCTTTTATTTTTTACAGTAAAGTATTGAATGCTTTGACTACTACATTCAGTTAGCCGCCTTCACTAACAATGACCTACATTAATTAATGCCTTGGAAGCGAAATATAAAAACTTTATAATATTACGAGTCTGGCTGTTCGTCTTTCGATGATTATTTGATAAGAAGACATACGGTTAAATAAATACACACATCAAAAATGTGTTAGGATCCTAAATATTCCTCTTTTCGTACTTCGTAACTTATCGCAACGCATTATAGTCGACTACAAAGAGATTTATCCACTTTTGGACCTTACCACACATGCAATAAGGTGAAAAATGGGATACATCTCTTTGTAGCCGACTGTATATCGCGAAATAGCAAAATAATGTAATTTTTGATCCTTGGATCCCCCGTGTGGTTGCCGGGTTAGAATAGTGCCACTCCATGTCTTCCCGTGGATGTCGTAAGAGGCGACTAAGGGAATAAAGGCTTGTAGTACTGTTAGGTGATGGGCTTGCAACTTGTCACTAATACTCTGGTAAACATCTTAGCCTATTTATGCAAAATGTGGTTACTGAATTATGAAAACGTTTTTAAAGTTGTAGGTAATTCTGTTGCTCTGCCTACCCCACTCTGGGATTACAGGCGTGAAGGTATGTATGTATGTATGTGTCATCCTTGGATATTTTTCATGTGTGCTAGATGCCGTTTTATAAACTGGCTAATCATGTTAAGTTTCAGGCAATTAAAGGGACAAAAATAAATGACTACCACAACTCTAGCCCTCTAAGACTGAAACAGTTCATTACGGAGTCAGAAGATTCAATTTAAAACTTTTAACATTATTTAAAAAAAAGCTCAGCTGAATAACATTCAACTTGGAGTGCCGAAGTTATTCTAAGGCAAATTCTAACAGAGTAAAGCTTTAAAAGTTAACGTTAAAGTCGACTCAACAGGAAAGATGTAGATCTTGTAAAAGTAAATTTCAAAAAGAACAAAGGAAAGGATCAAATAAATTCTCTTGTAAAAATTCTGAAAGGTCAAAGCGGATTTTTTATTATGGAACAATTTTAATTTGAAATCCGTTCTCCTTAATTGCTTTCCATTGTCAAATTAAACAAAATATAGTTTAACAATGACTTAAAAAAACTTCATCGAAAGGAATTTCTCGCCGCACATGAGTCATATTTTTGGGTAGTTGTTTAAGATATCCTGAAAACATCATGGTTTCGGTAGAAAATAGCGTTCGATGAAATAAAATTCGATAACATGATACAATCGACGAAGACAAAACGATAAAATTATGGGTTATCCGAAAGTATACATACATTGCACTGTCAATCTTCACAGATTTCTCCGTCCACCCGAACATATCCGCCAATAGCGTAGATAGGGCGTAAACTCAATTATTCCGAGCAATATCCACTACTTTTCCCATTCAGTCCTTGACGAAGAGATAGGCCAAAACGGTCAATAAGACCCTCAACAGTCAAAGCGATCCTAATCAAATAAGGGTCCAATATAATGCGGTTAGCATTATACGACAAATCGTTCAGTACCAAAACTACAATATCGGGTCCATTTTATATAGAAACTAAAGAAATCTGGCGCAGAATACGTCGCTAGAGGAAAAGAGTTCCGTAATCGGATTCTACTTTCTGCGTAGCTTTTATCTCAATTGGATTAAGGGGGGTTTTGAGCGAGCTTAACATTAGGTATAGTTCATTTCAAATACCATGGCCCGGTTCCACTTGAGACTTAACAATGAGAGTCATAATGTTGCGTATTGCTTTACTAGCTGAGCACTTCAACTTCTTTCGACAATCTTTTGTTATCACTAATCTAACTGTTCACGCTTAATGACTGTCTCAAGTGGAATCGGGCCTTGGCAAATGAAATGAACTATACAAGTGCAAATGGTATTCCAAAGATATGGAGTCATGCTACGTACTGTATGTATTTGACCGATAAAAAAACCGGGCAAGAGCTGTGTATATAGGGTGGTTCCGAAGACGCAAACGCGAAAAAACTATCTCAAAAAACATACACGTATGGATTAATTTTCTATTTAAAGTTATTTGGTGCTTAGACTGTTTTAAAGTAGGTATAACATATTAGCCGCCTGTGTCTCAGGAACCGATCAAGACTACTTAGGGCCGTATTAATAAACTAATCTCAACTCAAATGCTCGTCTCGAGATGCGTCAAAAATGACAGTGTTCTATGGTTTGACGTTTACTTTGACGCATCTTGTGACGGGCATCTCAACCAAGATGAGTTTATTAATGCGGCCTTTAGTGGCGATATTCTTCCTTTTTAGTTCGTTATAGGTAAGTACTTTCATTTAACCTCGTAAGGCCCACCGTACT
Organism: Acleris literana; assembly: GCA_946894065.1. Taxonomy (NCBI): domain Eukaryota; kingdom Metazoa; phylum Arthropoda; class Insecta; order Lepidoptera; family Tortricidae; genus Acleris; species Acleris literana. The sequence goes on from OX335690.1 coordinate 2,879,568, forward strand.
ACAAACAGGGAGTTTTTTGTCAGTGGGACTTTGAATCTACCAACAAGGCAATAAAGTTCAATTACGTTTGTTCGATAATGCCATTTTCAGTTTATCAAGATAGGAAAATAAACCTTATTACCATTGTAACACAGTTCAAATTAAATTGCCTTGATCATGTACATTCTATTGCACACTGGGCCTTACGAGGTTAAGATAATATTTCAGATTTTTATTACTTGTACTTTTAGCTGTAGGATCTCATTTTAAGATCTCATTGTAGTACCAACCTAGAGCTTAAAATGAGACTAGCTGCCGCACTCAGAGACGTCAATTAAATTTAATGCTTGTTTAGTGACGTGTTGTCTTATTCTATTGCTATAGCAAAGAAAGTGACAGCAGCAAGATTAATCAAGCATTAAATTTAATTGACGTCTCTGAGTGCGGCAGTTAGTCAATTTGTGTGAAGTTGTTCCCGATATTTATTCAAGCAATACTCATACGAATGTTGAAATATAAATTAACATCACAATATTTCAGGCGTATAAGGGTAGCTGGAAGCCTTGAAACATCAACACGTGGGGAGGGATTATCCCCTTAAATTAGAGTGCTTGGACTCGCGGTAATCCCTGTGGGAATTTACTCCATCAGGTAATTTTCTTGTTCTGGTACAATTGCAATGTTGCCGACGCGTCGTTGTGGTCGCTAGCGATGCTCAGCGCTCGATATAAATTCACACTAAACATTGCTTCGTACGACACGAGGGCTTATTGCCTAACGCGCTCGATAGCAATCGTTTTCATTTTAACAGTCCGAAGGCGAGTCTGCATAGAAAATGAAAACAATGGTTCCACTTAGAAGTCGATTGCGATTGCGAGTGCTTTAGGCAATAGGCTAGCCGGTCGGCGTCGCCAACATCGAAATAGTGCCAGGGGATTGTGAACTGATGCTTAAATCGCGTCTATAGCCTGTCAAAAATGTTCCATACTAATTTAACTCCGGGCCATAGAGTTTCTTACCCTCTAAATCAAATCCGATTTTCACAATTTCTATAACACACGTACATAAACCAGAATTTATTATATTAACAACTAGGCTTGTGTCGGTCAGGAACTAGGAACTAAAAGGAATGAATTCCCGTCACAGACCGAAAGGAACTAGTTCTTCGTAAAGGATCTTAATCGGTCTTCGGTCCTTTAGGCCAGTAGCAATTGTCGGTACGTATGAGCCAAACAGAGCGAACGAGTTAAGAGCGCACGGCACGGCACTAGATGTAAAGGAGACAAATAGTACCTATTTCAAAGCGTGTCCTGCTCAGATCTCAAAACTTGCTCCGGAGTTAAAGGACCTAAAGGAACTAAAAGACCGAACTAGTTCCTTTGACCGATTGACCAAGATCGGAGCGCTCCCTCTAAAGACCGAGCGGGCACAACTCTATTAACAATCTTCCCTGAAAAATGATCTAAGAGGGATGCCACACGACCGTTGCCTGTACGTTGCGTCGTCGCAACGCTGTGATTTCAACATAGAGCGACGCAGGTGTTTCAACGCGTCGTGTGGCATGTCGTTCTAATTTATATGTAGAACAACGCAGCGGCGACGACGCAACGCACGGGAAACGCTAGTGTGGCATTATGTTGCGTTTTTCACCATCCAGTTACAAGTTACAGTGCAACTATTTTCTTAATAGCTATCGGCGATCATCGTTTTTCTATGACACACGAGTGACAAATATACTGTCAGTTGCGAGTGCAAGCGTGATAGCGATAGCCAGCCGAAATCTATTAAGAAGCTGGGGACACTGTACAACAGTGGCCCGTTTCACGAAGCTACAAGTTACAAATTACAAGCGGAACTCTCTTTTTGGAAAAATCAGTTAGAAACAGACTTCCGCTTGTAATTTGTAAATTGTAGCTTCGTGAAACGGGCCTCTGATGAATTAAGACCGAGCCACACCGGTTGCGTGGTTCACGTTCGCTTTCCATTGCCTGACATGTCGTAATGAGATTTCATACTATACAACGCAGTGGAAAGCGAACGCGCACGTGCACGTCACGCAAGCGGTGTCCTTTAAACCGCATCAAAATCCGTTGCGTAGTTGCGGAAAGCGAATTTGTTTTATACTATGTAGAGAAGAAGTCAATACCCTTCTTTTAGCTTAGCGAAGTCATTTAATAATCAAGGATCGGAAAAACGACCGTCATTTTGAAAACATAACCCTGTTCCGTATAGCAGAGACTTCCTTGATATCAATTAAAAATATTATTTGGTATTTTATAGATTTATTATACAATAATTTATATGTACTTAGCGACAATTTTATTAATGAATGACACCGAAATGTTAATTAGAAAACACAAACACACATACAAAAAGTAAACCAATGTTAACGATTGCCCCAATGTCCTCCGTAAACTGTGAACAAACTTTTTCGACTCATATATAGGTCCTAAATTCACGTCGTTATGGAATAACAGGCGAAAAAAAAAAAAAGACATTCTTTTTGATTGGCGAAAGTGTTTTTTTCCCATAACCATTATGGTTTTATTCATTAATAATATTTTTGCTGAATAAATATAAATAATGGTATAATAAATGTAAAATACCTAATAATATTTTTAATTAACATCAGAAGGAAGTCTCTCCTGTACGGAACAGGGTTATGTTTTCAAAATGACGGGCGTTTTTCCGATCCTTGTTAATAATGTAGCTTCCACGAACAAAGTATAACGAGTGCGATAAGCCACGTAGGCAGCAAAGCAAACGGCGGAAGTAGCTAACAATTAAAAATATCTGTCTGTCCACTTATCTGCTGTCGGATGTACGTCTGATTACTGACCATGTATGGAAAGAAATGAGTACTAGTTACTGTTAATGGTTAACTAATGTTATTAACGCGAAAGTTTGTTGTGACCTTTTTTTTTAATAGCATGTAGGTTGCTAACGAGGCCACCGGATGGTAAGTGGGCTCTGTGAGCAAAGGAAAAGCAGCAATGAATTTAAATGAGATTTATTTTATTATAAGAGTTGCACGCCGATGCTATTCAAAATGTATAAAAAAAAAAAACATTTTAGGCATTAAACTTAATAAATGTGGCTATGAAAAGGGACCTTATTGTCGATGGCGCTTACTCCACACTGCGTCACGCGACGTTGTATTTATATTGGAGCATTTTTAATAATGGCGGAAGCGCCATCGACAATAAGGTCCCTTTTCATAGATAACGCCATTAACGCCACATATTATCTGTAAGTGAGCTAGGGAAGGCCTGTAGCAGTAAAGGTGCTTTTCCACCGGCAGCGTGAGACGAGACGAGGCGGGACGAGAATTGTTTGTATTGAAAAACCGCGCACGCTCAACGCGCGCGCGCGGTGGAAATGGGTCTTTTAATACAAATAAAAATTCTTGGGCCACCTCGTCTCGCGCCACCGGTGGAAAAGCACCTTAAGATTTGAACTAGGCCGAGATTTGAACCCAGAACCGCTACGTAGGCAACTAAGCTAACGCGTCGTCACAATCATAACAAAGCTAAAGTATACTCATTGAAGACCTAATTATATTTTCAAATGAATGATCGCAAAAGTCTTACCCCCTTACTAATAAACGTTGAGTAACGGTGGTATAGCTATACAACGTTTTGTCCTTATCTGTCATTGTGACATTTGAATTTGACAGATAAGGACAAAACATTGTATAGCTATACCGCCGTTACTCAACGTTTATTAGTAAGGGGGTTTGTATTTAAAATATGTGAAAAGGCTTTATCTACAAACGATGAAGTCATTCACTACACTACAAACATGCATATTTTAAACTGTATATTTTGTCCTTAGTGGGGAAATAATATGCGAACAGAAGAGGGAAAAGTTATACCGCTTCTGTTAGTTTTATCAACGTTATAAATTGAAGATAATATCGTCATGCTGGGCCGCCATTACTGTCAAGTAAATAAGAACGATGACAATACGATAACATGTCAAAAGCAATATGGGTTTACGGAGAAGAATAGAGCCCGTGTAGTTCCAACGGTAACAGCCAAGAAAACAATTACAAGTGTTATTAAAAATGCTCTTCTATTATAAAGGACACGAGCAATTTGATAGTCAAAGAAAATTCAACCCCGTGTCTTAAGAAATACGGTCACTTATAGAAACGCGGCGGAGACATGCGCCCTTTTTTCTAAGGAGTGCAGAAAACCCAGGCCAAGTCACGTAATGAATATCAAATATAGAACAACAAATTCTGACATTTAAATGAGTATCCTTTGAAATTTGCACATAAGGGCGCTGTGACGCACATGACGTCTCGTGTTTTTAGGGTTCTGTACCCGTTCTGTGTTCGTCTGTCCGTCCGTCCGTCCGTACTAACTTCAAAGAGTTGTATCTTTTGAAAATTCTTGTTTTTTTTTTCAGAATGTGTGTTACTAGGGTAGATTTTGTGACAAATAAGAAAATAAAGAAACTTACTTTTAAACGTATTTTATTTTTGTTTAAAACATACCTGCATCAAATTTGTTATGATTATAGTACAAACCCTAAAGAAAAAAAACAAATACTGAAAACCGGTCAAGTGTGAGTTGGGCTCAAGCAATTTTTTTAATTGGTAAAGACAACATTCAAATCAAAATATAATAATACATAATGTGCTGCGGTACGGAATCCTCGGTGCGCGAATCCGACTCGCACGTAACCCTTCTTTTAGAAGAACTCTTAGGCGCCTTCTGTATACATAACGCCGTATCCGCATATGTGCCGGATCGCAAGTCTGTCTACACGACTGAAGATCTACTATCGACTACACAGTGTTGCTGCCCAGCTCTATCGTGAATCTGCATGGTCAGCGTCACTTCTATGGAATCTCGAATAGGAATTCATCTCGATCGCGACCGAGAGTCGCCTCAGTGCGGCTAGCACAAGTTACCCGCAAGTTATTTGTGGCTCTATGTAAAGGGACCTTATGGCGGATGGCGCTTCCGCCATTATTAAAGATGCTCCGATATAAATACAACGTCGCGTGACGCAGTGCGGCGTAAGCGCCATCCGCCATAAGGTCCCTTTACATAGATAACGTCACATTTGTTGCTCGGATCTATCGGTATCTAGTCAGTAACGATAGAGACGTACTGAGCGACAAGCGAGAAAATACAACTTGTGCTACCCGTGCAGGTGCGGTTGCCGCCGATGCGGAGCGGCACCGACACTTCAGCGGTGCGGCGACGATGATATTCTGCCCCCCTAAGCCAATAGGCAGTATCTCAGATAAAACTCCTGTAGCAATATCAACCTCATTACTAACGGAAGAGAATTCAAATTGCGTTGGTTATTGAATTTGGGATACTGCTGTACAGTCGTGTACGCAAACTTGCGGTGCGGCACATGTGCGGATACAGCGTCAGGATAGAATACCTAACTTTGCATATTGTTTCATAATACAATACGATTAACGTCTACAATAGGGTGTTCACGTACAAGTTGAGAGGTCTATTTAAATCAAGACAAGATTTAAATTTCGTGTTACAATCCAATAGAGTGTCTTGACTTGGAATAAATTTTAGTGAAATCTATTGGTTTATGTTTTAGATTCGCGCTGGTTGACACGGTACGAGGCCACCACAAAAATAACGTAGTTATAGAAATACATAGAAACCAGTAGTGACGCCTGCCGTTGCCGACTGCGGTCGACTGAGGAATGACACCATAATACTGCGTTTAGATTTAAAAAAAACTTGCACTGCGAGCGTAGCACTTGAAACCGCTCGCAGTGGACGGCGGGTATAAGGCGGGTATATTATCTGTAAGTGAGCTAGGGAAGACCTGTAGCAGTAACCGTGTTTATGCCGGCGTGATAATGCCAAATTCGATTAAGGGCCTCCGCCCACACACGGCGTCGTATCGTAAGCGTATCGTAATACGCGCGTAGTACGAGAGCGTTACGAGCACGTACATGTATGTTCAAAAAAGTCCGCACAGAAAGCGGCGCGGCGTAGCATTGAATCGTAAGAGATTTTTATTTTTTAGAGATTATGTCACTACGACTATCGTAGCATTCGTAGCGTACTGGCGTAAAAAAGCAAGATGTACGTGGTCGTATCGCTCTCGTCCTACGCGCGTATGATAACCTTACGATACGACGCCGTGTGCGGAGGCAATAAATCGAATTTAATTGAACACTACGGTAGCTTTTTGCTATGGCATGTGGATGATTAATTACTTTATTAAACAAGTCAGTCGTTTAGCCTACAGGTTGGCAGAAAGATACAAACATCACCCTAATTTTTGGGAAGTGGGATAAAAAAACAACTATACTCCATCTGTTTAGGTACTTGAAAAGATGTAAACAAACCAAACCACGTGGCTCTGTTATACAGCCAATCAAAACTGTTTGGTCGAGCTTTGACGTATCAGTGTTCTGCTCCTATTGGCTGACCAACTATGTCACGTGGTTTTTGTTTACATTTAGTTAAGTACCTAAATAAATGGAGTATATAATGAATCACTATACGAGCATGTCAAATAAAATGTCTCGAAAACAATTGTACGTCTAACAATCGTTAATTAAAGAATGTCGGACATGATGCAGACTTGTTAATTAATCCTCATGTTAAAGTGGTAGTTGACCGCAATCCTGTCCGGAGATTTAAATCCTGAGATTATAGATCAAATCCGAGCTATGGACACCGCCATCTTACAACACAGTGTGAAGTGTCTTATGTTGGTATTATTGGTAAAGACCAACAGAGGTAAGGCCATCTTGCTTTTTCAAACTAGTGTATGAGAAATTTTCGGGTCTATATTGACTGACATAATTATTTTTGGTCATAATGTGCCAGGTCATAATCATCGCAAGACATAACGTGTTTTTTTAAAGAAACTGTTACATTTTCAGGCTTTTTATAAATCAAACCTAACCTAACGTAGCCTTGTCTACACGTCAGATATTTCCGAACTTCTGAAAAGTATACAGTTTCAGCGATATAAAAAATTATGTCAACAATTACATTATGACCAATAAAATTATGGGAAACAAAGGGCTCCCGAAATTGTCACTAAGGAATGATTTAACCGGCACACCGCCAACACGTTAACATCTTGACCGCCACCCTATGAATGAAGTGTCGTGCTGTCGTACAAGGTTACGAGGGCCACACCGAAATGATCGGGAATTGACTACTGGGGATTGACTTAGCATAAAACCTTTTTTGTTACGTGGGTACTGGCCACTTGCAACCATAATGACATTTATACAATATTAAAAAAAGCTCGTTTTTTTTCGTAATGCCAGTTTAAATTTGACAGGACGATATTTATAATTTGGCAAAATGGAGCTCAGGCGTGAAAATTTCCATGCCATAATTTTCACAACTTTCGTCGAGGGTTATCTCAAGATGAATGTCTCGGTGAGCTTGTTTCCATATATAATGTGGAAGCACCAAGCCAATCGACTATTTATCGCTGGTATTGGGAGTTTCGACGACGTCTCCCGTAGAATGGTACGGTGCCTCTCTCAGCACCGTACATTCTAGTGGTCGACCAAAAACAGCAGTAACGCCTGAAAACGTGACGGCTGTGCAAACAATTCTGCAAGATGATCGACATGTGACATACGAACAGATTCACGCTTTCATAAGAATTGGAATGACCGCAATTCAAAATATTTTGCATAATGAGTTGGGCGTCAGAAAGTTAATTTCCTGCTGGGTACCCTATAATTTGTCTGAAGAGCAAAAGGCGGCTCGTGTTGAGAGGTGTCGGTCTATTCTGAAACGCTTCGATGGAGGGAAGTCAAAACCTGTCTATAACATCGTCTTAGGTGACGAATTATGGATTTATTCTTATAAACCTGAAATAAATTATCAGTCGGCAGTTTGGGTCTTCGAAAGCGAGGTGAAGCCAACGAAAGTGGTGCGTTCCCGTAGCGTATCGAAGAAAATTATCGCTCCGTTTGTTTCCAAAAAAGGGCATGTGGCCACAATTACTTAACAGGAACATAGAACGGTTACCGCCGATTGGTAAACTTCGGTTTGTTTGCCAGAATCGATGACTGAACTCCTTAGAGGTAATGGTACACGCCGCATCCTCTTACAACACGGCAATGTGAGCTTCCATACCACTCGAAAACAAAAAAGTTTTTGAACCAGGAGAACGTAGAGTTAATGTCTCATCCTCCATATAGTCCTGACTTGAGCTCTAACGATTTTTTTACATTCCTATAAATTAAGGATTTGTTACGTGGTCAACGATTTCAAGACCCAGAAGCGGCAGAACAAGCGTATAAATCGGCCATTTTGGAAACTTCCACTTCAGAGTCGAGTTACTCCTTTAATATCGGGTTCGAAAGAATGTAAAAGTACATTAATTGCAAGGAAGAATACTTCGAATAATAATGAAATATAATTTAGGTATAAAGTACTTGTAGTTTTTTTAATTCCCGATCATTTCGGTGCGCCCCTCGTAGTGCTTAGTTTGGAACTAGGTCAATTTGAGTGAGATTATCCCTTGATATTTACCCTAAAATTGCATATGGTCATGGGCCTCGTAGTCCACTTACCATCAGCCCCCTATTTCACCATCCTGACAATGACAGGTGACAGGTTCCGTGTACATGGCGCAGCTGATTTGAATCCCACTGATGTGAAAGTTTATTAACTTTGCCATGTATAGCGAATTGTCACCTGACTGAATGTTAGGTAACATTGTCAAGATGGTGAAATAGGGGCTGGTGGCCTGTGTGCTTATTGGCCTTTCCCATTCCATTAAAAACTGCAAATGAACTTCATAAAACTTACTTCCAATACACTGCTTTTAGTCAAATGGGTTGTTAATAGTCTATATCGATAACGTTACGTTAAGTGGGATTAGTCACAGCCCTAACGGTGTTCTTATATTTTAACTTTCAGTACTAAGAACTACAGTTTTAGAGTTGACGTAGTGTAAAAAATTCAGGTGATAAAGCTCACCAAAATAATGCTGATTTCAACAAATTTAATGTCCGGAGGACTATTGGAGTGCGTGGTCTAGGTCATTAGTCGATAGACGAGAGTATTAACTAGACGGGACACGAAAAAATAATACAACGAGTAAAAGAGAAGCATTTATACGAAAAGACATGAATTAAGAAGGCGGCATATTTACTTTCTATCTCACTCCACGTATTTCAAGGCCGATTTTGCTTGAGTGAGCTGTTGCTTTTAACTATTTTATTGTGTTGTTTGTGTGTTTTAGGTTTATTAGACACCTGTGATCTGAATAGCTGCGGGTTGCAAAAACCACAGTGCTCAAAATCATTTCTCATGATAAACCGCCTTTATAGGGTAGGCACTGATTGACAGAAGCTTTGTCTGCTAAAGGTGATACGGGATTTGGTCAGGTTGTCTATATTGCTGTCTCAAAGGGAATACGCGAGCAGCTAGTCTAGGTAACCTGTGGTAATACTCTGTCTACGCTTTGCTCCAGATATCTTATAACAACGTACCTAATTCACGCTCATAAGATGTTGATTAAGAAAATAGAAAACGTTCACCGCACTTTTAAAGCTGAATTATACTCAGCTTTATTATAGAGGAGCTATATAAAATTTTATGGACGCGAGCTTATCTCGCGTTTACAATGTTTACATCTCATTTGTTTATATTAATTAGAGCGGGTCGGCGAACCCGCCAGGCGGGCTGGCACGGACTAAATCAAACAACGCGATTTGCTTAGTAAAATCGATGTTGTTATGTATGTTTCAAAATATAGATATTTAAGTAAGTGTTTGTTGCGAACTGTACAATCAACAGCATAAATAAGTGATCATTTATGTACCTTGTCGCTTTCAATCGTTTCACAATTTTGTATGAAATTTCAAACACGACGTTAAAGTGACAAGGTACATAAATGATCACTTATTTATGCTGTTGACTGTACGTTATAATTACTTGGATTATGGCTAAATACTTTTTTTTTTTTGCAAGTAACGTTCCTAGAACACGTCTTATTTATCCTTAGTAACTTCCGCTGACTGTACAGGATGTCTTTACGACTAAAAATGCCATAAAACTACCGTTGGCTCTTTGTAATCTATGCTAGTTGTCTCGTCGCAGCAGGCTTGCCATCCTTCTCAAACATAGTAAGTTAGAAAAGGGCGGTATGCTTGTCTCGCCTAGTCTCGGCGATAGTGTGGAGCTGACACTACAACCATGTGCAACTTTTCGACACTTAATTCTGCCCTTTCAACGCAAAAGGTCACATCTGCAATGCAATGCCAAGATAAATTTAACCCTATCGGTTGCTAATAGGGTTGAAATGCATTAAAGTTTTTATACCTACTAGATGCAATAACATTTTAACAGGAGACTTTTTAACTTATGTATATATGTGGCATTATCTATGTAAAGGGACCTTATGGCGGATGGCACTTCCTTCATTAAAGATGCTCCGATATAAATACAACGTCGCGTGACGCAATGCGGCGTAAGCGCCATCCGCCGTAAGGTCCCTTTACATAGTCACATTATGTTGTGATGTCCTAGATCGAAGTGAGATCATGAAACGTATGTATGTATTAGACTAGGCCCAAAACTGGAAAACGCGTCTCTAAACCAATGCAAGCGGCAAATCATGTAACAGTTGGGGTGACAACGTTATCAGAGGATTTTGACCCTGCAGAATACGGATCTGCCTGTCGCCATTCCGAAATTTGTACCGGAAGTACGGTATACCGGAAAAGGTGCAGCCCATACAAAACTTATTATGGGCTGTTGTTATTTCGAAATCGTTGTTCCGGTACCCTAAATAACTTTAAACAAAAAGCAAGCTTTCAAAACCCGACTGTTGCTAACCAACTTTAAATCGTTATAAATCATAAATGATCATTCAAAATGAAAAATAATGAAAGAAACCTAAAGATGATGGGGTATCATCGAATAGGGATTTTAAATCCCTATTCAATGATACCCCACTTGTCATACTTGGTCGACTTTTATTTTTTTAATTTGCGCAATATGTCTGGTTGCCGCCATATTGAATATTGATTACTGTCATATCTTCAGTGACACTCACCAGATTAAGACAAATCGATTGACATAAGAATCATCAAAATCAGACAGCGGGTTTAGTTTTTATAGTGCCACAAAGGAACAAACATACATATATAGGCTGTGAAACACATTATCCTCCTCCTTCGGCAGTCGGGTAAAAAGGTCCAATTGTTAAAAAAGATAAAAAGATAAAATAAATTTATTCAGTAAGTAGGCCGCACGGGCACTTTTACACGTCAAGAATATACCAGCGCTTCCCAAGAGAAGACCACTGCCGAGAAGAAACGCCGCAAGAAACTCAGCAGTCAGTTATGGTTTTTAGATAATTATGTTGTAAAGGACCTCATAGTCATAGTATAGTCATGGTAACCCAAATTTTTCGTCCCTCCAGGCTCTACCTCTATTTCTTATTCCGCCTGGTTAATGTTTTTAACCAGCTCGTGCGAGCGCCATACATTTCAAATAAGGCATTTTAATTTCGATATTATTTCGGTTTTGATCAAAGAGCAACATAAAACTGTTCTTGCTCGAAATAACAGTTAATTTCGCTCGCTAATTTGTTCGCACCGCACACGACCGCCATCGTTTTCACGTCTTTCCTACCCAATTACTACTGCCTTGTTCTACTTTTAACCCTGACGACGGACGTCTGTCCGTCTGTAACGTCATTGCTCTAAAACGTATTAACCGATAATCGATGAGACTCCTGCTTTCCCTGGCTCCACCAATTTTGTTTAAACCAACTTAAAAAACAACCCGATTGCAAAACTTTTAATTAAAAAAATCTGCCTCGACGTCGGTCCATACGTTTGAAAGTTTCGTGGCCAAAAAAAAACAACACCCATTTTTTCACCATGGGCAGGGGTTAATAAAACAGTCGTCCACATAAATAATCAATGAATCGTGCCCATATTCCTTATTTATTAGTTTTCTCTGGGATGAACCTCCCCTTCTGCCCCAACCCCCCTCCCCCCTGTTTCCTTAAGAATCAGCGTATTACAAGATTCCAACCATTCACATTATTGCGTACCTAAATACGTCGTTCTTAGAATCAAATTTATGTGTCTTTGTCTTCTTTACGGATAAAAAATTGTTCATCTGGGAACTTTTTGATTACTCACTGACCTAACATATTGGGTAGTCAATTAATAACAAAGTAGCTATAGGTATTCTCGACATAATTCATTGCATTTTTAAATTATAAGACGTTTTTATTTCGAGCAACAAGGCCCATAAATTACAAATACCTTATAGACATACATAACAATATAAAACTTAAAACTATCACCGAGGTGACAGAACAGCGTGGTCCTATTTTTTGATGGTCGCTGCCGGTAGGTGAACACGACACTTTTCGGCCAGAAGGCCCGCAGCTGGAACACCCGTCAGACCACATCCAAACTTTTGACGGACGTACTCTACCAGTTCTACCACGTCTACAGTAGCAGAGTGGTAGAAGCTGGACACGTAGTGCGCCGTGTCACGTATAGGCCCGCAGCTTGGAACTCGAGTCCATTACTACAGAACCACACCTCATGAGGCTTCCTACGTGCTTTGCTGTGCTTCACCAATGTGAATCCCTCCTTATCCACACTAAGTGGTGACAGCTATGCACTCAGAGACAACGTGCACGTGGATCTACACACACAACTATGGCTAACCCTCCTTCGTAAGATAAAACAACAGAATTGTACCTACACCTAAAAATTCAACCCGAAGTGATATACAGTATATAAGTCTAAATTCCTTCCTCTGGGAAACCTTGGTTATATTACTAACATCCTGTGCCAATTTTCCTAATTAATGAATTATTCAGGCCAAGTATAACTGTTACGTGATAGGACATACTATGTGATACCTAATAATAGACTTACAGGAACGCTTTATGTAACAACTAAAGTACACACATCAAAAATATTTAAGGATCAAAATCATTTTTTCTCCCACATGCTCGGAAATGTTAACCTTACTGTTCTAAAATCAGCCCGCGAAGTTCTGAGTTCCAGGTCCAGGCAAAATTAAAAAAAAAAACAAAGTTATTATTTACCAACAGCAGCGGCCGCGAAAAATGTATGAAATTTCATTACGTACCTGGTGTTTTACTTTTTAAAACCATGTTTGGACTAGGATAAATAACTCCAAACAGCCAAAGACTCGTGCAATCAAAATTTCAAATAGCGTTTACAGCGTATTTAAAAGTGTATCAAATAGTTTGACGTTTTTTTTAAAACAAATTGCGTTCGTAAACAAAATAAATTGCCGAAATAACATAAACGCGTAATAAATGTTATAATTTATACTTTATTCAAATTGGATTTATTACGTTTAAATGTGTGATCTTATTTAGTGAGCGCTAACTCTACTCGTCCCGCAACGGCCTTTTTCCCGGTCTGTGCGGTAATGTACTATTAACCGACTTCAAAAAAAGGAGGAGGTTCTCAATTCGTCTGTTTTTTTTTTGTTTTTTTTTTAATTTTAATGCTTGTTACCTCAGAACTTTTGACTGGGTGAACCGATTTTGAAGATTCTTTTTTTATTTGAAAGCTGGTGCTTCCCGATTGGACCCGTTTTTTTCAAAATGAAGATCTGATGGTGGAATCCATAAGGAATCGACGGAACTCTTCAAAATGTATAGGCACACCTATAGCGATTTTGGTATTTTTCATTGTAACTCGTGTATTTGGTCTTGGAAAGCACTATTTGGTGAAGTGGAACTGATGATGAAGACCACAGATGACCACCGGAACTCCTAAACGGTATATATTTCGAGGGTGGCGACAAGATATTTCGATTAAGCTAGTTTAGCGACTATGAAGAAGCATATTTAGGTTTAAATATATGACTAAAACTTTTCCACGGCGTTGCTTGCGGCGAGATTGAAATGTTCTATTATTTCTTGACAAGTGGGAGAATAACAGCATAATTATGATCACTAAAAAGTATAAAATAAAAAAAAGTTAAAAAAAAACAAAAACCCGCCTTCAAAAAGCAAAAAATAACTTCTTTAAAATGGTAGGTAAATAGGTCAGTCCAACTGAAGTCGGCGTCCAACAATATTTTAACCAAAAGCAGACTTCAGTTGGACTGACCTATTTACCTACCATTTTATAAAAGTTATTTTTTGCTTTTTAATTGACACATGTTAAAACAGCTCTACGTTATTTTCTCTGAAATATCCATACTTCCATACTAATATTATAAATGTCAAATTAACTGTCTCCTTGTTACTCTTTCAAAGGTTAACCGCTGTACCAATTTTAATTTAATTTGGTATGAGGGTAGCTTAACTCCCGGGGAAATTCATAGGGTACCGGAAAACTGAGCCGAGGGAATAGCGATAGCAGAGTTCTACGGGGCCCCATTCTGTAAATTTTTAATTCGCAAAAGAAAAAGACGGTACGTTATTTATATACTCATTCACTGCCGGCAACGCATATTAGCGTTCATCCGGCTTTCTTCCAGTGCCTCGAACGCGTATGTGCGTTCATATAGTATGCGAGCTTCGTATAAAACAGAACACATAGCACCCAGTGAAAGTTTAAAAAATAATGCCGGTACTAAATACCTTAAGGCGTCATTAAATTTAATTGCTAATCGTCGGTGAAACTGCAAAACCGCGTAAGTAACATTTTTAATGAGGAGCAAAATTAACCTTTTTTCTAAGACGGTAAGGTTTATTTTGCTCTACAATAAATTTGTTGCTAAGGCGGTTTTTCAATATCACCGACGCTATCCTAATAATATGTTACCCTGTGGACCTATTTTGAAGACTTGACTAAATATTCTCTACCACATTCATAGTAAACTGAAACGTAATCCGAAACTAAGGGTGCGGCTCCACTGAGGCGGAGACGAGAGGAGCGGAGCGGACCTGTGCCAATATTAACCAATAGAAGGCGCATGCGGTCACGTCCAGCGCGCCTTGCGCACGTTGTTAGTTTAAATATTCTATTGGTTAATATTGGCACAGCTCCGCCCCGCTCCGCTCGTCTCCGCCTCAGTGGAGCCGCACCCTAACTATTGGATCCTCGGATCACATGAGTAAGCCAACTCGAAAACATGTGACTTAGGCATTATCTTAAGTGGTTTACGTAATTTAGGATGATAAAAGTTAACAATGAAAGAGTTTGTCCAGTTTATTCATGAAGGGTTCCGTATTTTTTATTATTAGATTTTATCTTTAAATTTTATATTGTATTCAACCATAGATCTGATGTGCATTTCTTTCTTTAGGCATGCCTTAAGGTCACAGCACACATATCAACTCGGAAAGGGATCGTCACCCTATTAACTCGAGCCGTTCAGTTTCATTTGTATGAAACTCCCTACTGCAACGTACACTTATCGGCATCGGAACGGCAACGCCTCACCTCGGCACGAGCTAGCAGTCGTCCACTGAAAAATGTATCGTATTAACACAGGTCAAAGTTCCCTTTTCAATGTTTCACTTTGAGTTGATCCGGTGACGATCCCTTTCCGAGTTGATATGTGTGCTGTGACCTTTTCACTGAAACTTACGACTTAGGTAAGTAGGGACGCAGCTATTTGTTAGAATTAGATAGATTTTTTTTATTCTAACAGATAGCTGCGACCCTAAAGTACGTAAGTCGTAAGTTTTAGTGTAAGGCCAGCCTTAGACTCTTTACCTTTGAAATTGGTATTTTTTTAGAAAGTTTATCACTTCATACATATTATAAAACAAAGTTCCTCGACGCGTCTGTCTGTATACCACGTGTCCCAAAACTCAACGATAAGCCGGCACCAGAGGATGGAGCTGCTTATGATTAGTCGAGAAAAAATAAGGAAAAAAATATATCTTTTCCTTATTGGTATTGGTATTGGTAGTATCTTGACGTGTAAAAGTGCCCGAGCGGCCTACTTACTAAATAAATTTCTTTTATCTTTTTTATCTTTTTTATTTTTTCTCGACTAATCATAAGCAGCTCCATCCTCTGGTGCCGGCTTATCGTTGAGTTTTGGGACACGTTGTATACAGGGTGTTAGGTAATGAGTGGATAATCCTTGAATTATGGATAGAGGGCACTTAGGACGTTATGAAAAAGCTAAAATCGGTTCGGTAAAAGTCGCACGATTTTCGAGATATTTGGATATTTAGGTTTTTTCGAAAATGAACACCCTTGTTCAATGTTTTGTTCATAGCACCATTCTAAGCTAATTTTTTCCAAATTTTATTTTTTCTCAATTTTCTTGAATACTTACGTTATCAGATAGGCGTCACCATTAATGTGAGACAAAAACGGTTTTTTTTTAAATCGCAATCAATTTCGAAAAAAACCCTCAAAGTCCAAATAAGTATCTCGAAAACCGTGCGACTTTTACCTAACCTATTTTAGCTTTTTTATAACGTCCTAAGTGCCCTCTATCCATAGTTCAAGGATTATCCACTCATTACCTAACACCCTCGTGTGGTTGCCGAGTTAGAATAGTGCCACTCCATGTCTTCCCGTGGATGTCGTAAGAGACGACTAAGGGAATATAGGCTTGTAGTACTGTTAGGCGATGGGCTTGCAACCTGTCACTAATACGCTGGTAAACATCTTAGCCTAATTGTGCAAATTGTGGTTATAGAATTATCAACAAGTTTTTAGAGATGTTTGTAATTCTGTAGCTCTGCCTACCCCACTCTGGGAACGAAGGCGTGAGATTATGAATTACCTAACACCCTGTATGTATACTATACTATATGTATATTCGCAATGATCTCAAAAATGATTTAACGGATTTTAATGCGATTTTCACCATTAGTTAGATAAATTTACACGGAAGGTTTTTTATATATAATAAACTCTGGTTAATGTACGAGTGTTTACGCTAGTTCGAAATAAATCGTTACAAACTTCATAATTTCAATTTCCTTTACTTAGGCTCGCCGGAAGCCTATATACTGCGTAGTTCCTCGATATTAACGGAGCGAAAACTATAATAATTATGTCCTTCTTCCAAATACCTACATACCAAACAAAGTATAAAATCCAGATCACGTGTGCCTTGAATGATTAAATGACAAACTCACAAACACCCCATAATCACCACAAACTTTTGCATTAATAATACAAATATACTAGCGAGCCGCCGTTGCTTCGATTTGGTTTATGTAACACCCGTACAATAAACCAGGGGCCCGTTTCAGAAAGCCACTCTGCAACTCTGAACTCTGCATTTTGCAACTCTACGATAATGCAAAGTGTAGAGCACATGTTCCAGAAAACACTCTGCGTAATTTGCAAACTCTGCAAAGATTCTGTTCCTAAAAGCTACTTTGCAAATCCACAAATCCACACTTTGTATTTGACTCTGCCGCTTCAACTCTGCAATAGCTTTGTGAAACAAAAATACGTTTGCGGAGTGGATATCTGGAACGGGCCCCTGAATTTATTACACATAAAAACTATTCGTGAAAAATCATCTACCTGAGGCCCGTTTCACGAAGCTACAAGTTACAAATTACAAGCGGAAGTCTTTTTCTAACTCCTTTTGCTAGAAAGAGAGTTCCGCTTGTAATTTGTAACTTGTAGCTTCGTGAAACGGGCCACTGATGGTAAAAACCGCATCAAAATCCGTTGCGTGGTTTAGGAGTTAGCGGAGATACAGACAGACAGACGCGGAAAGTGACTTTGTTTTATACTATGTAAAGACAGATAAAGAAGAAGTTAAGTATTCGTGAGAGAACCTTAAATATTAGATAACAGTTAACGTAACCGAATGGCGTTAGTCATTCGCTAAGAGATAAGGAGTTACTTGAACTTGAATAAGTAAATAAAATAAACGTTGCTGGACATATTTAAAGTAACAATAATAAGATTTATAAATGCACATGTAACTGTTTATTTTTTACGCTGACACAGTTAAATGGCTGGACCGATTTAAATGAAATTTGGTATGGTGATAACCGTACATTTGTACTTATTTCTGTGCAATAAAAAATAAAAATATAGTTTAAAATATACATAAACAATAAGTTACCAACGTCAATACATTTACGCCTAAAACAACAATTTTGTCATGAAAAAAACCATCCACGATGTAAAATTAGGAAAATGGCATTAAATGATAAATGATTTGACTTTGAGTTTGACTTTTTTTTTTTTTTAATTTATTTTTCAAAGGCACATATACATAACTAATTTTAAAGTTACTCGCCAAACTGCTTACGCTTTGACTTATGGTGTTCAAAATGTGGTCTCTAGTTCGTTTATTCAGCAGAAATCGGACATTTTAGCCAAAAATTATGCATTTTGAGGTAATATCATTATTTACTAAATAAGACAAGTGAGATGGTATGGACTGTATATCATAATCAATAATCAGTGATCGGAATAGGTAGAGTTTGCAAAAGGACATAATATAGAGTGGTTACAACCGGGTGAAATGTTATTTTATTCCGGATTTCCGGTGTTTTTCTGGTACAGTCAAGGAATTTAATTTGTGACCCACCTTAGTTCGAAAGTCGATCTGACATTCTACAGCAATAAGGTTGAGATTCCTATTAATTACAAATGACTTGGCATCTCTAATGACAATGACACCTTCAAGCAGATTTTCTTTGAAATTGGTAGCAAATTAACGTCCATGACCGTACTAGTAAATGTAGTAGCAAGGAAGTCTCCAGTTTATGTCTCTGTTCTACGAAGTTTAGGTAAATATACTCCACCTATTATTAAGATACTTAAAAGAAATGAGTTACAGGCCCCTTTTATCACAAACTAACATAAAATATCTCATAACGTAAGTAAATATTACGTATATTTAACATTAAAAATACCGGAAATCCGGAATTCAATCAAGATAAATTAATATTTCATCCGGTTGTAACTACTCTATATTATGTCCTTTTGCGAATTTTAGGTAAATCTCTCTACCTATTCCGATCACTGATCATAAATCATAATATTTCAGAAGATATCTATGTCATTTAAAAAAATCAAGATAACGATTTATTGATATAACAAAGTAGATAAAGTAAGGATAATACCTTTACAGCCATCGTGTCGAATATGAGTAATGAACGATACACATAGACCTTATAGCCAGTGACAAAGAGACGAGATTCTTTTGACGTATTGGTAACGTGCATATATGTTGCAGATAATGATTTATTAAGAAATAATTTGAAGTCTTTTAAAAGAATAAAGTGTACGCTTTTAGAGCTCGTTCCCACTATGTCGTATTTCCGATTCCGATTTTAATCGGGTTTCAGCGCCTTTGTTCCCACTATGTCCGATGTCGGTTCCCGATTTTAATCGGGTGTCGGCGCCTCTGTTCACACTAGTCGGCTGTCGCCCACTATGGCAGCCACGCGCGGGCGACACAAGGGGTGCGGGCGGGGCGGGGTCGGCCCCGACATCCGACCAATATGTACTTACTCAAAGGCGAGCGAGTTCAGACACGATTTTTATCCGGACGAGAGGGCTGGCAAAACACGATATTTTTTGTCGGATCCGACACAAAACCGTTGTCGGACGAGTGTGAATAGCTTCATATAAAACGTTCTGCCACTGGAACGACCGATTAAAATCCGGACCAACATACGACATAGTTGGAACGAGCTCTAAACGGGTAGCACTTCTTGGACAGATCAGTCGATTGCCGGTTGGAACGGGTGGTAAACCCACCTTATTAATATGGATGCCTCGTAAAATTTTGATTTGAGTTAGAAAGGGGAAAACCACAACGAAACTGTCGATTCATTTCCATGTCGTTGTTAGTACCTTCTCTCTTCTTTCTTCCTAGTCAAAAATCTTTCAAGACGGGCGGTCTTACCGCTGCATAGCAAGCTCTTCCAGACCACTTTTGATAGGGAAAAGGACAAAAATACATGACAGGCGGTGTTTATTTCATTTAAAAAAAACATAGGTATTATTATATTTTCCTTTATGGATGATGCCATAATATGTACATTTAGAATTTGTCGCTGTTTTTTTTGCAACAGTGCGCCGGTGGGCTAGTAGCGTAGGATATCGACGCGTGATGTCAAGGTACCGCGAGTTTGATGCTCAGTGGTGTGGTCACCGTGTAACAATTAGTTTTTTTATTTATTATTTATGTGGTAACAACTACTTGTACAGTTAAGAAAAACATTGTAACATTTTGCTTACCGAATTTGTAAAAATAAATACACTAAAATCTACGATTTTTGGGCAAAAGATCTGGATAATATAGAATAGAATATTTAATGGTGGTAGGACCTTGTGCAGGGTCCGTCCGGGTCGCTACCACCATCTTATCCATTAACCCACCGCCAATCCGCATTCGCATTGAGTTCCGGTGTGGGGATCAGACAACCGGTGAAATTACTAGCATAGAGGCATTACATCGATTTTTTAAAATTACATATTAATTAAATAAATCGTTAAGATTAACTTGAACAGCGGACAAAACCATGCAAATTCATCTGCCACTGTGTTCACTCATAATATAATAATGATATAAAGGACAATGCCAGGTCTCCATGGAAGGTTTGGCCTAAGAAAAAAGTTTGACAGATAATTATAGAATTGGGTTTATTTGACGTAGAAAAATATTTAAAACAATGTTGTGTCGTTAGTTTTTCTGAAGAACTTGTCTAACAAAAAATTTAGAAATAACACGTTACTCGCAAGATGATTTACAAAGTATCTTAATAGATTCTATTTTTCGTATAAGTTCCCTAAATGTGTAAGGAATAAAATACTGTATTTAAATCTCATACAAACCAGGTCATATCAACACCATTCTTACCAGTGGGCTCTTTTTTTAAAAAGTCTTTTAAGCCAAGATTGACCTGTTTCATTGATTGTCATTTACATAGTTCAACGCATGCAACGCATTTGGGGTCTTAGGATTGCAGTCTTAAATTGTAGACTTGAGAATGCAAATATCTATGTGTCACAGATTTCATTTAATCATTTGCCTAATCCATGTCATTAAAAAAATCTAACCACCTCTTAATAATAATAAATGCACAAACAAGTACAAGCAAAGCATGCACACCCAGTTATTTAACATGTATGCAAACTGTTTTCCCAAATGTCAGCTAAATAATCTAAACAAATGCAAATTCATTTGGCAGCACGCCATACTATCGTACGCAGCATTTTTACTACCACGCTAACATAGTCTTGGAATGCAATTTTGATGTAAGCAATTTAGTTTTATGCTGAATTCATGTAAATTTTGCATTATTTAAGTATTATTTCAATATTTATGTGAAATGGAACACAGTTTGTACTCATTTTATTTGTGGAATAATCATTAATGTAGTTGGCTAGATAATTGTCATACCTAGATGGAGAGACAAATGTAAAATTTATAGAAACTCCTAACTCCTACTCAAAAATATTGATATTACGCCACACTGCATCACGCGACGTTGTATTTATATCAGAGCATCTTTAATAATGGCGGAAGCACCATCAACAATAAGGTCCCTTTTGATAGATAACGTCTCATTTTATTTGACGTTTCAAGGAATAAGATAAGAAACTCAGTTTAAAATTACAAAATTCATTCTCTTAACCTTTTTCACACAGAGGCTATATATTGACCACATAGATACACACCTTCGTTCCCAGAGTGGGGTAGGCAGAGCTACAGAATTACAAACATCTCTAAAAACTTGTTGATAATTCTATAACCACAATTTGCAGAATTAGGCTAAGATGTTTACCAGTGTATTAGTGACAGGTTGCAAGCCCATCGCCTAACAGTACTACAAGCCTTTATTCCCTTAGTCATCTCTTACGACATCCACGGGAAGACATGGAGTGGCACTATTCTAACTCGGCAACCACACGAGGCAAAGACCACATAGATTCAGTTACAATATCAACCTTAGCACTTTAATTTAGGGTTCAAACCTGATTGAATTTATACAAAATGTTACTTACTCTGAGATTAATTCCCAATATGTAAATACTCAACTCAATACTCAACAAAACTAAATAAAAAGGATATGCAGTGTTCTTCGTTAAACCATCTAGAAAGGTTGTATTACAGTATGCTGTATTCAGAGCCTGGTATTTAGGTATGCCCGGACAGTTAAAAGGGCATATCCTCCCTTTCTCTTACTCATCATTCATAACTTAAGAACTATGCTCTTGTCGGTGGAGTGCCTGCCATTCCTCTCTATTGGTTGCCAGGTTCTTGACATCCTGATACGAGACGACCTTAACCTTCTCTCACTACACGATCCCAATTTAAAGAAAGGGTCCCTGAATACCGCATAGTGTAATATGCCTTTTAAATAGATAATAAAAAACCAATGGTCATTAAACTGACTCAGAAATGGCAGAATAAGTCCAAGCTAATTACTATTACCACAGGCCTTATTCTTAAATACTTTATTGAAATTTTTAATTACATTTTTAAGTATAGCCCCTAGTTGTGTGCCTTTTACAGAACAGGATTTCCACTATTTGTTTAGTCTTTTTGACATAATTACAAGTTAATCTCAACTAACTAGACTTGGGGAAGGTAATATTTGTTATTCTCCTGTTTCATTTTCTATGAGAACACTATTAGAGAACACATTTACTTTGATTATTTGGACCAAATGTTACTTAATAATGGTAAACTTGCAGTAGAATTACCTTACGTTTGTAAGACTTTGCAGACACATTTGGTTTTAACTTGATTAGCCAGTTATAACCAGTTATAAACTTAGTATAGGGTATAACTTGTAGAAAAAAAACAAGGAAGTTTGCCAGATCCAACATCTGAAGGTGTAGCTAAATTCTTAGCAGAAAAACAAATGTTTCCTGTACAGCCATCGGATTCATTCATGACATACAATGACTCCTAAGACTAGAGCCATCAATGTAGCAACAAGCAAATCCTATTGCCCATTTAATGCAAACAATTTGAATACAGAATCCTGACGAGCGTCATGAATAATTCCGTTAGCGTCACGCGTTCCAATTTCAATTGTAAATGACGTTACCTTCTCTGGCCTTCAAGTACACTGTGTTGGCGACGATGTTCTCTAATTCCATGAGTTCCAGTGTGGCGGGTTATGAGGTACTTCCAGCTAGCAAGGATTCGCCTTTGCGGCCGCTCCGCCGCTCTGCGCCGGGTCGCACGGAAGCCCATCAATAAACCAACCGGCACGGCACTACACACAACCACTGCACCCTCTAACCCTCACGCATAACACTCGCAACCCTACACGGATGATATCGCGCAAAACAACAGCCCACAACCTATCACGGACGTTCACCAAGGGTGTGTCACAATTTGTTAATTATTACAAAAGGACCGAGCGCTTTCAACTACCGACGGCGACGCTAAATGGCCTTTTTATCTCAGTTATTTGATCGTAATCGGTGAACACGCCCGAATATTAACGAATTATTGACGACGGACTACACGAAACGCTATAAAATTACTGTGAGGTAGAAATTGTGTATGCGGTTGCCAGTGTATTTTAAATAAACTACTGTTTTCTACTACGTTGGCATGAGTCAGGGTATTGACTTGATGACATTGACAGATAATGTAAGCTTGCAATATTGAAAATTAATTTACCCTATTAAAGACAATTATAAATTAATTTTCTCTATCACTAAATCTAAAAAGGGTTTCCGGCACTGAGCGTACTTAGACTACTTAGTACTTAGACTACTTAGCATTATTTTTAGTTTGAGGAGCAATCAAATCTCTTCATTCATCCTGCAGTGCTACTGCTAAGTGCATTTTCATATCACATCACAGTATCATATATGAACTCGTGGTAAACCTCAAATCTTAATAGACTCGGAAAGCAGCCCTGTGGCCCGTTTCACTAAGCTACAAGTTACAAATTACAAGCGGAACTCTCTTTCTAGCAAAAGGAGTTAGAAAGAGACATCCGCTTGTAATTTGTAACTTGTAGCGTAGTGAAACGTGCCTCTGGCCTTCAAAATTTCCCTTACGCATACCACTCGCTTTGACGGCGGTTTTTCGTTTTTTAATTTAAGAACTTGTTGCCAAGCTTTACATTTCCTTTTTAACTTGATAAAACTACTATATTAGTAGATAATATAACCTGGCAATGTAGTACACGTCAATTTACGCACAGTGCTACCAAATGTGCAGAACAAGCTGCGTTCAGAATAATACCTAAACATGGACCATTCAGCTCTTATCTCGGACTCATCTGAGTCAAAAAATTATGTGACATTTGAATTGACAGTGACAGACAAATACTAATCTTTTAGCGGCAGCGCACGTGTTTCAAAATGTAAATAAAAGTAGAATTTACCGAGAATTAAAATGTAACAATTGAAAGCTCACATTGATTGATACGCTTGGTCGTATTCAGAATGGGCAAAGGGGACGCGTGTGATGTTTGTGGCGGGACTGAAACTAGGCTCGTGGATGGATACTACTACTGCGCGGAATGTGGTACTCAAGACACTAATGTCCGTGAAACTATCGTGGAACATACAGCGTTGGCTGATGGAACGTTTGCTTTTGCTAGTAGGCAGAAGTTCTCTGTCAAGATTAAGGATGGTGTTCAAAGTGAGTGCTGTTTACCGAGCTTTTGTATACGTTTTTTTGGAAAGGTTACGACCGATTTTATATCATAGACATTATAGTTGGTTAGGTTTCTTTTGATGAATCTGTAGGTCGATCCATTTTATTATCATTTCCAAATGAGATAAACTAATGAGGGTAGAAAAGACCTAAATATACTCTGGTCAGTTCTTTACACATATGGATCGCGATATGCGTGGTTCACACGATAATATTGATAATCTAATCCGTGCCATTGAGCTTCCGAGTTCTTTTACAAGTCTAACTGAACTTCATCCTAACCTAAAAGACTTTTTAAGACTTCATTCACTGTATCTGCTGAATTTATTGTGTTTATTTACTCAATACTTTATGTTTATCCCCAGTGAGTTCAGAATGGCACAAATGGCATGCATTCAACTTTATACTGGCGGGCTTGACAGAGGAACTTCTTCAACTCGGGGCTAAGCTGGGATTCAAGATGAAGGTGCTTTGGGTATGGGCAAAGTTCATCAGGAAGCACCAGAATAAGGATGAACTGAGGTAAAATAAAGCTATCAAAAAAAAGATCCTATTTTTTAATTAAAGGCGGACTACCATGGTCTATTTCATTCAAGTCCCATGAAAGTCTACCTTACAATTTCGTATGAAAGCTTTCTGTATGTTATGCCTGTTACTTACATTGCTGATGTAAAATGAGGCCACTGTAATTTGTGTCGCTAATATATTATTAACATTGTAAGGCAAATAGGAACAGAACAAGGTATCTACTAAACCTTGGTAAGTACAATCTAAGTATACTGACAGGGATCTTGACTGGACACTGTCCACTCAACAGACATTTGACGGTAATAGGAGCCAAACAGGATCCTCGATGCCCACATTGTGGCAAAGAGGAAACTAGTCAACACGTTCTGGCCGAGTGTGTGATGTACTCGTCACTGAGATATCGCACATTCGGGGAGGAAGCACTGACAGCAGAGACACTTAAAAGCATTAACCTTCAGGACGCACTATTGTTCTGTAGGAAAACAAGAAGATGGGATCAGTGCTGGATGGGAGCGCCGCAGAGCCAGTAACCTGAGACTGGATCAAGGGGAACAGGGCGGAATGAATGGAGAGCCACTCGACCGCCCGCCTGCCTCGGCGGCGTCCCCACTCATCATCATCATCATCATCAAGGCCCACTATACAACATAATTGTCCTATGGAATATCAACCTATTATGAATGCAATACAGTTAATTTTCTAATTCAATTGTCAGTCTTAAAAACAAGGGAAATGTAATTTATCTCCTTTAAAATGGATCTTGCCATATTAATTATAGAATCTTAGGCCGTGTATGACTTAGACATGTGCGCCGCGCCGATTTGCAGCCGGTTTTACGCCGGCGCGGCGTAGGAAAAATGTCAGCGGCCCCGTAAAATCGGCTTCGAATTGGCGTGACACACATGTCTAGAATGACTGTTGTGCTGAATGTCTTAATTAAATTAAGAAATATTGTGTTTGGAATAGTTTAAAGTACCCATCAAAAAATCCTAAAATTATGCCTCTTTATTAATATTTTAATGTAATTAATTGCAGGTTCAGCGGTTTAAGTGAACTGAAAGAAAAAACAAATGACACAGACGATGATGAGTTACCTGCACAAGATACTGAAAAAAATAAACATGGCGCCATAAAAGTATCTCGCTCCACCCTCGCTACAATTTTATATTTAGCTTTAAATCTAGATAAGAGTGATATACAACTGTCCCACTTACGTAGATACATACAAGCAGGACAGATAGGCATTCACAGAAGCGAGGAATACATTCCAAAAGAGATAGAAACAAAAGCAATATCTGGATGGTCGGGGTTTAAACAATCTCGTCAAATCTTCCATTGTTCTCTAAAAGGTATTGCTTCGGGCATGCAGCAATGCTCAAACCTAGACCTAGGATCATACGTAATGCCAGACTTAGAAGCAATTGTAGATAATCTTTTGAAAGAATTATGTCTCCCGAACAAATTGACACACTTAGTTATATCATTAATGGATTTTGCTCCTGTAAATTTTCTTGCTAAAACCAAGAAAAAGAAAGCATTGCCAGATTTTGAAGGTTTGGTGTTGTCGTATATTATAGTAGCTTTAAAGATGTGCTTTGGGCTAGATGATGATTATGAAAAACATCTTTCTGATGCAGTGGACACGATCAATGATGAAGAAAACTATTTAAAAGCTTACAAAACTGATATGTTTGCGGAACAAACGGACAGACTGTTTTCTTTTAGGGAGTGGTGCAATTATTTAATGTTTAGAAAATACATTCTTTGTAAAAACAATTTGTCTATGGCTAGAGAACGCGGTTTGTACTTAGATGACTATGTTTATATGGAGCATTCAGAGAGTGAAATGAAAAAAGAGGTTCTATTAAGTGATGAAGTCACTATGGACATTATCAATAAAATACCACTAGATGATAATTCCGTTGTCATCCCAAAGTCAGAGTTTGAACCTAGTACGACTCCTCTATCTACCCTTACTGAAGTTATTTCACGACATTCGCAAGAACCAGATACGAGACGTCTTTTAACTGAAGATTTTACACAATATTCAATAGATTATGCCTGTAAGGATCTTGCCCTTCCGATATACTTGGAGGAAACATCTGACAACATCATCATAGGCGTTAGTGAATCAAGGAAGACGTGTAATGATCTTCTTGGCTTACATTTTACTTCCAGTTACAGTGACGACACGATAGTCTATGTAAGGAACTGCGAAAATAAAAACTGGTATAAAACTAAGCGACCAACAGTTGATCATATTGTAGAAGTTAAAGAAGCAAATAAAGACAGTGATCATGGATATGATTCTAATATAGAAAATACACCGGAACAGGCAAACACAGATGATATCAGAGAAAATCTCGATAAATCAATTCAGGACACAGCTAACTTTGAGAAAACGCCGAATGGCAAAGATACACGTGACTCTGATGATGATAATGATGAAGAAATAAAAGACAAGAAGTTGGAATTTTTCGATGAGGAAGAAGAAGGCAAGAACATTTTTGACGATGACTTTGCGGAGATGAATGCCGAGGAGATAAAATTTGCTGATACAATACGAGATAACAGCAACTATAATGAATATAATCACGACATGACCCTTGTAGAGAGCAAGAATGAACTTGAGGACAGTAAAGTTGATCTTCAAAGTATGTCGTTATTGGATAGTGAAGTAGAGGCAGAGCCAGTATTTGATCCTGCTACATTTAACAGAGAAGACACTATCAAAACACTAGTCATTGCCGCTTGCAAGGAACATAAAGTACCTATACCAACGAAATACAGACCTCATCAAGAGCCAAAGAAAAGAAAATTAAATGAACCTCAATCGGAGACAGGTGTTTCGCAGCCGAAGAAGGTTAAGCCTGACGAGGGCAGAAGGCGACAGAAAGTTGAAAGGAAAGCGCAAGTCAACGAAATACTTAAAGCTTATTATTCAAATTTAGAGAAAGATATACTGCATCAAGTTTCCGAACAGGTTCGGTTTTTCGTCAATAGTAATGATCTTCCAAACGTAGACGATTCTATAGATCAGAACCAAGGTATTCACAACGAAGTAAAAGACGCGACAGAAATAAATAATCAAATTGAAATGGAAGATTGTCAGGATATTCCAAGCATGAATGAAATTCATAATCAGGAAAATAATTCAGAACACAGCGAACGCGTGAATGAATCTGATGATGGTTCTCAAGATCCTGTTTATAAAGGCAACCCAGAATTTGACGAGAAAACTTATGACGCAAAACAATTATATGTCAAAGTGAAAGGCGAATTCGAAACTAAAGATCTGTTTGATTTAGACAGTGATGAAGAAATTAACAAACTTTTAGAGAAACACATCAAACAGTTACCTAAAAACGTAGCCGATAATGCAAGCGACTTCGATTCGTCTGACGATATACCTTTAAGTAAATTAAAAAAGCTTAAAAAGCAAAAAAGGAACTGCGACTCTTTAATTACTAATGCAGAAAAAGTTAGAGAATTTAATTATTGGTGTAAGCATTATATATCTAGGTTGTTTAAAAAACATGAATCTCTTGAACGTTTTGATGCGGAAGTGAGGGAAAACTTCCCGAAAAGCTTTGCTTTTGTGTTGTTCGAATGTGCTGCTGTGTTAAATTGCACTGCACACATGCTTTATAAGCACGTGACGGACATTGAAGAGAAAATGTTGGAAAAGGACGGCTATAAGCGAAAGGTAAAGAGTCTAAAAGATACAGGGATTAGAATTGAACGTAGGGACTATACTACCAAGATGAAAAAAAAAGTCTGAAATAAATCCAAGGATTACAACATAATAATTAGGGATAAACAATTCTCATGAAATTTAACTTTTTTAAATTGCATCAAGAATGTATGCGTGGGCTACAACTGATGACTTCCAAAGCAGAATTAAAAACAATAAGATAACATGTCAACAGCAATTAGGTATTACCGAGTAGAATAAAGCCTCTGGTGGCACGTGTGCTTTTTTTTTGCTATAATTAAAAACACGTGTGATGCGTTCAGTTTCTGAGATATATGACTCCATAATAATAGTACAAAATTATATCGTGCGGCTAACGCAAACTCAACAATACCAAGCCGATTTAGTCGGGGCCGCGCCGTCGCTGCCTTTGGTTGCGTGCGATTGAGTATCGAGCGACGCAGCCTTAGCACCCGAGCAGCAATAGGTAACAGAAACTCCTAAAGGGTCGGAGACGACTTTCTCTATTTATACGTTGGTTCAGTTCCAAGTTCATAGACCAAGATCAAGGTCAACCGTAGATAATTGTTTTTATTTATTTATTATTTATCCTAGACGTGATAAGGAATTTTAAATAATTGATAAGTTTGTTGTTAACCAAGTAGAAGTAGTTAGGTAATTTGATTTTTTTTATTGGACCCATTTTCTTTTCAATATTACCTACATGAAGTTTTTCTCAAGAGTGAGATATTTGGCTCTTGTTTAAAATGAATTTAACAAAAACTAAGAGTGTTTGATCGGTGTACAAAAGATAGTCCCCCAATCTGAAAAAAACGTCATAATGAATTGAAATTAAAATTGAACATTAATTAATGTAAACGTTACACGAAAAGCTGTGATCTAAGTTACCTATTTTTAAGTATGTGATGCTGAGTCACTAGCACTCAATGTTAATAAATATTTATTTGTTTTATTCTTTTTTTTGTAAACCGAATACCGGCCAAGTGCGAGTCAGACTCGCGCATGAAGGGTTCCGTACCATTGTCTAAAAAAACACGTTTATTGTATCGGAGCCCCCCTTCAATATTTACTTTATTTTGTTTTTAGTATTTCTTGTTATAGCGGCAACAGAAATACATCATCTGTGAACATTTCAACTATCTAGCTATGAAGGTTCGTGAGATACAGCCTGATTACAGACAGACTGGAGTCTTACTAATAGGGTCCCGTTTTTACTCTTTGGAACCCTAAAAAACACTCGCACACTAGAGCGCCCGGCACCAGATCAGCCAGCATCGCCTCAGGTCCAAGTAATACGTTGAAAAGTGAGCTTTGATTTGTGTTAATATGATACATTTTTCTGTGGCCGTCGCGGGGCCCGTGCCCCGGCAATTGTAATGTTTATGCACTCCTTTGTAATTTGTTTTAATTTTTTTAATGAATTATTATTATGCTTGAGAAAAGCACTATACATACCTCGGCGGGAAAAATGGGGTTGCCGGCCGAAGACATATAGACGGCCGAGCAAAGCGAGGCCGGATAGGTCTGAGGTCTTTTGTCCCGGCCTCCGTAGTAATGTACTATTACTTTAACTTGAAAAATGAATCGTACTAAGTTACTAGTATGGTTAACTACTAACACGAGTCAACTCACCTTTTCGCCGCCATTGGCTTGATATAAAGTCAGTGTGCCCCACACGCCATGACTTCATAATCAAGTCGAGGATTACAGTTCAAAATAGTCCTGAGTATTTGAGACGTAAGGTTGAAATTAGATGTGGTTTTCAGCCGTCATTAGCGTTGATGACACTTTATTACTTCATTGCCGTGGCGGCGAAAAGGTTTCAATTTGAGAAGATTAGCCGGGTCCACACCAGACGATCCAAAATTGGATCGGCGAAAAACGGATCGACGCGCGCTCAACCGTACGCTTGGATCGCACGCGGCA
This sequence comes from Acleris literana, assembly GCA_946894065.1. Classification (NCBI taxonomy): domain Eukaryota; kingdom Metazoa; phylum Arthropoda; class Insecta; order Lepidoptera; family Tortricidae; genus Acleris; species Acleris literana. The sequence continues at coordinate 2,910,246 of OX335690.1, forward strand.
CGTCCGATCGCGCGATCGGAGCGCGCTGGATCGTTCGTTGTGGACCCGGCTAATACCTTTTAGTAATTCGTATAATCGTCGCTCTTATACCGGCACCACACTTCGCTATTCGCTATTCGTTATTCGGCTTATGCGCCTACATTCGACGAAGTGTGGAGAGTTTCTTCGTCTATGTTTTCTTTATTCGCACGCATAACGCTTAACCGAGATAGCAAATATTTTAACAAATACGGCGCAGCCGCATAACGAATAGCGAATAGCGAAGTGTGGTGCCGGCATTAGACACGAGAAACTGTCCCGCGTCCGCCCTTTTTATTATTAGTTCCAAAAAGCGACTGTCATTGATTTGTCATATATGTTCTTGCAAATCCGAGTTTCTCGCAAAAATATACAGTAATTAAACCCCCTCTTTAAATAAGAACTGCGCCACCATTCTCTACTTGGTCTGTGTGCGCCACTCAGGCATAGATACTCCATGACAGTATGTAGGTACATGGACCATCACTTTGTAAGGAACGACAGGTAAATACCCAATACTTAATACCTTCTCACCCTTACTTATAAAGTGGAGTAGCTAAACCGTGCTTTTTCCTTATCTGTCAAATTCAAATGCCACAATGACAGATAAGGACAAAGCATAGTTTAGCTACTCCACTTTATAAGTAAGGGCACGTTTATATTATTATATCTTACTAAAATAATATAAATGTTTGTTCCATATTCACAGAATAGAATAGATAATTAATTGCACAGATGTGATATTTATATGAGGCCTTTGAAAATCGAAGTTTGAAGTTACGTTAGCTCCATCCCTTTCTCTCGATATAGTCTTGAATGACGAGTGATAGGGATGGAGATAAAGTAACTTCGAATTTCGGTTTTCAAAGTATATAGGGCTTCTGTAAAATGGAATAATTCCCAAAGAAATAAAGACTTCTACGCGGACTGAGTCTACCATCATACTTTTATGTAACTGAAGGAAAATCAAGTATAAATTTTATTTCCTAGGTAGACCTCCTTTTTTGCCCTTAAGAGGCTACCCATTGCTGTCCACAAAGTTTTAAATAATATTAAAATCAGATCGTGAGTAATCGCCAAAACAAAGAAAATCGGCCAAGTGCGAGTCGGACTCGCGCACGAAGGGTTCCGTAACATTATCTATAAAAATCACGTTTGTTGTATGGGAGCCCCCCTTAAATATTTTTAAAGTGAATATACAACTAAATATTCTGTAAATATTTCAAGCGTCTACTTACCTGTTGCCGTTATTAATATTTAGCAAGAAATAACGTTTGTTGCATGGAAGCCCACTTAAATATTTATTTTGTTCGGTTTTTAGTATTTGTTGTTATAGCGACAGCAGAAATACATCATTTGTGAAAATTTCAACTGTCTAGCTATCACGGTTCATGAGATACACCCTGGGGCACGTTTTATAAAGCTACCTACAAGTAATAATTTTACAGGTCTAAACTGGAAACACTGCTCGAATAGCTGGGGCACGTTTTATAAAACTACAACTTTACAGGTCTAAACTGGCAACACTGCTCAAATAGCCGATCGTCATTGGTCGAGGTTGTGTCAAATGGAAACTTGTAACCTGTAAATTGTAATTTGTAGCTTTATAAAACAGGCCCACAAAGCAACAAGTTATAAATTACAAGTGGAAGTCTCTTTATAACTCCTTTTGCTAGAAAGTGAGTTCCGCTTGTAATTTGTAACTTGTAGCTTCTTGAAACGGGCCACTGGTCGTCATTGGTCGAGGTTGTGTCAAATGGAAACTTGTCACCTGTAAATTGTAATTTGTAGCTTTATAAAACAGGCCCCTGGTGACAGACAGACAGACAGACAGACAGACGGACTGTGGCCTCTAGTAATAAGGTCCCGTTTTACCCTTTGGGTACGGAACCCTAAAAAAAGAGAAAAACTACCCAAATTCAAAATAACGATTCAACTGTCAGTGTTGCCGTTAGCAACCGCACAACTAAAAGAAAACGCCATTATTTTTTTACCCATTGTGTACAGCACATGTAAATTGACGCCATGTTCAGGCAGTGCGCAACGCTGCTTCGTCGAAGTACCCAAGTTACGCAACCCAAGTTCCATGTTCCTGCTCGCAACTGGTGCCAGCAAGGGCTGTGCATGGTGCTACCGCCGAGGAATGGAATGTCCCTTGGTGTAAGTATGCTTAGGCCGCGGACACGAAGTCAGCGGACGGCGGGGCGGCTCCCCTCGCCGCTGACCTCGTGGCCGGTTTCATATAAATCTATGATTTGGAACGCGCCGCTGCCGCCCCGCCGTCCGAGGCCTTAAGGCCCAGCCACACCGGATGTATGACGTGCACGTTCGCTTTCCACTGCGTTGTATAGTGACATGTCGTAATGAGAATTCATACTATACAACGCAGTGGAAAGTGAACGCGTACGTGCACGTGTGGCTCGGCCTTTAGTGCTTGTTTACGGAGACGCGGGGCGTCGCGCGTAGCGTTGGGCGACGCGGTCTGCGCTAAATTCAAATATATGGCGTTGTATAAAAGCGTTTACGGAGAAGCGGTTTTACGCGTGTTTGCTTCAAATACAGCGTTAGTTGCGGCAGAGCCCGCGGATGGCATCGCCGCGTTGCACGCAGCGTCGCATGCGTCAATAACGGCGGTTCCTGCCGCTGCGCCCGCAGCGGGGCCCTCTGCGGCGCCCATGGCGGCGCCCGCGGCGGCACCTCTGCCCACCGTGTGCTCCGCCGCGCGCTCCGCCACACGCTCGAGAGTCCGCCGCGGATGCAGCGGTGGACACCGCTACCTCTCTACGCCCCGCACCACGCGCTGCATCACGCCCCGCATCTTCATAAACAACACCATACATTGCCATATGTTTGTTTGCGCGTGTGATGAGGCGGTCCGCTGCACAAGCTACAAGTTACAAATTACAAGCGGAAGTCTCTTTCTAACTCCTTTTGCTAGAAAAGGAGTTCCGCTTGTAATTTGTAACTTGTAGCTTCGTGAAACGGGCCACAGCTAGTGATATTTTGAATACTGCCGTCTTTTTTGTGTGACTACTCGCTGTTCGGACTTTGTAGAAGCTCGTTGCTGTTTGCACAAATAAATTGATCATCTGTACAATTCTCAGCAGCCTTGGAGAGTATAAAATGGAAGCTTATGTTTCAGGAAGGCATTGCCCACGTCGTGTTTATAGTTAGCGTGTGGTTGACGCCAACTCTCTACTGCTTGTCCCGCATAAAAGTATGGAAGCGCCTTTACTTGAACCCTGAGGGTGAATAAAATTATTAAAATTGTTTAATGAGATTAATTCGTTTTATTGTACGAGTACAGTGTTATACAACGAACACATTCGCGCGGGTGCCATAATCCTGGACCTGGCTACAGTACTGTAGGGAAGTTAGAGTATGGAGATTTTTTTTTAGGAATTTTTAGTAGGGGTCCTAGAAAGTATTTTATGACTTGGGACGCCACCTGGTACAGAGTTCATAAAATATGTATACACTTTAGTGTCTTTAGTACCTAATTGTTACTGTAATCGTTGTGATATTCGCATATGGCAGTTTGAACATGACGTTAAATAGGTTCTAAAGTTTATTCAAATTTATGAACTCGACTGTACAGTTAAGAGTTTATTTGGTTCCTATCTTAGGTCCAAAGTCAATCTGAGATTCTACAATAATAAGGTTGAGTTTCCTAAAAGTTACAAATGACTTGACATCTCTAATGACATTGACGATTTCATGCATATTTTTCTTAAAAGGGTCCCAGACCGTACATTTACCAGCTGACGTCATCAAAGGTGGCGGCCGCGGGATCTTTGAACTGCTTATATTTATATCTTAATACTTGATATTTTTGCATGAAATTTAAATGGGATGTTGTTATAACAATTTTCCCCGTTTTTTCCTGAGCCCCTAATTTGAAAATCGAAGTTCGAAGTTACGTTAGCTCCATCCCTTTCTCTCGATCTAGTCTCGAATGACGAGTGACAGGGATGGAGCTAACGTAACTTCGAACTTCGATTTTCACAGTAGGGCCTCTGGTCCCATTATTTTTTCCCATTAATGGGACCACGAGGGAGAACGGTTTCTCTTAGTCCCATTTTACTTTTCATTATCTACTTCCTGTATACTAAAATAGGGATGCGTGGTTTGATAAAAATGTCCTTATCTCAAGAAATCTGTAGCTAGAAGTGAGTTGTCCGCTTCAAATCTTGCAAATCTATTTTTGAACCAGTTCCCGTTAACTCTAAATACGGGGTGCGGTCCAAAAGTTTCCGGTCTAACATACAAAAGTACCTGCAGTGCAACCATTTTCTTAATAGCGATCGGCAATCTTTGTTTTTCTATGACACACGAGTGACAAATATACTGTCAGTTGCGAGTGCAAGCGTGATAGCCAGCCTTTGCGTGATTTACAAAACTTTATTAGGGTTCCGTTCCTACCCAGTCGCGTTTCGTGTCGTATAAAACTACAAGTTACAATTTTACAGGTCTAAACTGGCAATACTGCTCAAATGGCTGCTCGTCATTGGTCGAGGTTGTGTCAAATGGAAACTTGTAACCTGTAAATTGTAATTTGTAGCTTTATAAAACACGCCCTAATGATATTTGAAATTTTGCCGCCATTTTTTCGTGTCACCACTCACTGGGCAGACCATTTATCCCTACCAGGGGCCTGTTTTATAAAGCTACAAATTACAATTTACAGGGTACAAGTTTCCATTTGACACAACCTCGACCAATGACGAACAGCCATTTGAGCAGTGTTGCCAGTTTAGACCTGTAAAATTGTAACTTGTAGCTTTATAAAACGTGCCCCTGAAAGGAATGATGGAAAATAAACTCAATGATCGCTGTAATTATCTACACCGTAATAGAAGAATATTGCTGCTATAAAAAAATAGAAATAAAATGAAATTAAAAATGAATCATGGGCCCCAAGATACAGGCTCGGCCTAGTTTGGGGTCCATGGGATATTTTCTTATATGTCCTTGTGCTTAGTTGATCAATAAACGTATCTTTATCTTATCTTAATAAAGGATGATTCAAGAATGGTTCGGAACCCATTGCGTGTGATTCAGACTCGCACTTGGCCGGTTTTTTATTACTCGGTAACCCTACAATGACAGCCGGTCTGGTTGTTTATTGGGTTGTTTATTAATTTTAAGTTGTTTTGTACGCTTACTCTCTGATTCTTGTTCATTGAACTAATAATTACTTAATAGCAATAAATCAGTTATTATTCAACATGAAAGAACCAAAACAAACTCCTATTAAAGACCTAGCTGAATTACGAAGCTATTTTGCGTCGCACAATGTCATACGCGAATACATTGCTCACACATCGAAAGTCCATTCTGTGGGATGGTCTTGCGATGGTAGAAAGCTAGCATCAGGCTCATTCGATAAAAGTGTCGCTATTTTTAATTTAGAACGCAACAGATTGGTAAGTTTCCATTCATTTAGATAGGTACCTATTTGTAATTTAAAAAATTAGAGGTTATGTTTATTTTTAATATAATAATAGGCTAAGGCACTGAAAAATTAGAATGTAAATATTGAATTTTACGGTCAATGTCATACATTACATAAATATAAAGTGGTGGTCACATAATTAGGGACACTTGTTTTTTTCCCAAACAATTGCCTACAAATACGACTTTTCAATTTTCACCACCAATAAAAAAGTTCTTAACCAATTTTGTTGCTAAATACAATTTACTTTAGATCATTAACTAAGGTTTAAACTGATGTTAAAAACGAACCTTATATTTTATAGGGATTTAAAAACTTAGTGCTGACGCATCAAAAAAAAACTGTTTTTTCATTTCTTCATAAAATTGTATAAACATTTAAACTTTAGTTTATTAGTTAACGATAAGTGTAACTAAAAATAAAAAGCTTTTGACTTTAATAGATGAGTTAGCACTTTGATTTGTAGTCATAATTTTTTCTTGGTTTTTTTACTTATTTAATAAAGATAAAAGATAAAGATAAAAGAAATTTATTCAGTAAGTAGGCTGCACGGGCACTTTTACACGTCAAGAATCTACCAGCGCTTCCCAAGAGAAGACCACTGCCGAGAAGAAACGCCGCAAGAAACTCAGCAGTCAGTCATTTTTTAAACATATTTCTTATTACAATGGTACTACTTAGTCTAGCATTATATAAAGCTATAAATATTAAATTAAATATAGTATTAAATAACATGCGTAGTTCAGCAGGAAAACATGCCAATTAAGAATCTTACGGGAGAGATAGAGAAAAAAAAAACACATACTTATGTGTATATAAGATGGTGCGAGACGACCACATAAAAGTTTCGATATGTTTTCCTACATCAACGGTGTCCCCTAGACAAGATAAAGATTTTGCATTTGAATAAATGATTATCGACTAAGTTTCGGATTTAGGCCATGCATTTTTGTCTGTTAGATAGTCCTCGATCCTATAATACGCTTTAGACATTAACAACCTTTTCAAGTAACTTTTAAGTGCTGGAAAGGGTAACTTTAAAACTTCGTCAGGTAATTTATTATAGAAATGAATGCATTGACCAACAAATGATTTATATACTTTACGGACGCGGAATTTTCGGATAGCGATTTTATTTTTATTTCTGGTATTTAAATTATGTATATCAGAATTTTTGGTGAAAGAATCTAAATTTCTAATAACGTAAATAATATTCTCATAAATAAATTGAGACGCTACAGTCAAGATATTAATTTCTTTAAAAAGTTCTCTTAAAGAGTCACGGGAGTTTAAGTTGTAAATAGAACGAATGGCCCTTTTTTATAACACAAATATAGTTTGTATGTCAGCTGCCTTACCCCAAACCAGAATACCGTACGACATGACACTATGGAAATAACTATAATAGACTAAGCGAGCTGTCTCAACATTGGTTAGTTGTCTAATTTTCCTAACGGCGTAAGCTGCCGAACTTAGTTTACCTACCAGTACAGCTATATGGGGACTCCATTGCAAATATTTATCTAATGTTATGCCTAAGAAAATTGCCTTATCTACCATTTGCAAACACTCGTCATTTAGAAAAATACTAGAATGTACCGGTTTAACATTAGGCAAAGCGAACCTAACACATTTCGTTTTCTTAGCATTTAGTAGCAAATTGTTGCTAGTAAACCAATTAAGTACTTTAACTAGTGTGGTGTTAATCCTACTGTAGTCTACGGATTTTCTATCTACCTTGAAAATTAGTGAAGTATCATCAGCAAAAAGTACAATATCACAAAGTTTATCAACTGTTGGTGGCAAGTCATTTATGTAAACCAAAAATAAAAAAGGACCTAAAATAGAGCCTTGAGGCACACCTATTTTCAATGTAGCTCCAACAGTTTGCGTTTTGTTTACAACAACTGTTTGAGTTCTATCACTTAGATAAGAAGACATAAGGCTTAAAGCTTTGTTGGACAATCCATAATGTTCTAATTTTAAAATAAGGGTCGTATGATCCACGCAATCAAAAGCTTTAGAAAGATCACAAAATATTCCTACTGCATCGCAAGATTTCTCCCAACTGTTATATATATGTTTAATGAGTACAGATGCCGCATCAATTGTTGATCGACCTCTGGTAAAGCCAAACTGGTTATTGTTAAGTAGTTTATTTCTGTTAAAGTGACCTAACATATCCTTTAGCATTACTTTCTCAAAGACTTTACTTAAAACTGGTAGTATGGAAATGGGACGGAAGTTCGTTATATCACTCATCTCGCCCGATTTAAAAAGAGGTATTACTTTACTATATTTCATGAGATCTGGAAAGACCCCCTCTGATATGCAATTATTGTAGATTAATGCTAGATGGGGTGCAATTACATCTATGATATGAAAGAGTACCTTAACTGATGTGCCCACAAATCTTCAGTCTTTTTTAAACTAAGTGATTTAAATATCTTGACTATTGAATCTGAATTTACAGGGCTGAAATCAAAGTTTATATTACATTTACTGACATTAGTGCTAAGTAATGATTGAGCTTCAACCGCGGATGATTTAAGACATTTCGTAGTATTAATGGCTATGTTAGAAAAATAATCTTCGAATGCTAAGGCAACGTCTTTATTTGACGTGATTTGTTGGTCACCTGTGTTCAGAGTGACTTGATTATCACGAGTTTTTGATTTTCCCGTTTCTCTATTTATAATATTCCATACAGTTTTTACCTTGTTGTCAGATGATTTAAGTTTGAGACTAAGAAAATTTGCCTTGGCAGTTAAACAAACTTGTTTAAAGGTCCTTGAATAATTCCTAACATAATTTAGAAAGTCAGCATTCTTATTTTCCTCCCTCTCTCTATATAGGTCATAAAGCCTATTTCTACTTTTATGAATGCCTGTAGTAGCCCATTCACTAAATTTTGTTTTCGACCTAGAAATAGTTTTCATTTTAAAATTGTTGTTAAATTGATGTAGAATTACGCCGAAGAAGTCTTTATAAATACTATTACACTCATTCTGTAAAAACGGTAACACTGTAAGATTACTCTGAACTTTATTTTTGAATAATTCCAAACGATTACTAGTTATAGGTCGGTATGTTATTGTATCAGGTTTTTGATAAAAATCATAGATGAAAGATGCCTTCTGACCACTATGGTCAGAATTAAAACAATTAAATATTTCTTTATCCAAACATTCGCAACTACAAAAAATATTATCTAAGCAGGTTGCACTACTAATAATAATTAATGATAATAATAATAATAATAATAATTTCTTTATTCAGACAACTAGATCCACATTTTGTTAGTATCTTCTTATGACTAAGTTAGTATATATATTTAACTAGCGACAATGTATTCTTAATTAAATGTTGCATCATTGAGCACTCATTTCTAGCGGCTACCGTCCTCAGGAGACTGTTCGGGCTGCCACGTATTCCGGTCAGTAGCGAAGCCATCTTTTTTCGTAACACAGCAGTAAAGCTGTCCACTCGGGCTTCGGCAAACATGGCGGAGGCACTGCAGAACCGCGGCAGCCCCAACAGTGCCCTGAAGGCGTTGTTGTATTGGACTCGCAGAGAGCCAAGCGAGCGTTGCGAGCAGGCCGGCCTCAGGGCACCCGAGTACAGTGAAGTGCAGTATGCTCTAAAGAGCGTTATTTTGACTGCGGGTGTACAGCGAGTAAACCTGCGGGCCAGCATGTTCGCCCGCACCGCCAGCACCCTGCGTTCCCGCTCAACATCCACGTCATCCTTCTGGTTATCAGTTAGGTAGTAGCCTAGGTATTTGAATTGGCTGACTCTATCAATTTGATCTCCATTTAACAAAACCGGAAGTGTCACATCCGGAGTCGTCCTGCCCGGGGCTCTGAACATCATGTACACTCAGTGGCGGATCCACGGGGGTGGTCAAGTACGTCATGACCACCCCCTTCGGCACTCGTAGATACCGGTCATAAAGTAAATAGTCGTGTGGCATTATCTCGCACTTGACCGAACTTCTGCGTTCAGCAGTTAATGACCACCCCCTAATCTGAAAGCTGGATCCGCGCCTGTGTACACTGTTTTTTTCATGTTATATACGAGCCCGTTTATCACAAAAAGCGTTTGCGCTAAAAACTCCCTCATAAACTCGAGCCTAGACGGATCATCTGACCACACACCTGTGTTACTTCTTCTTAGCTCGACAGCCATTTCTCGCGAGACTCGCACTGACTGGCTGCATTGACGGAAATATAAACCTCCAACTCCCACTTAAGACCAATGAAGAAGTGGAAGATGCATGCCTGTACATAACAAACCTAATACAGGTGGCAGCTTGGACCAGTACTCCTGAGTTTAAGGAATCGTCGCATAATGCCCCGATACCACTTGCAATACGGGAAAAAATTGCTGAAAAACGTCGCCTTCGTAGAGTTTGGCAGTTCTCTCACAGTCGTGCAGACAAAACACGACTAAACCGAGCTATAAAAGAACTCAAAAATCTCCTTGCTGACTCGCTAAATGAATCCGTCAAACGAAAGCTAGAGAGGATGTCTCCAAACGCACACGGGACCTACAACCTTTGGAAAGCTACTAAAAACCTTCCACAACCCCAACAGTGCTCTCCCCCTATTAGATCCGGAAACTCCTGGGCTCGAACTGACCAAGAAAAATCTGAGGCCTTTGCGAACCATCTTGCAAATGTTTTCCAACCGAATAGTACAGATACGCCTGAAGATCCGGAAATAGAACAAGCACTTAACCAAGACTTCCAGATGTCTCTCCCCTTGCGCCCTACTTCTCCTCGCGAACTGGCTAAAGAAATACGAGAAATGGACTCACATAAAGCTCCAGGCTTTGATCTGATCACTCCAAGATTATTAAAAGAGCTCCCCAAGAAAGGCATTGTATTTCTGACCACTCTCATCAATGCAACGCTTAGAACATCTCATGTTCCAGCTCTGTGGAAAATATCACAGGTCGTTTTAATCCACAAGCCAGCTAAACCACCCACCGAAGCCTCGTCATACCGCCCTATCAGCCTGACACCGGTACTATCGAAATTGTGGGAAAAGATAGTCCTTTCAAGACTAAGCTTGCACCTAAACAACGACCAAATCATACCTGACCACCAGTTTGGATTCCGTAAGCAGCACTCAACTGTGGAACAAGTACACAGAGTCTACCACATTATAAGACAATGTCTTGAGAGAAAGGAGTACTGCTCGGCTGCTTTTTTAGACGTGCAACAAGCGTTCGATCGGGTTTGGCATAAAGGGTTACTGTGCAAAATAAAAAAATTACTCCCTCACTCATTCTACCTTCTAATGGCCTCTTACCTTAGCGACAGAATGTTCCAAGTTAAACTACGAGATGCAAGATCTTCTCTCTTCTGTTGCCGTGCAGGTGTACCCCAAGGATCAGTGCTTGGCCCGATGCTCTACAACATCTTCACCAGTGACTTACCCCAATCCTCAAATGTAGCTGTGGCAACCTTCGCCGACGATGCGGCTTTCCTTGTCTGTAGCCGCAATGAAACAGAGGACAGCAGATTACTGCAAGTCCAACTTAATGACACCAACGCTTGGCTAACAAAGTGGCGCATAAGAGCAAGTGCCCCCAAGTCCCACCATATAACCTTTACACTTAGACGTGAAACTTGCCCCCCTGTCAACCTAGGGGTTGACACTCTACCACAAACTGATTGTGTCAAATATCTGGGCTTCCATCTAGACCGAAGGATGACTTGGAAGGACCACATAAAAAAGAAGCGCGACGAGATTAACTTTAGGTTTAAAAATCTACTTTGGCTTCTTGGAAGACAGTCCACTTTATCCCTAAGCAATAAACTGAGGGTATACTGCTCTGTCATCAAACCCATCTGGACTTACGGCATTCAGCTGTGGTCATCTGCCAGCAAGAGTAACATTCTATGTATACAACGAGCTCAAAACAACATCCTGAGAGTCATATCTAGTGCGCCTTGGTACGCTCGCAACACGGAAATACACAATTACCTAGAAATGTCAACAGTAGAAGAAGAAGCAAAGCGTTACTCAACGAAGTATAAAGTCCGATTGACCAGTCATCCAAACCCTCTATCCGACAAGCTACTACAGCCAAATCCAGTGAAGAGACTAAAGAGAGCCAATGTGCTGCCTGACTGAGGCTAGCTGGGGCAGTGGCCCTGACTCGCCAAACCCTCATGAACTACAACCCACCTGATCATAGTCTAGGCGACTGATAGCAGGTCTAAAATAGAAAAAAAAAAAAAAAAAAAAAAAAAAAAACGAGCCCGTGACATGCTGCGTATCGTTCGCATATGCTAAGTAATTCATTGAGTGCACCAACCGAAGGAGCCAGCAGCGCCATATCGTCGGCATAGCTGATGTTGTGAAAACTAATCCCGTCTATAAAACAACCCGCATGCGCTCCGCTTAACACTTCGATCAGTGCATTCATATAAAGATTAAATAACTTTGGTGACGTCAAAACCCCCTGTCTCACTCCACATTCCAGTATATACGGCGACGACAGTGCATTTGCCCACTTCACAACATTAACTTGATTGCCATACCAATATTGAAAAGTGGACAAAAGGTCACTCGGCAACCCAGTCGACTTCAATTTGCGCCAAAGGATATCATAATTAACTAGGTCGAAAGCCTTTGAAAGATCCAAAAAACAACTAAAGACCGACGTCTTCCTATCAGTGTAGTACCCGACAGCGTGCTTCAACACTACAATGGCAGTTTCAGTGGATAACCCGGGTCGGAAGCCAAACTGGGCATCGTGTAGTCGTAAGTGTTCGTCCATACGAGCGTTGAGCACGCCCTGCACGCCGTCGAGTACCTTGGCCACAATGGTTGCCAAAGAAATCGGCCTATAATTCGTCCTGTCGGATGTGTCACCCGTCCGGTTTTTTACTATAGGCACTACTAAAGTGCGCATGAGTAGTGGCGGCAGGTATGAATGGCTCAGACATACCTACATTATAAAATAGTGCTAGGGCTCGGGGCAGATGCACTCCCGCATTATGTAAGTGCTCAATACTGAGGTCGTCATGATGGCCCGGTGATTTCCCTTTTTTCAAATTTCTTAAAGCCACACGAATGTCTCCCGCTTTGATCAGAGTAGGAACCGCTCCCTGACGACGCTCAGTACTGAGATCGGTCTGTGACGGGCCCAGAGGCGACTTGATAGTAAAGCAGTCTTTAAAAAGGTTAGCAATATCTTGTGGCTCAGTCACGCCCTCAACGCTCACGGGGAGACTATGAGATGTATTTAATTTGTTTGTACATTTCCAAAAGCTAGAAAAGTCAGACCTAGTATGGTGAGAAGCTATTTTATCCATAATGATTTGCTCCTGATGATTCTGGCACCATTTAAGTCTGCCTTTAAAAACCTTCCTAGCATTGATCATTGTCTCAAAAATAGGGCCAGACGACGGGCACCCGTGCCACCCCCACCAATTAAACGCTGCCTTAGCCTCCGCATGAGCGTCACTAACGTGACGATTCCATCCAGCAACACTTCCGTCGCTTGTGGTGTTTATTATCACAATAGGTGCCAAACACAAAGAGGAAACAATATTTTCATACATATCATTTATTATAGTTTTATGATGAGGCTCATAACAAAAATGTCCGCAACACTTAATTAAGTCTATAGGTAGGTCAATATCTTTATGCTTATATAAAATAATTTTGTTTGTGACTTCATTGTTGGATATTTATTTGTTGTTTATGCTTAGGTGTTACAATAGTGACATGTTTTTTTTCTGATTTCCTTAGGTACAAGATTTTGTGTTCCGCGGACATACAGGCTCTGTGGATCAGCTATGCTGGCACGCATCTCACCCGGATTTACTGAGCACTGCCAGCGGGGACAAATCTGTACGGATATGGGATACAAGGTACGTTTAAAAATCCTCACCAAAATGCTGATAATGCTTTTTTATGCCCTGTTCAGTTACATTTAGTGACCGACCAAAGCATGTTTTTTTGCTGAAATCAAAACTGAAACTGAAGGTTCGGTTTGATTATAGTTTCGGCCGAAACCGAAACCGAAACCGGACCTTTATTAAAAAGTTGAATAAAAATGTCAGTGGGCCGTTCTTTCCAGATATTTGATTAATGAATCATCTTTTATTTATTTATGTAAATTTAACGTTTAAACTATATCTTGAGGAAAATGTGCTTCTTGCCGACTATTATACTTCTATTATAAAAGTGCAATTTTACATCTACTACGTCTGTCTCCCGTATTCATCATGAAACCAGCTTGACCGTATCATAATATCTTATAATCGAAATTATCAATATCAAGACTAACCGTAAGCGTACAAAATCGTCAAAATCCCTACTCAAATTGACTGACCTCTTTTATTTGACTTCCAAAATTTGACCAATACAAAACAATAAAATGAAACTAAGTTACATGTCTACATCAAATTAAAAGAAATGCTTTAAGATATTCACCCATCATTTTAAATTACTCACCATTATTCGGGGAACTCACACGAGCACAGAGCACTGATTCAGTAGCTGGCGAAGTTAGGCGAGCGACGCCATATTGCCAGCCGTGTCGAGTGCACCCGACGTTAGTCTAACGCGACCCGAAAGTACGATGTTATAAGTTTCGGCGCGGCCGAAAGGTTTGGCTGTATTTTGGCCAAAACCGAACCTCTGGCGGAAACATGTTTTTTTGGCCGAAACTGGCCGAAACCGAAACCGAAACTTCAGTCGGATTATATTATTCATTTAGGGTACCATGATTTACAGTTAAACATATGTTAATGTCACGGTGATGAAATCAATCAAATTCTAAGAAACTTTTTGGATTTGACTTACTACATCGCTTTGACATAGTTCATCACATAGTTGTAAGTTTGACCCAACACTGGGGCGCACTTTCCTAAAAGAACGTAGAAAGATTATGCTTAAATTGTTTGAATTATTATAATTTAATGCAGCATTTTAACCTCATAAATATTTGTGACATATTTGGTCTCTGTTTAACAAGATCATCAGTCAATGTTATTTTTTTCAGGCAATATAAAAAAATTATGTGCGTTAACAAAAAAAAACCAAGAACAGTATGAAAGAAAACATTATTTATTACTAGCTTTTGCATTTATAATATTAGTAAGAAACTAATTAGTGAGATTCCGAAAAGGCTCAATGCAGAAAAGGTTGGAAAACCCCTGTGTAATGAATGGATGGACGCTAATGCGATTTTTACTGGCAGCTAATCTTGTTGATCTTATAAAGGTTTCACAGAATCGGTTTCTTAATTTTCAAATAACCGAAATGTAAAATACTTCAGGTCTCGGAAGTGCGCAGCAGTGATACCAACCAAGGGCGAGAACATCAACATCGCGTGGTCGCCAAACGGCAGCACCATCGCCGTCGGCAACAAGGAGGACCTCGTGTCTTTTATAGACACCAAGACTTACAAAGTGGTGAGACATTCGTACTAAAACTTACAAAATTATGGATAGATAGCCTCCAGGGGCCAGTTCTATAAAGCTACAAATTACAAGTTTCCATTTCACACAACCTCGACCAATGACGACCAGCCATTTGAGCAGTGTTGCCAGTTTAGACCTGTAAAATTGTAACTTGTAGCTTTATAAAACGTGCCCCAGGGGCCTGTTCTATAAAGCTAGAAATTACAATTTACAGATTACAAGTTTCCATTTGACTCAACCTCGACCAATGACGACCAGCCATTTGAGCAGTGTTGCCAGTTTAGACCTGTAAAATTGTAACTTGTAGTTTTATAAAACGTGCCCCAGGGGGTACGAACTTGTACCCACTACGTACCATATCGCCTTAGCTTAGCTTAGCTGCTATCGTCAACGTTTTCATAGGTCTTATTTTCTTGACAGTAATGGCCGCCCCTATTGTTTTACCGCCTAGAATAGAGGCCCAGTAGAGTAGAGAAGTCTATAATTTCAGTAGGTCAGCACGCTCAAAACAACGATTCGCTGCATGCGTCACCGTTTCGAACTTGCGGCCCTAAGATTGCAATGGCTATAGGTCTTAGACCTGTGTGTGCATGCTTCCCCTGATTTAGGTTCATGTAATGAATTCGGTAATAAAACCACAAATATTCACGAAGTTTCTATCACACTAGATACGCTGGTAATACCTTTTTAAGACGAGCCTGCATAAAGCGGCAATTACACTACGTTGTTCACTTAATGCGGTCGCCGAATTAGTTTCAAACTACTTCGGCCGACGATCGTCTTTACATTAGCCTGGCCCTTTCGGTCCCTTAATTGGGCGGTTGCAGCTGTCGTTCGCCGAATGCGGCCGGCTACCGTGTTCTACACTGTTGCGGTCGCCGTATGCAACATGCGGCGGAAGACTCAATGTAATTGCCGCTTATGAACAATTTTTGGTTTTAGATATCTTTACATAGTCGTCTCCTGAGCACACGATTTGTCCTTCGTTAGTATGCTGAGACTCTTCTTTTATATGTACTTGCCTTATTATTTTATAGGCCTTTTCTTCCGTTAATATATTATTTCCAACTATTAATTCACACATGTAATACTCATTCTTAGCGAGTTCGGGTCACTTTGGTCACGTCACGTGATCTGTCTCTTATTCAAATTCAAATTATTTATTTCAGACCAGGTCCATATATTGTTAGTAACATCTAGAAAATTAAAAGCTAAGTTAGTAATTACAAAATTGGTTTAGTATTATATGTACTGACTGTCATGATTACTTGACGTACGTCAAAGTAGTCCTGACCAGTCCACTCCAATGCCACAAAATCGGGCAGCTAAATCTACCAGCAATCACCTTCAGAATGCCATTCTGACTACCCCTGACGCGACCCATCAAGGATGTAATTTTTTTGCGCATTACCGCGTGGAAACCGTTCGTGTGCGTCTCGGCGAACATTTCCGAAGCACTGCACCATTTTGGCAGTCTTAACAGCATTCTAAAGGCGTTGTTGTATTGTATGCGTAGGGCGTTGTAAGCTCGTTTGGTATACCGAACCCATAGCCCGCCAGCGTAAAAAGACTGGCAATATGCTTTGAAAAGCGTTATTTTTACTTCATTGGAGCATCTAGCGAATCTGCGAGCCAGCATATTACTCCTCACTGACAACGCCCTACGCTCCCTCTCAATATCACTGTCATCAGATAGGTCATCTGTTATAATGTGGCCCAGGTACTTAACGCGGCTCACAACTTTGAGTATAACTGGTGGGATAAAATATGGTCTAATTTTCCCCGCTTTAAACACCATAACTTCACTCTTGGTGGCGTTATACAAGAGACCATGCTTTGCGGAATACTCCTCACACTTGGCCACTAACTGCCTAAGGGCCCCGAAAGATGGACTCAGCAGCACCATATCGTCTGCGTAGCTTATATTATTAACGCATGTGTTTTCAATGTGGCATCCGGCATGCATGCTGCTGAGCTCGCCTATCAGGTCATTCATGAAAAGATTGAACAATTTGGTAGATGTAAGGCCCCCCTGTCGTACTCCACATTCCAACCTATATTCGGAAGATAATGCCCCTGCCCATCTTACCTGGTTTGTTTGATGTAGATACCAGTACTTTAGCAAGGGAGCGCCAAAGTTCAACTAAAATTGCAACTCCTATTATCGGAACTCCGAAAATGAATTTTTTATACCGCTGGAACAGTAAACTGTTCAGAAGTTCTGAAATATTCAATGTGTAGATAAGACTAGGTTAGGTTAGGTTTTATTGATAAAAATCCTGAAAAAGTAACAGTTGCTGAAAAAAATACGTTAGGAGTTGCGATGATTAGGACTTATGAGCCGTTATGAGTAAAAATAATTAGGTGAGCCAATATGGACCCCTTTAGCAAGCCCGTACAATCACCCGGGATACCTGCCTCCTGCATCTTCTTCCATAGGAGATTATAGTTGACTCTGTCAAATGCCTTGGAGAGATCCAGGAAGCAGGCATAAATCGGTGTTTTCCTGCCCGTGTACCCGACAGTATGCTTTAGACCCAGAATAGCACTCTCTGTTGACAGCCCAGTCCTGAAACCGAACTGCGCGTCGTGTATATTTATAAAGCTATCCAGTGTCCAATTTTGCATACTGTCGAGCACCTTCGCGGCCGTTGTGGCAAGAGAGATGGGCCGGTAGTTCCCCTTGTCTGACAAATCACCCGTTTTGTTTTTGACAATGGGGACCACGATCGTCTTCATTAGGGCAGCGGGTAGGTATGCGTGACCTATACACAGATTGAGGAACATGGAGAGCACCCTAGACACATGCACACCAGCATACCGATAGTGTTCAATACTGAGGCCATCGTGGCCAGGCGACTTTCCTCTTTGCATTTTATTAATTACGTCTGCAACCATTTTTGCTGTGAAAAATGTCTTCCTCGGACTGACGCTGGCCTCAGCACCGCCCACCTTGGGTACATTAGACGACGCGCCCTTCAGCAGAGATGTCACGGTGAAGTGCTGTCTGAATAATTCCGCGATGTCTTCATGCTCACTCTTATCGCCGACACTCACAGGCAATCCAGGCGCCACACTCATGCGTTTGGTCACCTTCCAGAATTCATTAAATTTACTGCCGCTGTGGGCGAGAGCGAGTCTGTCCATGCTCAACTGGTCCTGCCGGTCTTGACACCACTTTAGTTTAGCCTTGAAATCTCTCCTACTGTTGTTCATCTTGTCAAACAAAAGGCCTTGACGTGGCTTCCCTGCACTATCCCAGAGCATGAAGTGTAACCTGGCTTCCCTATGAGGTCCTGCAACGAACTTGTTCCAACCAGCTCTAGCTCACGCTCCTTCACTAATAACGATCTATATTGCAACTCCGCTTTGTTTACATCCGCCGCATTCATTTCACAGACCGAACCACCCGCGCTATCTATTTCCTCGTCGACCTGCTTGCTTACATTCGGGTCAGTTTGGCGCTTGTTGCTCACTCAGTGCATGCGGGAGAGAGAGATCGGCGCTGTTACGTTTCCGTCTGGAGGGAGCGAGTCATGAAGATGCGCTAGCGCTTGCGGCGACGATAAGTTCACCTGTGCGGGATCACTTTCCGATCGCTCGGCTGCCATCTCTGTGTTATCGAAGGTCAAGCCAAACGGTCCGCTATTTTCTAACAAATATGCACCTCTTCTTCTAGTATTCACATTTATACACGAACTACTCGACGGATGATTTATAATTTGGTCATTCAGGTTGTATTTATTCTGAAACTCTTGCCTTAGTGAGTTTAATTGCTCGCTCGTGGCGTACGAACCCTCGATTTCTCGCACCGTAGATTGCAATAAACGCAGGTCTTTTAACAATCTTGTGACATCGACATGTTTGAAATCTACTGGTGGCAGCTTGTGTAAATCCCTTGGGACAAAGAGAGGCGTCTGTTCCGGATCTGTATTCTGTAAAATAACTATCATGTCCTCCAGGTCACGATCCACAACATCCTTACGTCTTGATATTCTCTTCCCGCTGTTTTGTATTGATTCAAAAAGCAGTTTTAGCATTACTGACATCCTCTTCACAAAATCCCGTAGCACAAATTCTTATGAGGCTTTCATTGTCCAGAAGACCCAACTTATTTTGCAAATACGCCAGAACTTCGTCAACTACAATATTGCACGACGTACATTTAATTCTCGACAACGGCGACGTCATGATCACCGCGGGCACTCAATACACACGTTCACACTGTACGGTGCGCGCGCGGGGACTCTTATGCATTAGCGCATTCGTTTTAGATTCAATTAATTTGTAATTTTAGTTCCTTTCGCTGGTAATATTACTGTTTGTGTGTTAATTCAGGACTTTTTGTTTTCTAATTAAATAAAAAATAAAAATAAAGAATTATTTTAATTCAGGTGGTAGAAGAGCAATTCCACTTCGAAGTGAACGAGATATCGTGGAATAATACCTCGGACCTGTTCTACTTGACGAACGGGCTAGGTTGCGTCCACATATTGACGTAAGTAAAATTCTTGGTGTGCAATGTAACATATTTAAACTTCGATTATAAGATGAAATGCCTAGCTTTGTTTACTGAATCATGTCATTGCTTGCATTCTGAGGGCCGACGGCCCTTAATGCCATAAAATAGTCTGATCATATTGCAAAAATCTAGACCTTCACTCGTATTTCTGCTACGTCATAAAGACTAAAATGTCGCCTGTCACCTTGTATTGTCTAGCACGATGTAAAAAACGCGGCTCACTTTGACAACGCCATCCATCGACAGCGAAACAATGAGGCTTTATCAAACTTTCTGATTGGCAGCTACCCAGGTCTAGAGCTGCAAGCGGTGCTGAAAGCCCACCCGGGCACGTGTATCTGCATCGAGCACGATCCGACGGGCCGGTACTTCGCGACCGGCTCGGCCGACGCGCTCGTGTCGCTGTGGGACGCGCGCGAGCTCGCCTGCCTCCGAGTATTCTCTAGGTACTGTATAGATACACCGGTTTGCCATTGAGTGTTCTCTTGGTACTGTACAGATACACCCGCCTGCCTCCGACTGTTCTCTAGGTACTGTACAAACACACCCGTCTGCCTCCAAATGTACTCCAGGTTACTGTACGTACACGGTACGGGCACGGGCCTGCTTTCCAGTATTTTAATTACATACAAAATCGTAACTTAACAGTCCACTGGGTGACCATTCATCGATATTCACTATTTATTTTTGTAATAATTATAAACACAAAACAAAAAAGTTTTATTTTTTTGTCCAGTTGATTCTCAATTCCTTCTGTCCTGCAGGTTGGAGTGGCCGGTGCGTACCCTGTCCTTCAGCTTTGACGGGCGGCTGCTAGCCAGCGCCAGCGAAGACCACGTGATCGACATCGGGGACACTGAGACCGGTGAGATTATGTACCATTTTAGGAGGGGTGTTAAAACTTGAATCCGCCACAGTTAACATAGTAAAATAGACCTGCTTGTGTAACTCTAAGATGTGTCATCGCGTTGAGAAGGTTAGTTAAAAAAAAGGATAAATTTGATGCCTTTGTCTGGCGGTCTGGTTATACCCCAGAATGACGTCTACTTATATTCCAGTGGGTTTTGCTACATTCGCTGTAATAAACGTCGAAGGTAAATTTATTTCCAGCGTTAATGCCAAACACAGAAATGTTAATCCATTTATCGTCCATTAAAATAATTAAGATCAATGCCAAACTGTTTTTGAGTTTGGGTTTTGTTTAAGTCAATGATACAATACAGTTTACGTGAGTTTAGTTTCTTAACCTGGGGTCCACGGACCTGTCTCGTATCTTCTAGTAAGTAAAATAATATCTGTGACAGGAACCCATGTATTTATTACGAAATGCTCACGTCCTACGCTCAGTGCCTAGTTTTAAAATAAGGTTGAAGAAGCGGTTGCTTGAGCGGTCGTTCTATGGTTACGACGAATTTATTAATAGCACTGTAAAGCGTTAGTTGAATAACGGTATGATATTTTAATATTTTTTTTTGACATCACGCAATATTGTTATTTTATAATAATTAAGGTTTTATTTTAAACATTTTTTACATTGTGACTTATAATATTTTTCATTTTACCAATAAAGATTAATCTACTTTTACACTTAGTGGTGAACCTGTGGCACGGATGTATCCGTTGGCGCTAAAAAGGTTAAATTATCATCGTTTATTTCAGGCGAGAAAGTAGCAGAGATCCCAGTGTCAGCCGCCACGTTTACCGTGGCGTGGCACCCGTCCCGCTACATCGCCGCTTTCGCTTGTGAGGACAAGGAGCCCCCCGAGAGGAAGCGAGACGCAGGAAACCTTAAGCTATGGGGCCTCCCGCAACAGGGGTAGCCGGGTCAATCTATTATCATAGTTATTTTAAGGGAATAAGTGTGAGAAGTATTTTTGTTGAAAATGGTTGTACTGTTAACTGAGACGGAAGAAAGAGGGACGTGTTTGCTCAGTGAGACACTAAGATAAGCTAAGTAATAATAATTACAATACAACTAACCGTCGTGACTTCTAGTAAATGTATTGTAACAGCAACTTGACCACTATGTATTTGTGTCTGCAGTGTATACCTTTAAGTATATTTTTCCGCATAGTTTTAATTGACCTCTACAGACGGCGAGCGATGTACTAGTTAAATTCAACTAATTGTAAAAATTGTGTAATTATATTTAAGTTGAATATACTTTTTTGAATAAAACATGTTTACTTTTCATTAAAATTTTATTTACATAGATATTTACAAATATAATTCTGAATAACAGTAAAAAATCGAATTGTGATGTTCAGCTTTTGAACGCCATGTCAAATACAAAATTTACACTTACACGCTCATAACAGCTTAAAAGTCAACTTTGCTGGATGGAGGAATTTGAAGAAGTGGCATAGTCGTATTTTTCAAAAATGACCGAATGGTCATTAAGAGCGTATCTTTAGCAGCTCAGAACGAAAGAAAATATGTATAAAGATAATCCGCTCAAATAGCTACCTTCATACCTAAATATAAGGTTTAAGTTGTAATAGCTTGACATTAAAAACAGTAGCGGCCCTTGCCACGCGCCTCGCCGGCCGTCTACCTGGGTGAGCTCCGACCGCGACATATCATAGCCATTACAACTTGAATCTTATAGATTAGAAGGGAAGGTAGCTATTTGAGCGGATTATCTTTTTACATATTTCTTTTCGTTGTGAACTGCTAAAGATGTGCTCTTTATGACCATTCGAGCATCTTAAGGGCCTGGTACACGATTTTTTTTTACGGCAATTTGTGGCGGGCAACTATTGCTGTCTTACTCTTAATTCGTATGTTAAAGCAAGATGCGTATAGTTGCCGGCCACACATTGCTGTGAAAATGTTGCTCGTCTAACCGGCCCTTTAGAAAAATACGACTATAAAACTGCTACGAATCCGTAAACGGTGTTGAAAAGGCTAATCCCCCCTCACCACGTCTCCACCTGCAGTCTCCCGCTGTCCTCCATCCCCTGCACCGCGCCCACCCCCACCACTTCCCGTAACGCGTCCCGCACATTGTCGGGCATGTTCTTGGAGTTGCCAGAGATGTAGACGCACGCGTGTTGCTCCAGTATTAGAGGGCGGAGCGTAGCGCTGTGTTTGATGATCTCGTGTTGGACGTAACTGGAATAGGAGGTGCCGTTAACTGAAGCAATGTCGTGCAATATAGTCTTACCGTGGGTTAATCATTTTACTACGCCCCGTCGCAATAAATTTCTTATATTTTATAGCTGAGCATAAAAGTGGTGTGGAGTCAGTTGGCAGCTGACAACATACTGTATTAACAGCGTTAAATAACAAATTAATTAATTTGAAACAAATACTGGGCTTCACTGAAAGATGCGGGAATCTAATATTTGCGAACTTATTTTTGAAACGTAAAATTCCCCCTTATCTTTTTATAATCTATAAAGTTTTATTATCTTAGCCCATTGGCCACATAGAAAAAAAGGAATGGTTCAATATTTAACTTTACCGGGAATCGAACCTGGAAACGCTATGTGGACAGAGTTACTACCAACTAAGCTAAACGCCTTGTCAATAGTAAACCTAACAAAGTGATATTTAAGAGTTTTTTACACCCGAATAAAAAAAAAATAACCTCGTAAGGCCCAGCGTGCAATAGGATGTACATTACTAAGGCAATTTAATTTGAACTGTACTTCAATAGGAATAAAGTTTATTTTCCTTTCTTCCTAAATTGAAAATGGTATTTTCGAACGAACGCAATTGAACTTTATTGTCTTGACGGTAGATTCAAAGTCACACTGACAAAAAAAGGTTGAACTTACACTTTTTCCTCCTGGTCCCTCGAGAACGCGCAGTACATCGTCAGCCGCCCCCCCTCCACGTGCCCCTCCAGCTCCTCGCGACAGTGGAAGTCCTTGTCCCTGTACCGGCAGCCGAAGAACAGGTGCAGGGCGCCAGCCGTCTCTGAGTGAGTTCGCTCTTGGATGAGGCTGCGGAATGGAGCCAGGCCGGTCCCGGGGCCGACCAGGATGAGCGGTGTGGACTAAAACAAAGATATTATAGGTTAAGTTATAGTAGTAGTATAGTGTTATAATTATAACACATACCTTATAAAAATGTTAAGTATACTAATAAGAACCCTGTGATTGTTCATAATAATTGCCAATGTAATCTCTAATGTTCAACATTTTGCTAGGTGCTTACGCTGTACAAATATTATAACTCACACAATTTATAACTTTTTTAATGTCATTATAGATATCCACATCACAGGTGTTGAACCAATGACACACACACACACACACAAATAAAAATTAGGTAAAATGGTTTTAAGAATAATGCTATATAAACCGTAGATATGGAACTCCTGGCACAGGTTATTTTGAAATAACTTACAAGACGCCGGCCATCATAAGATTTGTACTGGTTTGCTAAGGAAATAGTTTTTTTTTTTAATGACGGATAATTCCGTCACAACAAATAACGCAAAATTCACCATAATTACCGGACTTTGTAACGATACGGTTGAAAATTAAAAAGATAAAAATACATTTTGATTATAGTCTCGGTTGTATAAAAAAAAACTGGAATAGACAATGATTGTGGTTTCTAGAAATATATTTCGCTATTTCTTATAGTTTCCGACTTCCCCACTAATATAACGTTCATATAGGTGAAAAACTTAAGGAAATTACCTCTTGCATATAGTTGTGTACTAAACTAATATGGAATTTAAGTCAAATTTCAAATATAGAATGTCAAACGGTCTATACAGACGTGTTACAACTGCATGCAAGAGGTCATTTCATTTACTTAAGTTTTTCACCTATACCACATTTGCATATGCGTTGTATGGTATGAATTCTCATTACGACATGTCACTATACAACGCAGTGGAAAGCGAACGGGCACGTGCACGTGCACGTCACGCAACCGGTGTGGCTGGGCCTTAAAACTTACCATATCTTCAGGAAACACGATGCTCCCTTTCTTAATCCATCCATATACTTTATCTCCTACATTTAATCCTTTTAGCCAATTAGAAGCCAGCCCCAGCCTCGGCTTCTTTAACTTGGTATAGTAATTCACCACAGCTACTAGAAGATCCAGTTTCCGCCCGCTAGATGGCAAGCAGCTGCTGGCTATAGAAAACGACCGAGGTTTGATCGGAGAGAAGAGTTCGAATAGGATGTCTATGGTCAGTTTTGAGGTGGATTTGTGGAAGTCATGAAGAGCCTGAAAAAAAATTAAGTACACTAACACCTGACCAAACATCACATTTAAGTACAGGTCGATTCACAAGAGTTGGCACGAATGGATTGAACGAAGTGTGAGTGCGGTCTTTTGAACCGATGTTCGAATTTCAAACCAAAAACCTGTTATTATTTTACACACTAGTATACTTTCGTTCACTCATTCAATCCATTCGTGCCAACTCTTGTGAATCGACCTGTAGGTAGGTACCATTACAAATGTATATGTATGACTACAAAAGGATGTAACCACTTTTTCACTTTATTGCATTGTAATAAGGTCCAAAAGTGGATACATCTCTTTGTAGTCGACTGTACCATCAAGGACGTTAACCTCGTAAGGCCCAATGTGCAATAGGATGCACGTTACGATTAATTTGAACTGTATTGCATAAAGTTTATTTTCCTTTCTTCATAAATTGAAAATGATATTTTCGAACAAACGTAATTGAACTTTATTGCCTTGATGGTACATTCAAAGTTCCAATGACAAAAAACTGTCTGTTTGTAGTACGGTGGGCCTTACTAGGTTAAATTTTGACCCACCATAGAACCTTGTCATAATGACAGCATCATGTGACGAGATAGAAATGACATAGGAATTAATCGTTGGTTTTATGCGACAAGGTTCTATAGTGGATCATCAAAAGTCCGTGACCGTACATTGTGACTTATTTTTTTAAGAAATAGGTAAGTATGAAGTTTCTTTAGTTTTCAAGGTAGTATGGATTTCTGAAATGTGATTATGTCGTCGATCTCCAGGCGGTAAAAGTGACGGAGCTTTATGATTTCACTATCTCTCTCGTTGAATAGAAAATTGGTGGTCCAAAAAAGAAGACTAGAACTTTTTTGTTCCTCACCTCAAGCACAGTCCTCTTCGGTCTCCTACTATAATTCAGCCAATCCTCCTGTCCCTGCGCGGAACTGAGCTCTATACACTTCTCCCTTTCTAACTTATCCTCGGAAACGAGCGCCAGTAGAGAAAAGACGTATTGTGTCGGATAGAACTTTAAATCCCAGTACTGTTCTGCTATTTCGTAGAGGGTGAGTGGTTCTTTTAGGAAATCTGGGACTGGCATATCTGGAACGGGCATGATGTACATACAGTGGTGGTCACATAATTAGGGACACTTGTTGTTTTCCCATACAATTGCCTACAAATATGGCTTTTCAATTTTGACAACCAATCAAAAAGTTCTTAACCAATTATATTTTTAGTTACACTTATCGTTAACAAATAAAGTAAAGTTTAAATGTATGTAGATTTGAAAAAATAAATATTCGGTGCTCATACAAAGTTGTAGAATTTTGTATGGACGCGTGAGCACTTAGTTTTTAAATCCTTATAAAATATAAGGTCCGTTTTTAATATTAGTTTACTGTACATCAGTTTAAACCTTAGTTAATTATGTAAAGTAAAATTTATTTAGCAATAAAATTGGTCGAGAACTTTTTGATTAGTGGTCAAAATTAAAATGTCATATTTGTAGGCAATTGTATGGGGAAAAAACAAGTGTCCCTAATTATGTGGCCACCACTGTATATGTATAAAATAAATCAGGATTTTTGTGAACATACACGTACACTTGCATGAGCAATTTTTTTTACTATATTTCCCCGTTAACAGTGCGGATGTCCCATCTAATTAATCAAATATAAGAAAGACAGCTTTTGTTGACGGGCAATAGGGAATATGCATGGATTTTTTAAATCGCATTTCTCAACAAAACATTAAAATACCGTAAAAGAGATCACCAAAAGTGAAATTAAAATTAAAATCGGTCAAGAAATACGGATGATACAAGCATTTTAAACTGCTAATTAGACGGAGAGATCCGAAGTGCACTGTGACGTCAATGTAACAGGTCGGCGATATAAACTCTACATAAAATTCTGTTTTGCTAGAAAGAGATAGGAACAAATCTTTGTTGGCTTATATCTTGGTTATTTATAGAGCTGTTCAAAAAATGTTTTTTCTCACTTGTTTGTTACATGAATCAGCTTTTATTGAAGCTTAAAAAGGATAACTATGAAAAAGCTTTTTGTGATTGTACCTAATTCCTATACTGCCCTCGTACTGAAAAAAAGGCACATCTATTATATGAATCGTATTGCACTTCCAACCTTATTATAACCCTTTAGAGTTTCATACGCTGCAATGAATTAATTGCATTTGTGCCTTTTCTCTGTAACACTCAATGACGTCAGCGTAACGGTGCTATTGTAGCAATATACTTTAAACTTAATGACGTCAGCGTAAGGGTGCTATTGTAGCCTATGTTGCCAGTTTATAAGAACTTTAACCAATTGCTGTTTAACGTTTTCCATGCCGCTACTGTTGACGGATACATCAGTACAACAGGATTACCACGACGGATTAATCCGTCACAGTTAACAGTATAAAAACAAACACAATAAAATTGGAATTCGCGGTGCTATTCATCTATTAATAGCAAGCAAGCGACGATTTTTCTATTTAACATGGCATTGAGAGGCCCGTAGGTAGTATTCCCCGATCTGGATCTCAATAATCATAACGCCTATGTGTCTGTTCTCTGGATACATTAAACTTGGTCATATTTCATATTTCCTTGAGATTGTTAAACGTGAAAACACGATTAGAAACAAAATTCTCGACAGTTTTTTTTTTTATGAAGAATAGAAAAGAAGAAAAAGAAAAATACATTTATTCACTACACACATAAGACACACAGAAAAAAAAAAGTAAAAACAGAAAACAGCAATAAAAAGAGTAGTGAGTGTGTCTTCGCGGCAGTGAATCGGACACGGGCTCAGCATAATGCTGAGGTGTTAAACACCTGCAGCGCTGATTTTCAGCCAGCTCCGAGTGTGTCAGACGGACGCTAAACGAATAAATAGTCTAGGTAATACAAAAATATATACTACCAAAAAAATACTTATAGATAGTGACAGAATAAATACAAAAACTACATGCAAATACCTTACAGAAACATAATATTTAAAATAAATATACCTACTTAGCCAGTATACAGCATCGACCATTTGGCACAATTCAATATACAAAAAACAAAGAAAACTAAATTATAATTTAAGGACAAAGTGCTGGTTGGGAAATTATGATTTTTGGAGCGTCAACAAATAGCCATTAAGTTTACGCCTAAAGGTGTGCTTGCTTGCTTGCTTGTAGGTTGTAAATTACACCTTTTTCACTTGTTTTTGTTGAATCTTCGAAACCCTACGATCTTTAAAGATGATTTTTGATTCAATAGTTGAGTATTTATAACTACTTAACCTCGTAAGGCCCACCATACTACAGACAGGGAGTTTTTTGTGAGTGGGACTTTGAATCTACCATCAAGGCAATAAAGTTCAATTACGTTTGTTCGATAATGACATTTTCAGTTTATCAAGATAGGAAAATAAACCTTATTACCATTGTAACACAGTTCAAATTAAATTGCCTTGATCATGTAGTTACATTCTATTGCACACTGGGCCTTACGAGGTTAATCCTGGTAAACTATTTTTTTAATCAATGCTGTGGTTTTAAAGTAAACAGCTATTATGTGATCTACACAGGGCGTGGCCTGCCTCTTTAAAAGGTTGTCATATAAAAGTATTGGCTCTCGTCAAATTTTGTTGCGAATCTACCCAACAACAACAGGGAAACAAGGAAATGAACATTAAAGAATTATGTAAATAAACGAAAATAAATTGCTAATCTGCAGTAAAATAGTATAAATGTATTAATTGTCAAACCAACACGCTCCGCCTCCGTCAAAGTATT
The DNA here is from genome assembly GCA_946894065.1 of Acleris literana. NCBI lineage: Eukaryota > Metazoa > Arthropoda > Insecta > Lepidoptera > Tortricidae > Acleris > Acleris literana. Next base: position 2,938,671 of record OX335690.1, read on the forward strand.
CGGCCATTTTGGAAAAGGCAATGATAACATCATTCAGCCGACGCAACGTTCCGTTACATGCAACAAACGATCTACACTGGCTTATTAAAAACCTAATATTTCCAACACACTTTTTGTATATTTTAATAAAAGACAATATATATCAAATATAGTTTATTCCTCCGGCTCTGCCCATCCGTCCTCTATGCTAAGGAAGCGTCGTTTAGCCGCCGTGTTCATATAAGGCCGAAGCGCCCATTCCGTGTCGGCGGCGTCCAGAGCGTCGAGAGTGCCCAGCTTTATCTCGTATAGCTTCATTTGGAAGCGAGGCCCGATCTCTGTCAGGTCGATGTCTTTACCAGCCTGTAAAAATATATATGTTATGCTTTATCACTAGAGTTAGGACGTTTGGTGGCAAATCGTGGTTCTAGAATCCAGTTCTAGAGTCGCTGTTTCCTATTTATTATAATACGTACAACTTTGATTTTGACCTTCAGTATTTTATATTTCAAAATTAATTTATTCATTAAACCGCTTAACCAATTTAATCGTATTTTGGTATGGAGGATATATCTGCTGTGAAAGCGTTACAAACAAGCAAATATTAGTAGGTATGGATAAACCGAACTAAAAATGTATTTCGTTCATTTTGAAATATGACCATACTGAAGGTCAAAATCAAAGTGTCTTGTATTATAATAATTAGGAAATAGCCACTCCATGGATTCTAGAACCACGATATGCTACAAAAAGTCCTAACTTTATTTATCACTTTATAACGAGAAAAAAACGGTTAAGTTTCACGACATTAATCAAACACAAATATTGATACTGTTCCAACACGTTTTATATATTTATTTGCGAACTGTACCTTCTTGTATGTGTGTTGCCGGAAGCTGATGTAATCGTCGTTGTTGGCAAACGTGACTACACGCTTCGAGTCCGGCTTGGGCACCGGAAACAGGTACTTTAGAATACTCATGGCTCTTAAACCTGTAAAAAATTGATTTATAATTAATAATTACACTAGTCCAAAAATGCTAACTGCTGGACATATGCAGTGGCCGGGCAAGACTTAGATTTCTTGTGGGCAATGTACATTTTAAACTCTGGTGGCGTAAAAAACCGATTTAATAAAACAAACAAATTTAATAGTTAAAAAAAACCCGACCGCATGTTTTGGCATCGTCGTCGATATTATGTTAAAAAGATACCCCCCTCCTCATTACATTGTTTTAAATATTATAGGGATTACAGCCTATGTCACTCCCACAAACAAGATGAATGTTACACCTGATATTCAACAACAACACGCGTCTTAGTGTGACGACGACGATATTAGTGTGGTATGACACAACCCTACATTTGAGAATTGCAGTAAAATGGGGGTAGTTTCTCGCCAACCACGCCGCTCGCACCGAGGCCGGCTGACGGAGCGCTGGCCCGCAGTGTTCAGGGCGCTGCATACGTAACGTGATCAGGACGTGGACGGGACGGGGACGGGACGTGGTTGCATATATTTTTGGTCTTCCCGTCCCGTACGTGCAATCGTTACGTATGCACATTCCGATACATTTTCTATGAATAGTAGATTGTACAACAAGTGCATAAAACGCACCATTTTACACGAGACGTTTCCATCCAAGCGAGCTTGCGAGCGAGGATGGATATAAAGTCGAGTGTTAAATGGGTTTTATGGACGAGTTGTACACTCTAATTTTCACTTCGATTGCGAGGAAATGAAACAGCAACATGTAAATGATTGTAACACAAATATTGACAATGACAAAATAAGTATGGTTCCCGCCAATTAACTTTCATTTTCTTTTTTTTCATTGGGTACGTGACATTTGACTTAGGTCGTTGCATAACGCTCAGTTATAAAAACATTTTGTTTTTTATACGTATGATAACTTATTGTCATGCTTTAAATATATTGATTTACTCAAATATAATAATAACAATAATAATATATGCGACAAAATAAAAATTATAAGTTTATTTCATGAAGTTTTATTGTGTACTATGGCTGTTGGTATCCTTGCCTTGGTCTTAGAATACTAACGAAACGAAATAAAATTAAGAGGTTATTCTATGAAGTTAAAGTTGTTCGTGTGGCTGTTGGACCGATTGCCTTGGCCTTCGACGAAGATTTTAGATTATGCACTAGAGCATAAAAAGCGACTTTATGTCGCCTACGCACGACATAAAGACGAACTTTTAGAGCATGAGAAGTGAAAACGATATTGTCGTCTCGTCCAGTCCGTGTAAATTCACGTTACGTATGCAGGGCCCTTTAGTCGTGCTGCGGCCGCGTCGGCTCATGATTACAGTCAGGACAAGCCCGAAACATGTCGAGCGTTTTTCGACATTATTTACGTGAGTAATCCGTTGTGATCCCTTTAATATGACACCTCATAATACATGTTAAAATCCATCATTGAGATTTCCGTCTGCCAATTACTATCAGATGGCCTGTGTGTTTTCTCCGTGCCAAAACCCTAACTTACACTGCAACCATTTTCTTAATAGCGATCGGCGATCTTCGTTTTTCTATGACACACGAGTGACAAATATACTGTCAGTTGCGAGTGCAAGCGTGATAGCGATAGCCAGCCGAACACTATTAAGAAGCTTGGAATACTGTACTATCGCGATCGTTAGTTTGTGACCCATTTCAAGAAAAATGGGCCTGAGGGCTTGGAATGACTTTGGACCTAAGGTGGGTCCCAAATTTAAGTTTGTGACTGTACTTACCTAGCTCTGTTTTAAAGTTGTGGAACACGAGGTGCGGGTACTGCTCCGACATGGGCCCGAGGTCGGGGATGTCGTGCCGCATTACCACTCCGGACAGAGTGAACGACGCCGTCGGCCCGTACGGCAGGTGGCATATCACCTGGAAGAACACGTTGGCTATAGATAATGGTGAAGTGAACATTCATACTAAAATGTGAAGGTAACTTCGTCTCTTTGTTACCATTTTATGGCTAAACCGCTAAGACTTCGATAAAATTTGGTATCGTGATAGCTTGAACCCCGAAGAAGGACATAGGGTAGGGTAGGGCGGGTTGTGATACTTGTGATAAACGACTTCCAGAAATTGTGACGAGTTACTAGTTACCTCGGCAGTTCTAGATACCAGGCGATCATACCACGTGAAGAGCACTCACCAGCGCGTCGGGCACGCCGCGATGCTCGCGGACGATGATGAGTCGGAGACGATTGTGACGAATCACTACCAGGCGATCATACTACGCGAGGAGCACTCACCAGCGCGTCGGGCACGCCACGTTGCTTGTGCACAATGATGAAGTCGGTGACGTCGTTGGTAGCTACTGCCGGTAAACCAGCAAGGAGTTGATCTTTCGGATGGGCATGTACCAGGATCGCATATGTTTCAGAAATTGTGACGAGTCACCAGCTACCGTGGCAGGCCTAGGTACCAGGCGATTATACTACGTGAGGAGCACTCACCAGCGCGTTTGACACGCCTCGGTGCTTGTGGACGATGATAAAGGCGGTTTTACGAGACTGGTTTTACGCAGTAGAATAGAGACTCTGAGTCTGTTCTGTTTGCATATTTGCAAGGAGTCGACCTAGAGGATGAGCATGTCCAGGATCACATATTATGGTTCCAGGAATTGTCACGAGTCACAAGCTACCGTCTTTCACCAGGCTAATGTACCAGGCGACCATATTAGGTGAGGAATACTCACCAGCGCGTCGGGCACGCCTCGGTGTTCGTGGACAATGATGAAATCGGTGACGTCATTGGCGCGACACGCGTGCAACAGCTGCGACATTTCGTAACCGCCGCGGTTCATGCGCTGGCTGTTCGGGAATATTAACCTGAAATATCAAATTATTTATATCTTTAGAATACATTTCCAAAGGGTTTTATAAAGCAAGACGAAGGCAAATGAGCACACAGCCCACCTGATGGTAAGTGGGATCTGGGACCCAGAGACATTGAAATTCTCAATACTGCGTTGCCAATGCTGAGGTGACCTGACTTCGGTGGAATGCCTCTTTGCTAGTTGTCTTATCTACACACACATCGAAACACAACAATGCGAATACTGCTGTTTGGTGGTAGGAATAAGATGACCTTGCAAGGTCCTACCACTAATTGCTTTGTGACATTTATTTTATATGTTCTTTAATTATATGGGGTTAGGGGTAGAACTAGAAAGTCATTCGCAAAATTACTGACTAGCAAAATGACCACATCGCTCGTAGTTTACATCTCGAAATGTCTGAGTCAAAAATGACCAGATTACTATTAAAATGTTGTCTGTCTCAGCAAAGTCGACGAAGCTCCGCACGGCGGAGCTCCTTTTCTTTGGCCATGTGCCCTTTGGGCATATGAAGTTACCTAACCAACCTAACCTACTTAACGAAGTGATCATTTTGCGTTTCAAACAGTTTGAGATGTAGGCTACAAGCGATGTGGTCATTTTGCGACAGAGTCATTCCACTACTACCCCATTGTGATGCTCCATAAAGAGCATTATGTAATGTAATTAAAACAGTCGTACCTTAGCTCCTTGACAAACATCTTCAGCCTGGCACTAGGTTCCCGAGAGGTGGTAATCATGATCTTCGGGTCCTCGACACCAGCATATCGGTACTCGTCATCCTGAGAGCTCAGGGTATTCGCGCCGCCGCTGACTCCACCAATCACAGCTGCTCTCTCGGGCCCTGAAATGTGATAACCTAGATAGAATATCGGAAAGTATAGTCACAGTAAGAAAAGGTTTGTCACTTTTTGACTCTATTTCAACGCATTAAGGTCCAAAAGTGACGAACCGGTTCAGTGGTTTAGTTGTGAAACGCAACAGACAGACAGAGTTACTTTCACATTTATAATATTAGTACTTATGTTCATTGTGTAAATGCAAAAAAAAAAATGTTTATAGAGGGACATAAAACTAGAGTAGAATTACCTAAACAACTCAATAAAAACAACTGGCATTTAACGAAAACTGGAAGACCAATAAAGTCTGTGTTTCAAAACATTATGTAACATTTAAATGTGACGCTGATACTATTTAATTCATGAATATATTAATGTAAATTTAGTATCAACCATAAAAATAGACCAACACATGGAAATATTAAATATTTAGTAACACCGCTGTTTTGAATCAAGATGGTTGTAAATTGGTAAGTTTCACCAAAATATTTTACTCCTTATGGATTGTAAGTTAATTGGGCAATCTATTATTTTATCGCAACACCTTTCGAGGAATGTATCATTGTGCAGAATTTTCATTTCACTGTTTTTTCTTTGGTAGTCTCAGTCTATCCTAGCTAACATAACCTAATTAATGTTTAAGATATCCCGCACACATCACGGTTAAAATGAATTCTATTAAATGATGGGTTATCAAGTTCATTCGATGACAAATAAACTATTTAATCACATAATCAGTACTTATCTATACTATTAATAAAAGAGATATTTTATATGCTAATAACTCTATTTGTTTGTTACTTTTTCACACTTATACCACTGGACCAATTTAAATTAAATTTGGCACAGAGATAGCTACTTAGCGTACTTTTCACCCGGGAATATTTGTCCGTTTCTAAGGGAATCGCGGTAAACGCGTCGAAACGACAGTCACAGGGAAAAGCTAGTATGATATTTTTTTTTTTCCTGAAACGCTCGTTTCAATTGTTGGTTAACTAATTGTAAATTAAAAGGCAGAAAAAAAAGTGAGAGTCAGACATCCGCCAAAGCGAAACACAGTTTCAAGAAACCTGTTAACTAAGTAAAACTTCCGTACCACAAATAAAACTAGTTAATTCAAATTAAAACACTGACCTTTGTCTTCATAATCAATTTTCTTCTGAAGCGCGAGCGCTTCCTTCCTTAAATCACCATGAATAGGAATGTTTTCTTCTAAACTCCGTTTTATTTGATCCTTCTTCGCTTGGATACTTTTCTGTTTATCTTCCACTGATTTTCTATACAAATACTCGCGGCGCAAACGCGCCTGTCTCCGAAGCATACTGCTTTGTTTTAATTGTTAAAATTATAAGAAATATATTGTTTTTAATAGCTATTATCGCATTTTTGAGACAACATCGGCGGAACGCACGTGTTAGTTTGACAATTGACGTTTGATGACTTTGACGTGACTGAAGTTTTGCGTTTAGATACTGCTCAAAACCAATATCGTGATTTAAGGACATGTTAAAAATAATAAATATCTAATTAATAAAAATAACATCCGCTCTATTAAATATGATAAAAGTCATGGAGAACAAATTAAATTAAAATTGTTAAGTTTTAAAACGAAAATCTATTAGCTTGTCATTTAAACAAAAGAATAAGATCTTGCAGTAATAAAACGCTTCGCATTCGGATACGAGAAGAATACGGATCAATAGATACCAACTTTATGCAAATAAGTAGTAGGGTAGAAAATGTAATGTTTTATGTGCAAAGACATGGTTATTAATGTTATTATTCAGATTTTATTAAATACTACTAAATGGTCGATTCATCCATCAAAAATAAAATACAAATCTCTTACCTTCATGACATTTTTCTACCAACAAACAGTAGTGAGGCTTTATGTCCATTTTATGCATTTCAAAAATTCTAAAGAGATCTTCAATATCTTCTTTGGAGTTCCGTGGTCTAATGTTGAATACATCTCCTGGACGGTATTCTAATTTTGATGATTTTGTTGTAGAGAATGTTAGTAACCTTACATCCTGTAATGTAATTATAATTTTACAATTTATGATTATATGAAAAATATTGTGATTAATAATTATTACCTATATAACAGGAAGACTTGTAATAAAATCGAAATATTTGCAGCTGTGCAAATTTAATATTGATTTTTTTATACTGATCCCATTTAAAAAATAGTACATTAATACAGATACCGGGAAAATGGCTGTTGCGGGACCAGTAGAGATCTACGAGTCCAGCAACCACCCTTTGGCTGTTTGAAGTTAGCTATCCTAGTCCAAACATGCTTTTAAAATGTAAAACACCAGGTACGTGGTTAAATTTCATACATTTTCACGGCCGCTGGTGTTGGTAAATAATTTTTTTATTTATTTTGATGTTGCCTGGACCTGGAACTCAAAGCTTGACGGGCTGATTTAACAACACTAAGGTTAACATCGGGCCCAGGAAAATTGGAGAGGCGTATGCCCAACGGTGGGCGCATATGCGCTGAAGAAGAAGGTAAACATTTCCGAGTATGTGGGAAAAAAATAATCTTACTTGAAAATGTGTGTCATCTGTGGTTCTAATATTTTTGTCTAATGTCAACTGCTGGACGTCGAAAAAATGGTCTTTAAAGCCACTTGAAAAATAAATATCCTCTGTTATATTGTCTTTTGGTAGCTTTGCACCATTTTTGATGAGTGATACTCTCCACCGAGGTATGAATTGTGAATCAGAAGATTGTAACTGTAGGTGGGGGAAATATTCTTGTATTTTGTTACAATACTTTTTGAACCACGGAGTCATTTCTGCGTCATGGCCTAAGTCATGTTGATAGTCACATAAACCTAAAAAAAAAATACTTTATGCAGTTATCAGTTACTGCATTGGTTGGAAACTTTTATCCAGAAGTGGGTCAGACATTAAAACAAAAAATACTTGAAAAATTACTTAAATATTGATCGACTATTGATATAAAAAGAAGGCTTAGACTTATATGATAGGTAGGACATAGGGTGCAAAAATTAAATGTCCTACTAACTTTTTTTGGATGTCATGCATACTTTTGTCATAAAACATACTCTTAACAATATATCTGTGGCCCTAGTAAAAATAATTGCAAGTCTTTCTAAGTCTAGTATACCTACTCTAAAATGTTTTTTTTTATTACAAGTAGACTTGCATTTTATTGTTGCTAGAGCCACAGATCCTGCCAACACACAATTAAATACAGACCAACATCAACTAGAGGAGTAGCTCCTAACTGCATTAACCGTTTATGCAGCTTCTTGCCAGTGAAATTAAATTTAGAATATGTCGAATCTCCCAAACCGAGTACACCATACTTAAGTTTCACCAACGAGTTTGCGGGCAAGCTTTTTCTTAGTAAAAACTTCCAAAAGCGCTTCATATTGTCTGGCTCATCTCCTTGACCTGTAGTAGCACATACGAACAGTGCAAATTCTTCGTGGATAAGTTTTTGGATTGGATAATCGTCCATTGCCTGAACGGGGCCGCGGAAACCGAAAGCCTTAGTTCGCCGCCATATTCTTTCTGCGATTTCTTGGGCGGTGAATGTCTGGCTGCCAAATAGAACGAGCAGTCGTGGTGGTTCAGGCATTTCTACTGTTATTTAAGCAGAAAAATTGTGAAACACAAAAACAATAATAGTTTAACCTATTTACTCTTTTGACAGAAATGACAGATCATGTTTATCAGCTCAGCTGAGCTTCGTTTAGAAATCGGATGATAATATTATAATTATAAGACTAGCGTTTTAAGTAACGATAGCTTTAAGTGTTGTAATCCTTTTAAAGAATGAATTAAGTTAATAGCTCCAATAAAGTGTCCTTAAAAAATGCAGACCAGTTTTACTTATTTTTATGAAACGCTACAACTTAAAACTAAACACTTTTTTACATCAGTTTTTTGAGGAACTCGATATTAAATGGTTCCTAAAACATTATTTTTTTGTTCAAAACATGCCACTTTTTTCCCTCCATACATTTTTCTATGGAACCAATATCCACATAGTTTTTCACTAAATTTTCTTTTTCTCAAAAAGTTGTCATAGTATTTAATTGCCCACCAAGTATTTCTATATATTGACCAAGACACGTAACATGTATTTATTTATCAAAATTCACCAAAGTTTTTTTTTCCATACTTTCCGTGCGGTGACCTTTAGTGTAATTCATTTTTAAAGGGTCGAGTAGCAATATCTAATATTAAGTCTTAGTTAATTGCATGTTAATTGAGGGATGACTGAGCTATTTTTGATACATTGCGTGGCGAATTAGTTAGGTAGTATGAAAAAAAAGTACAACTTATTTTAACACTACACAATCATGTTTTTATGTTAATTAGGATGCATATTAACTGTTGTCAAAATAACATGTTCGTATGGATGTCACTGTATACAGGCACTAAAATAATACTTTTTTCACTTCTCATGCTCTTAAAATGTTAGTTTAGTCTCTGCAAATCGGGACTAAAGCTCCTTTTTAATCTCAAGGGATGATCCAATCACGGTGTTTTTGAATAGAGGATTATAGCCATTTTCAGTGATTGTGTATAGACAATTTTTTAGGGCATGGAAATAACCTCAAACTGACAACTGTGCAAAAATATAAAAAAAACGATTTAATTTCGCGAAACACGATTAATGATTACGAATATTAATCTATTTATTTAATTTGAGGATGAATTCATTTTATTATGCATGGACCAATTAGTTTTAAAATAGTTTTCAAGTTTGAATCTGTTGGCTAAAAATGCAAGCATTTAAAGCGTCACTTTACAAAAAAAAAAAGAAAAAAAAACCGCGGAACAAAGTAAGAAACTTTGTAATAATTAATATTGTAATATTGTATAAGTAGTACGTCGTTTTTTTCCTCGCATTCAAAGTGAAAAGTAGAGTGTTTAAGGCGAGACTAAACAATCATAATGACACTCCAACTATAGCTACCCACGCTCCGCTTGGGTTGCTTAACATCTCGTGTCATTATTGCTTGTTTTAGTTCCCTGATGAACAATCCACTATATGTATTTTTAGCCAACAAAACGATACATACTGTTATAACTTCACATACTGATTTGATTTCTTATTATGACCATGAATATCGTTTTTATGCTACTTTTAATAAGTGAGTAAGTATTTCGTTGGCATTTAATACATTATCATTAATGGGCGTCTGACGGATGCAAATTAAGTCTAAATAATGTCGAACGATATCCGTAACATGGATATGACTACAATTGATTTTAAAACAGATACATCATTGAAAAAATGTAATAGTATTTTATTGTTGAAGTAAATAATATTTTTATTCTATATTATGTATTTTCAGTCCATTCCTTTTATAGCTCTCTAGGTATCCACTTATCTAGGGAAAATTACCTCTATATCTACCGATGTAAGAGGGGCGTAGATATTCGTAAAGTGATACTTCACCATTATTTGGAACTGTACTGATTTATAACAAAAACTGCATATATTTTCACACATAAATAGTCATAGTAGTTAATTCTTACTTTATGGCAATTAAAATTTACAATCATCTACCAATTGTAATACAGAAATGTCCCTTGAATAAATTTGACCATTTAATCACAAGGTGGCTATTGGAAAAATGTTTTTACTCCGTTCGAGAGTTCCTTGATGAAAAACGATCTGTATTATAACATTGCATGCCTAATTAAGGTAGAACATAAGCTCATCCTGTTCCACGAAGATCTGTTTATTTACTATGTTCTGGCAATAAATGTCTTTGTCTTTGTCTTTGTCTTTGTCCTTGAAATTTAATTAAATGCTTTCGTAACCATATTGCATCCGTCGGCCGCCCTTTATCATCATCATCCTCTATTAATATCGTGTAAAAACCAAAAATATCATGTTTTTTCTTTGAAGTAATAAATAACTACGAGTATCATAAATTCTTTAATATTTAATCTTTAACAGTAGATTTGTAAACAAAACGACACTTTTTGTTATCAAACATGACTGAGGTGTTCTAAGGGCTAATCAGTAGTTAACTCAACTAATTGTTAAAATTCGGAAAAGGAATTGAATTTGACACATTTCCAAGAGATTTAACCATTAGTTAATTTTTTGAACGATTAGTTAGTTTAACTACTGATCAAACAACAGGCCCTATCGTGTTTGCAAAATGGGCCTGACATCCGTCCGAGATCCTAAAGAATCTCTCCACAGCTAAGCATTTTCTAACCGGCATAAGCCGATTCCGCGTCGATAGATGTGAAGAAAAACCCTTCCGTGACCTGTCTAATACCTGTCTGGTAAGAGCATTGATTTAAACAACTTTATAGCCCTCCGTCGTTGGATATCATATTCGCAAAATATGATATTCTCAAAAATATCATAAAAGCAAAACACCATATTCGCAAAACATGATATTCGCAAATCATCATAGTAGCAAAACATCATTATTAGTAAGACATGAACTATAGTGTACGTGTCATGAATTTTAAATAATAGGGTATTTGCCAATATTTTTATTAGTATTTAAATTGAAGCTTTTTTACCTTCCAAATAGCCTAGTATAAATAGTTTTTTAATATCTTTAAAAATAAGAAAGATAAAAATGTTTAAAACTTGCTTTTAGACAGAGAGACAAATACAGGAATATGACGTTATATTACTCAACCGCCATATGAATTACACGCAAAACATCGTTTCGTGAGAAAGGGACGGACAAAAAACTTTAAAAGGCTATAACTTTTTTATTTCATTACCAATTTCAAATTTGATTTTGAATTATTTTATCAAACTACGTATATTGATATATTATCCAAATTAATATATGAAATTTAATATCAGGCAAATACCCTATTGACAACCTCGCGCGTTACCAAGCTGAGGTTTTTACACGATCGACTTGTCCAGATTTAAAAGGGAACATTCAGGACTTTTTTCACAGCTTCAATAGAAGCTGATTCATGTAACAAACCATTAAGTAAAATCATTTTTTGTATATATATAAAAATAAACAAGATATAAGCCAACAAAGGTTTGTTCCTATCTCTTTCTATTAAAACGGAAATTAAAATGGAGTTTTTATGGCCGACGTGTTACATAACGTCACGTCCATGTATCGGATCTATTTGTCTTATCGCTGTCTAATTAGCAGTTTAAAATCCCTCCGTCGTTGGTTTTACTGTGTGGTAGAACCTTGCGCTGGGTCCGTCCGGATCGCTACCACCATTTTATCCCACCGCCAAGCAGCAGTGTTCGGATTGCTGTAATCCGGTGTGGGGATAAGACAACCGGTGAAATTACTAGCATAGACGCATTCCATCTTAGTCCTCACGGTTGGCAACGCATTTGAAGTCTTAGGATTGCAGTTTTGAGCTTGTAGTCTTGAGGTGTCAAATGTCTATGGGTCTCAGATCCCACTTACCATCAAGTGGCCTGAGTGCTCGCGTGCCTTCCCTTTGCCATAAAAAAACATATTAGCAAAACATGATATTCTCAAAATATATTACAAGCAAAGCATCATATTCGCAAAACATGGCATTCGCAAATCATCATAGTAGCAAAACATCACATTAGCAAAACATAATTATTAGTAAGACATGAATTAAAACAGAACTGATTACGCATAAAAACCTTCAGTGAAAAATTATCTTACTACCTAATGGTGGAAACCGAATGAAAATCCATCCAGTAGTTTTTGAGATCATCGCGAACATACTGACAGACAGACGCGGCGGCGGACTTATGTAGTTATAGTGATAGTGATGATACATGAGGCTCCCAGGTGTGAGCACAGTCGAGTACATAAATATGTGTACACATTAGTACCTTGTCACTTTAATCGCTGTGACAATTCGCATATGGCAGTTTAAACATGACATTAAATAGACAAGGTACTAAACACATATTTATGAACTCGACCGCATTTATCTTTATTATTATCAAACGATTATCGCCTATTTTCTCTATTACCGGCCTCCTCCATTTCTTTTCCGTATTTTCATTTGCATGTTCTATTTTTTCACTTGGGTTTTCCCCTTGACTTCCTATATCTAACGCATTTCCCACATTCCAGAAATTGAGTTGCCTAACCTGCTCCAAAATCAACATAACCTAAACGTGTCTAATTATTTGAAAGAAAAGAAAGAAAGAAAAAGCATTTATTCAGTGAAACACATACAGCACCTAAGTGCAAACAGCAAGTAGGTACAAAGGATTAAAAAAAAAAAACAAAAAAAAATGGTAAACTGAAATGGTGAATGGTGAAATTGTGATTTGAACCTATTTATAAATGGGAAAATCTGCGACTGGGAGAAATCCTGGAAAACATAGAAAAAAATAGGTACTTATCGGAAAAGTGTGCGAATATAAGTAAAATTCGTGTGAAAGATATGATTTTTTTAAATTATAAAATGCCTAAAAATTCACAAAAAAAAACTTGTGTTTTAAATCATGGTTATGGTAAGTACGGCCCAGATTGCGCGTGCAGATCTAAGCTTGACTTCGCTTCGCACGTTTTCCGAGTTCGCTATAATATGTATAATCGAGACCACGTTTTTCACCCGAAAGAAAATGGCCGACCAATCACCAAACACGTCACATCGCCAAGCACCCCAATGCCAAAATTCTACGTCACCTATCTTGGACCCTAGCATCCCCTTCGCGTTCAATACTGTCGCTTGTTCCCTTGCTCCTGTACCTAATCGATCTTCCGTCTCGCTCACATTTGGCGCGCGGCAGTCTGGCTACTCGGCTTGGCGGGTCGAGTCGCGCACCATCAAAAAAGGCGGGAAAAATCAGTGTAGTGACTTTACATTTATTGTGGGTGTGAAATAAAATAAACATGTAAGTATTTTGTATTGTACAAATTAAATCGATATTATTTTAAGTGATAAGGATTATGTAGGTTAAAGGAAAATTTGCCGGGTCATAGATTCACCTTTGACATTTAAGTTAAGCTTTTCATTCGATTATGGGATTTGATTTGGCAATTTTTCTATAAGGCTGTGAAATGCTTCATATGTCTAAATTTAGTCATTTTGTTCTACAGTAAAACATATCTTTATTCATATTATTTTTAACTATTTGCCTAACCAAGATGATGTAACTTACTAAGGTTATTAAATATGTAGGAACTTTTTTTCGCGGCAATGGAGAAAATTTGACATATGCGATGGTCGCAAAGTGCCACTTGAATCAATATGAATAAAGATTTAATAGTAATTTATTCATGGCCATAGCCTCGGTGCACTACCTACGCCGATATTTTTTTTCAGGACAGGTTAGGAGGGGAATAGGTACATTTGATTTAAAAAAAAAATTCGTAATTTGAAATTAGAATTCATTACACAATATAATCTGGTGCATTCTTTGCTTTTATTTCACACTGCCTAAAGCGAACCGCGGATTGGTGTCTCCCTCTTACTTATTTAAACTCGTAGATAAAAGTGGTCCTTCCCTACCATATCGAGACCCTTTTATATGTAAATAAGGACACCCAAACTGATTATGATCAAGTTTTTTAAAATTTAATTTATAAAATAGCAGCTGTTCGGATTTTGCTCATCAGTTCAATAGAGTGTGGCGATATTTTTCCAAAAATATCTTTCTGTGGCCCGTTTCACGAAGCTACAAGTTACGAATTACAAGCGGAACTCTCTATCTAGTAAGAGGAGTTAGAAAGAGACTTCCGCTTGTAATTAGTAACTTGTAGCTTCGTGAAACGGGCCTCTGGTAGCAATTTTTCCAGTCGCCATTCTTCCGATTCGTGATTTTACCGAATGTCTTTTTTTCCCATTCTTAATTTTTCCTGGTCGCATATTTACCATTATGGATTTTTCCAGTCGCAAATTTCACCTTTAGGCCGAAATAGGTAGGTAGGTTTAGGTTTTGTTAGTTTTGCAGCAGGCGAGAAGGGCCAAGCAACCCAGAAGTAGGAGCTCCGTCGACTCTGTGAAATGATATAACTATTCAGATAAATACAGGTTGGGAAATTATGATAATGGAATTATTTCTGCTGCGATAAAAATCTTTGGCAAAATAATCAACTGAAAAAAATAAAGACTGGTAAATTCAATTTCCGGAAAGTTTCGACAGACAGACAGACGGACAGTGGAGTCTTAGTAATAGGGTCCCGTTTTTATCCTTTGTGTACGGAACCCTAAAAAGACTTATTTAACCCTTAAATTGGCAAACATAAAAAAAGTCGTGAATTTGAAATTTGATTTGAAATCAGCATAAAATTAAAAAAACAAAAGCCCGCCTTCAAAAATGCAAAAAATAACTTCTTTTAAAATGGTAGGTTGGTTTAAAATATTGTGGGACGCCGACTTCAGTTGGACTGACCTACCATTTTAAAAGAAGTTATTTTTTGCATTTTTGAAGGCGGGTTTTTGTTTTTTTAAACATTTATTTTATTTTATGCTATTTAGTGATCCTATTTATGCTGTTACGTAGCTCCACTTCTAAATATTAATGAGAAACTATAGAAAATTTCAAGCTCGCTGCAGACAACGCCGCGGGAATGTCATAGTCATATTTAAACCTAAATGTGCTTCGTCATAGTCGCTCAACTACCTTTCTCGAAATATCTTATCGCCACCCTTGAAATAGGTACCGTTAAGGAGTTCCGGTGGCCATCTGTGGTCTTCATCATCAGTTCCACTTCACCATATAGTACTTTTCAAAAGCAAATGCATGAGTTACAGTGAAAAATACCAAAATCGCTATAGGTGTGCCTATAATATTTGAGGAGTTCTCTTGATTTCTCCATGATCCCATCATCAGATCCTGACGTGGTGACAATGGGACCAACTAGAAAGTATACCCATTCGAACAACGAAAAAATTTTTCAAATCGGTCCAGTGGTCTTCGTGTAATCGGGGAACATACATAAAAAAAAAAAACCCGACGAATTGAGAACCTCCTCCTTTTTTTGAAGTCGGTTAAAAAGTGAACATTATAGTATGTGTATTATTAGAAACACTGCCAATTTAAGGGTAAACTCGTTATTGTAGTTATTTCGTTTCTAATCAAAGTCAACAGTATGAGTATCTGGCACATTATTGCCGCGCCGTGATAACCTTTCTCTGATATATTATATTAATGTTATTTAATATGATAGCGGGTGACGTGTGATAACTCGGACAATTTGTGGTGACCGCATTCATAAACAAATTCTACATGTAACCAGTAATAATTTACGGGTTTTGATTGAATAGGTTGGACTTAATTGTTGAGGAGAACGCCATTTTTAGGGTTCCGTACCGTTAAAAACGGGACCCTATTACTTACTAAGACTCCACTGTCCATCTGTCAGTCACCAGACTGTATCTCATGAACCGTGATAGCTAGACAGTTGAAATTTCCACAGATGATGTATTTCTGTTGCCGCTATAACAACAAATACTAAAAACAGAATAAAATAAATATTTTTGGCTCGATATTGATGTTTATGGTACGGAAACCTTCGTTCGCGAGTCCGACTCGCACTGGGCTGGTTTTTAATTCTAGTGTTATACATGGGAATGACTGTTTGTCTGTCTATATATAACTGGAACTTTTTTTTTTAAGTAGAAAAAAATGCTTCTTCAGGATCGTCTCAAAAGTCTTCATACCAAATTTTGTCGAAATCCGTTCAGTGGTTTTGCTGAAAGCGTAACATACAGACAGACAGTTAATTTTACATTAATAATATCAATATGGAAGTATGGATTTTATTACCCTTTGACATATCACCAAACGGCAGTATTCGCATTGCTGTGTGGGGATAAGACAATCGGTGAAATGACTAGCATAGAGAGGCATTCCATCTTAGTTCTCAGGGTTGGCAACGCATTTGCAGTCTTGAGATTACATTTGTAAGATGTAGTGATAGAGATTGAAAATTTCTATCATCAGGTGGCGTGTGTGCTCGTTTGCCTTATCCATCCTTTGTTTTGAATCGATTTATCTAGCACTGAAGACTAGAGTAAAGTGGCTATATAATAATAATTTTTACTCGTTGCAAGAATATTTAAACTAACGAAAACTAAAACTCAAATGAATGTTTGATTATTGACATATTAATGCAAGAATTTTTAAACTAACGAAAACTAAAACTCAAATTAATGTTTGATTATTGACATATTAATGCAATAATATTTAAACTAATGAAAACTAAAACTCAAATGAATGTTTGATTATTGACATATTAATGCAAGAATATTTAAACTAACGAAAACTAAAACTCAAATGAATGTTTGATTATTGACATATTAATGCAAGAATATTTAAACTAACGAAAACTAAAACTCAAATTAATGTTTGATTATTGACATATTAATGCAAGAATATTTAAACTAACGAAAACTAAAACTCAAATGAATGTTTGATTATTGACATATTAATGCAAGAATATTTAAACTAACGAAAACTAAAACTCAAATTAATGTTTGATTATTGACATATTAATGCTATGTAAATTACCATCCTTTCATTTATTATATTTTCATTTTTATTATGGTTCTGTTATATTGGCTAGTTGAATGGTTGGTTGTGTATTCATTATAATAATTTTGTTTTGTATTTTGCATGCCTACTCGTTAAAAATTACTGAAACTACACTCCGGGGCAAAATTAGCGGAACAGAGTGCGTTATTCATACAAACGAGGTTATTTTGAAGCTTTGGTTCTATGCCTGGGGTTGCTTAGAGTGAGGTTTAATAGTGGATACTTTGAGGTTCAATAGAGGAGGTCAAAACTTCGTAAGATACTTAATTGATCGAACAGGCAGTTAACACCACGGTGAGAGAGTTTGTGTCAGCGTTTGGAACTCCTTACATTTTATTACCCCTTTAGATGTTTTTCTGAACATGTAAAAATCCGGCGTTAGCCGCAGATTCAATCGATTGGGTATCTTAGGTACTCTGGACGTCCTGTTTCGATGCAAGGGGTATCCATCATCAGATTTCACTAAAAACCATCCGCAG
Organism: Acleris literana; assembly: GCA_946894065.1. Lineage (NCBI taxonomy): Eukaryota > Metazoa > Arthropoda > Insecta > Lepidoptera > Tortricidae > Acleris > Acleris literana. The sequence continues at coordinate 2,956,309 of OX335690.1, forward strand.
GCATAGCACCAAAGCTTCAAAATAACCTCGTTTGTATGAAAAACGCACTCTATTCCGCTAATTTTGCTCCTCGGTGTATGTATCTGTCTTCCATCTTCAATAATGTACGTGATGTTTTAGCAAAATAAAAGAATTTGAATTTGAAAGAAAAGTAAGACAGAGACAAAATATAATGTTGAAAATGATACAAAAAAAATCGTTGTAAGGATCTAATTCTAATTGAGTTGTACAAAAACTTAAACAATATATGACGACGACGCCTGGCCTAGTTGGTAGTGAACCAGCCTACGAAGCTAGCGGTCCTGGGTTCAAATCCCGGTAAGGGCAGATATTTGAGTAATGAGCACGAATATTTGTTCCTGAGTCTTGGATGTTTTCTATATATTTGAGTATATATTTCTCTATATAAGTATTATATCGTTGTTTAGTACAAGCCTAGAGCTTAGTTTGGGACTAGGTCAATTTGTGTGTCATTGTCCCCTGATATTTATTTATTTAAAATATAACTGAAATATCTATCCCTAAACCCTAAAAATATATTGTATGCATACAGTGTGTGACATCCATACGAACATATACTTTGACAATAGTTAATATGCATCCTAAATAATATAAATCATGTGTAATGTTAACATAAGTTGTTCTTTTTTTTTCATGCTTACTAATTCGCCACGCAATGTATCATAAATAGCTCAATTAACCCTCAATTAACTTGCAGTTAACTTAGACTTAATGTTATACATTGCTGCCCGATGGACATTTTAAAAATGAATGACACTAAATTGATTGGAGCTATTAACTTAATTCCTTATGTAAAGGGTTCACAGCGCTTAAAACTATCGTTACTTAAAATTTAGTTCTTATGGATGTCCCTCACTGTATACACTGGCCCGCAAAACTAAGTACCTATCACACTTTTAAAACTACGTAGTATTAAAAGTGTGATACTTAGTTTTGCGGGCCAGTGAACAAAAAAAATATTTCTAGGGTTTAGGGGTGAATTTGCAATTTGCTAAGCGCGTCTACGCCGTAGCACATGTAGCGGAACTCGTAGCACACCGCGTCTCTTCCTTACGCTTGGGTTTTCGTAGCGCGCTACAGACACTTAATATTTCATTTACATTTTTCATGTCATGTAAAGCGTTAAGGTACAGTCAAGGAATTTAATTTGTGACCCATTTTTGGTCCGAAGTCATCTGATATTCTTCAGCAATAAGGTTGAGTTTCCTATCAATTACAAATGACTTGGCATCTGTATTGACAATGACATCTTCAAGCAGATTTTCTTTGAAATGGGTAGCAAATTAACTTCCGTGACCGTACGAAAGTATGCAGTTATTTATAACACTGACTGTACCAAATTTCGCATCGATCAGTTGAGGCGTTGAACCATCGAGAAGAAACGAACCAACACACACAATTTCGCATTTATTAGTAAGGATAAAGCCGGAGACCCACTGCTGCGCACGTTACGCACGGACACGCTATACACGTCGCCCACGTGGGTCCATTGGCCTGGATACGTGTGTCAACATTTTCACAGCAACCAATGCACGCACACGTAAAACGCGTGGGCCACGTGGCTTCGTTGGTCAGCTGCGTGTGTCTACATTCCCCACTGCGGGCCACACACATGCACGCGCGAGCGGGGGTTGCGACGCCCTTGAAGGCACCTTTCCACTGCAACTCACGGGCAGCGTGGGTCGCGGTGGGGCTTTGCCTGCCACGCGCGCTAGCGTGTGCGTGGTAGGCACTTCAGAACAGACTAGGCGTGTATCAGTGACGTCATTTCGTGCGCAGCGTGCTCGTGCACTACTGTGGAAGTATCTACCTACATTTTCAAACAAAGCGTTTTTGTACCCACGTGTGTAGCTTGACCGTGCGGTGCAGCAGTGGGGCTCCGGCTTAAGGCTGCGGCTCCACTGAAGCGGAGATGAGCGGAGCGGAGCGGAGTTGTGCCAATATTAACCAATAGAATGTAAACTAACGTGCGCAAGGCGCGCTCGACGTGACCGCATGCGCTGTCTATTGGTTAATATTGGCACAGCTCCGCTCCGCTCGTCTCCGCCTCAGTGGAGCCGCAGCCTAATAATATGTGAACCATTTCCTAAGTAGTACATTAGTTATTGTCGGCTTAACCTAAATCGAGTATTGATTTTGTGTTTACGTAATCCGATTAGTTTACTATTCGAAACTTTCAATATCCATAAAAGTAATTATTATGTCTGTTTATTAGGGCTTAACGCCAAAACCCTAAATTTTGGAAAGGATATAGTTTGAACTAGGAAAAAAGACATGAAATACTTAATCGAAACATAAAATCGACGGTTCTGTGAATCAACATCGTATATAAAATAATGTCCAGTATAAATTGACACTCACTAAGTACGCGAGTGCATACTTAGTGCGTGTCAGTTTATACTGGACATTATTCTATATAAGAGGTTGAGTAACAGAAGCGTCGAAATATAGTTAAAAAAACGACGATAGTCGATTTCCCGTGGCAAAGTCGCGGATGAAAGTTAGTTCTTATTTATAAATTTATAATCTGAATGCAAAAGTATTTGTTAGTTTGTTCTTCTTTCACACATCAACGAATTCTCAAGACTGCAATCCCAAGACTTTAAATGCGTTGCCAACCCTGAGGACTAAGATGGAATGCCTGTATGCTAATGATTCACCGGTTGTCTCCCCACATCGGGACATAACAATGCGAACACTGTTGCTTGGCGGTGGGTTAATGGATAAGATACCTAGAAGAATAGAGATCCAGGACGCTTGTTTACTATAAAATTACAGCTAAAATGTTTCATTAACAAATATTATACGGTTATTTCGTCAGCCACGTGGCCGCATCGATCCGGTACCGGTTTAGAGTTCAAAACATCTCCATTCTAAAACCAACCCTATCTCCGTACAGACAAGAGCCAATTTTATAATCCTTTATTTTAACGATCTGAGGTCGTATAAGACGAGAATAGAAATGCGTCTTTATGTTGGGTGGTTAAGGGTGGTTTTTATTTGGGGGTGGCTCGTAGTGTAGGATAGGTTTGTAGCCCGGTGTAAGGTCGTTGACCTCGGATTTTTTGGCAATGCTGTATTATGCTGACGTTACTTTGGCGTACAGTGCAGTTCATAAATATGTGTACACTTTAGTACCTTGTCTACTTAATGTCATGTTTAAACTGCCATATATGAATTGTCAAGCGATTAATGTGACAAAGGTACACAAGTGTACACATATTTATGAACTTGACTGTACTAAGGGTACTAGACAACTATATAAATACTTATGATATAACAATAAATACTTATTAAGTATACATATAATTGTGTTGAATAGTTTGCCCAAGGATATCCGGCATGAGCCAAATATACATAGATTTAAGAGGCTAGTCTATAAATTTTTATTTGAGTCACTTCCATACTAGACATACTGTAAGACATAGCTAAGTATATTTATATTTAAAAAAAAAAACAGATTTATTCACGGACACATTCCTGCAGTCAAACTGTTGTAACAGTTTTGCGGGGCCTTTAATATTATTGTATCATGTTGTTTGTTTTTAATAAATAAATAAAAAGAAATATAAATATATATACTGACAGACAGACAGACGGACGGACGGACAGTGGAGTCTTAGAAATAGGGTCCCGTTTTTACCCTTTGTGTACGGAACCCTATGAAATATTTGAATAGTGACGTTTTATTTGAGTTCCTTTTGTATAGTGTCATTGTTGGATTTATCGTGCGATATTACGGTTTATGAGATACAGCCCGCTGACAGACAGACGGACGGACAGACTGACAGTAGAGACTTAGTAATAGGGTCCCGTTAGCATCTTCTGGCTACGGAACCCTAAAAATGACGCCAATACCATCAGTAAGACAATGTTTTCTGCTGTTTCAAGATACAATGAAGTGTGTTAAAAATGCATTCGACAGGCTGCATAACTAATGACTAATGAGAACTGTTTTTAACGCAAATAAAACATTTATATTGTTAAGAAGCTTTAGAATATTAACAGGCGTTTTACTCAAAATGTTTTGGTTTTCTTTGACCGTTCTGACATTGGGTACCTAGTTATTCAGAATTTGACTTTGTTACGTACCTATTTAAGTACGTACATGAAACATGTAGATAAAAATAAAATTACAAACTATAATTTCGGTAGAATCTTTATTTCTCAAAAGAAATACATATGTCACTTATATGAGAAATATTACGTAACTAAATAAAACAAAAATAGCGAGCAATTTAAAAATACATTACTATATTTACAATACAATACAATACAAATACTGAACTTAAAAAACAGAACATTACATTAAAATTTTTGGTTTACAACAGGCGGTCTTACCGCTAAATAGCGATCTCTTCTAGACAACCTAGGACAGGGATATTGTTAAAGGACACATACATGGCAGACGGGTGACTAATTGATTTAAAACTCAAACTAAAGAAACTAAACTTCAAGAAATATTTGAAGTAAGTATTACTATTTAAACAAAAAACTACTTACACATATACATAAAGTAAATAATTAATAGTAAATAGTTAATTATATTATAATAACGACTAAAATTTACAAAATTGATTAGTCCTGGATCCTGATCTACCTCTAGAAATATAAATATATAACTTATAACAAATATAAATAGGTACGCTTTATTGAACACCACACAAAGAAAAATAATCAGGAAAAGTCAAATACATGAATTTCTTAAACGGTAGACAATGCGGTCTTATTGCTATAAGCGATCTCTTCCAGACAATATTTTAGGTAGAAGGACCCATTAGTACACAATTTTAAAGTAACAAAGTCGACATTGAACGCTGAAAGGAATAAATGGACCCGATTCTACGTGCACATCGCTTAAATAGCCTAAAACTAAATTGTCTAATTTTTAGACATAGTTTAGACAGCAGATTTAAATTAGCACTGTCATTTGATTATGACAGCTGCTCGTAGAATATCATAGTGTTTTAACGACACCTAAATAATATTAGGAAGTTTAGAGGTCACTGTAGAATCGGGTCCATTTACATACTAAACTATAAACTAAGCACTTATACATATATATTTTAGTGAGTGCGCGCGTGTGTAAATGCGTGTAATAATTCCTTCTTTAAAGAAGAAAGTCATGACCGAGACTGCAATCCTCTTTTGCGTTTAATGTTAAGTCTTAAAAGGACCCTGTGAACACATAAAGACGACGCAATAAGCGGTTGGTTGAGACCCTGGCCCTGAGTGCAATCTCCACTAAAAGCAAATATGTGCGGTTGTGGCTTTCTTCAATTTTTAGTTCCCTTGGAGTTATTATGAATTTTTAAAGATCGCAACTCGCCATATGGAATCCGGTTATCATCTGACCATTTAGTTTCGCTGGGAAAATGCTTTTCCGCGTACCAAATGGGCCCGGGTGACCCTAAGGTGGTTATGTGGGACTCACCAACCGAGAGCGGTCAGAATACCCACTAAAAACCCAGCGATTCTCTCTCCACGCCGTTGTTGGCGAGGGCCGAAAGTTCTGCTTGAGCATTTAACTACGACCCACATCGGGTTAAAATCTAACCCTGTCTATGTCTACCTTATCGCCAAAAATTTGCCATGTTTTCCTTAAAACTGTCTCTTGCTCAGCCCTATCAGAAAAATAACTACTTTCGTTTCGCCGCCCCAATAAACTTAAAGACAGGAAACTCATTCTCTTAACGTGCAAGTAAGTAGTAAGTAAGACGCAATACGGAGAGCGTCGGTGGCCTAGTGGCTTAGGCGGTCGACTCGTGATCGTAAGGTACCGAGTTCGAATCCCCGCGGTCACCATGTACCAATGAGTTTTTCTAACTTAAGTGCATTACCCGATGCTCTTACGGTGAAGGAAAAACATCGTGAGGAAACCTGCACATTCGAACAGCTGAGTGTGTAAGAGGGTAATTGCACAAAAGATCCTAAAGGGTCGAAGTGTATCCGAAAGGGCCCATCTGTAAGATAAGATAAGATAAGATAAGACGCAATACTGACATCTCATTCTATTACACCAACATAGAATAAGATAGCAATTGTTGACGGGTTATTATTGGTCAAAAACTTGCCTACTATTAGTTGCTCACGATTGATGTGCTACATTTAACTGTAGATTTAATAATAGCCTTACACAATGAATACACACTGGCGAGACGCGATTGCGGGCGATTTTCCAAACAATTTCAGTACAAAGTATTGATGCTCGCGAGTGTAATAGGCTCTGGCAACATTCGGAATTCCCCAATTTGTTTCGTCGCCATTATTTCTACCCATTACAGCGGAAGAGTGTGCCGAACAAACACTAGCACTGGGCAAACATTGTCATAGCTCGCGTGGAGTTTCAGGGTTCCTTAGCAAATCGGGAACGTTGGAGGTTCTTGACGAGGTTAGCCAAGTTGAACTTGGTAGTGACTTGAGACCCTTCCTGAGCCCTTCCTCTTTTGGTGCTTCAGAAGCGTTTTCAGCAGGCTGAAATTATCGTTTGAGTCCTTTTCAGAGGTATTTCTATCACATACCAGATTATCAAAATTTCGACCAAATTGCCGTTGTTTTCAGGCGCCTGAAACATGTTTTCAGTCCGTTTCAGGCCAACCTCTATCGGATTACGCCATAACCTGAAAACCAATTTTCAGGCGTTTTCAGGACCCCTTATGGGCCTTTGAAGTACATTTCAGTATATGGCAATTTTCCACTAAGAGTGAAAGAGATGGAGATGGATGGACTAACCCACACTAAAGTTTTTAAGATACTAACACCAATCTGTACAACTTCTGTGTCATGTGATCACTAATTACATGGCGTCAATTTTGACGGACCGTAATTTACACACCGTTAAGCTCTGGTGTGGTCGCTCCCATAGCCCGGAGTGATACAGCTGCCAAGGGTAAAGAAATAGGTCAAGGTTTTCGAGATCGTTTCTGGAGGGTGCACGATCATTATCCGAGTGAATTGGGGTGTAATTTCATGGTTATTGCATTATATTATGTGATGTGTAAGGGAGCTGCGTCCTTAGTAATATGAAAAGCGTCAATATTTATAGATAACAATTCCGTGAAAAAATATCTGACTGATGGTGTGAAAACCGCGTTAATACACATTATGTTTGAAAGATCTAAACGTACATACAGAGAAACAGACGGCCCAAAGTGACTTTGAAAACAATCTTGAGACTGTAACCCGAAGACTGGACATGCGATGCCAACCCTGAAGACTAAGATGGAATGTCTATGATAGTAATCACCGATTGTCTTATCCCCACACTATTACCATATTGTTTTAAACACGTTATTTTTCTGTTAACGTTACGTTAGCTCTTATATTTACTTTAAAGTAATGGCGGCAGAGTTAAGAACAATACGATAACATGACAGCAATATTGTTTTATCGAGTAGAATAGAGACACTGACTCAATAAAAGAAACAATAATTAAATGCAATGTGATTTAACTGTACCGTTTTAGAAAAGTATCGTTTGTAGTTATGCCGCCCTTGTTTACAAATACTTTGAAACCCCTGATTGGTCAAGCCAATTTGCTGAATGTTGACAGTCTGATGATATTTGTTCAAGCGATATGGACGCTTAATGTAACCTAGGACGTTTTTAGGGTTCCTAAGTCAAACTAAGAACCCTTGTAGTTTCGCCTTGTCCGTCTGTCTGTCTTTCGCCGATATATGAATCGTTCTCGGCTAGAAATCTTCCTTTAAAAATGTCTATGCTCTCACTATAAAAGATTTTAAATTAACCTTGTGGCGGGGCTCCAACCACTCGACTCTCAGGGTAACTCCGGTCCTAACACGTACATACTCTACAAGTCGTCAAACTTCTTGAGAGAGAAGGTATAATATAATAGAGTTGGTTTTGTATATCGGAGAATAGGATAATTCCAGAAATAAGCAAGAAGAACTAGTTTACGCGTTAATGTAGGTAGAACTTTAACGAATTTCACTTTATCGATTGTATCATTTTATCGAATTTCGCTATTTTTCGGCTGAAACCGTGATGTTTTCAGAATATCTTAAAAGTTAATCACGTAAGTTAGGTTAGGTATGACATTCCCAAAAAAACTCATGAGGCGAGAAATGCCTTTCGATGTAATGAAAATTCTGCGAAATACATTCGTTGAAAGGTCCGTCGGTAAAAAATAGGTACCCAAGCACCTTAAATAAAGTCTTAATAAATACACGGAATGTTGTCCGCCACTATAAGGAAATATCTCGGAAATTCCATTTTTATTGGATCGCAATTATGGGACTCCACAGGCAATATAGCGAGCGATGTCGATGACAGCCATGGCAGGGATCTCTTTAATAAATAAAATCCAAGACTTAGGTAAAATATCCTTTTAATTTTTACGGTTTATTTTATACCCAGGGGCAAAATGGAGCCTTGTTCCTGTCATGCTACTGTCCGCCCGTTTGTATGTCACGGGTCTTTAGCTCGTAACGGAAATGAATGGCTGACTTAAAATTTGGATATTTTATGAAGAAGGTTGACTTAAATCCGAATATTTAAGTATATTTTTGTTATATTTTGGTCCTATATACGAAATAAGAACCAATTTTTTTAAGGTCATTCAAAAACCTTTCGGATAATCGGGCTTCTATTCTAGAAGGTAAAAACCACTATCGTCTTTGACTTGTTATGGTATTAACTTCCTGCGACAGGGTTCTATAGTGGCTTCGGCATTGTATAATTACAGATCGTAGAAATAATTACAATATAAACCATAAGATAATGAAGTAAGTTGGAAATAACAATAAACGCATGCCCGCTGATACTTGCGGTTTCCAATTTTGTAATATTTATACGTTCGTTAAATGTCTGATATGATTGCAATCGTCGGTCGTTTTACACACAACGAAAAAAAAACACTTACAAAGAGTATCAAACTTTTTTGAACGTTTTATTTTTTCTGTTCCGGACCGGAATGTATGCATGCCAACATTGGCAATATTGCCATGTTTACCTATACACGTATTTTTAAATTTGTTACATGTCGAAGAACTCCAAATACAGAAAAACCTTGTATTAACCTCCCCATGTTATATTGTTCATCAATTATTCCGCTTGGCAGATTAAATTTGTAAATACTTTAACAGTGCGGCCCGAGACTGCGTCCTTGAGCGACCCCTACGACCGCTTTGCGCTAAGCGAGCTCTTTTGTGCAAGGGCTTTGAATTGCTCCACAAAGACGCTGTTGAGAGCAAAGTAGTTCTCTTTCTCATGAGGCATTGTTACGTTCAAGAAAAGATTTTGGTGTTTTGAGTATTGTTGTTTGTAAAATTTGGTGTATGTTTGAGGTGGGTTTTATAACAGCTTGAGTCAGTTCTTTCAGCTTTTATTTTATGAAAAAAACAGTTCTAGAAATTATGCTAACAGGAAATAGTTAGTTGGTAATTTAAACATAATTGCAAAAATTTGGTCGTTGTTTTTTTCTCAGGTATATCAAAATTTACCACCAGGTTCATATGTTCTAATACAGACCATTTCGAGAGGTCTTTCAAGTAGGTCTTTGTCAATCTTAATACTAATTAAAAAAACATGCCAAAATATTTTTTGTTAAATTTAACTGTTTTAGCAAATTTATTTTAAAAGCACTCTTGCAATTACATACTGGTCAGAAAGTGTTCTATCCATGTTGGTCTACTTACTTAACCATGTTGACCATAATAGGCCTTAGAATAGGATAGTGCCGATAAACCTAGTTAAGTGTTGTATAACTTATACCTGGTTTATAAGAAAACCTATAATTCGCCCATAATTCGCCATAGACATGTGTAGATGTAATGGTTTTCTCAATAAATAAATATCCTTTCACTGTAAGACAGTCTATAAAAAGCTTCGATAAAAGCACATGAGCTTACATCGATTGTTATCACAAGCTTGGTACGGTTGACCTAGTTCTCAAGAATAATAGATATATTAGTTCATTGATTTTAGCTAAGGGTTATACATTCTACCTTAACTTGGTTTTTTACAACCTCTTCCCGTTACGGAATGAGCTGAAATTTGGACCGCATTATGTAAACCCGATAATGACAATCAAAAATAAAAATATATTAATTGACCAGATTAGCATTGTAGATTGTAAATAACAGTTTAATAACAGATACAGAAAAATCACATACACCTAAGCGAAGTGAAGGCGGGTCGCTAGTGTAAGTTTACAAAGGTCGTCTGAGTTCAACAAAAAACTTTATAAATAGAAACTTCTTAGACTTAAGTACATTATGTAAATTTAAACTCGTATGCTGTGCAAACCTAAAGCTGAAGCGATTCAGTTGCATTCCTTGCTACGCGGATTCGTAGCTAGCTACGAGTCACAAAATACTGGGGCAAGATAAAATCCCTTTGGATGGATGACAAATAAACCTAATTAGCAAATATTTTTTATGGCAAGTTGAAGGTGCAAACACACAGGGCCCTGGGCAAGTGGGCAAGGCTATATGAAGTGAAATCTGAGACCCATAGACGTTTGAATTCTCTATAATACAATTTTAAGACTGCGATATCCTAAGAATTAAAATGCGTTGTCAACTCTAAGGACTAAGATGGAATGCAACTATGCCAGTAATTTCACCGGTTGTCTTATCCCCACACCGGCACATAATACTGGGATCACTGCTTGGCGGCAGGGTAAAGTATAATACATATTATTATGTTGTTAGCGATCCGGACGGCACAAGCTTCTAGCGCTAGGACTTGATTTTTGACAAAAAAGGCACACATATTGACGTGTCTCACGTGTCTCATATCAGGCCGCGAATAATTACTTTTCTCAAACATGCAATGAAATATTGATGTTATGTTCCTGTTGCGAAGTATGACGTTTCAGGTGCGGCTAGGACAAGAGGTCGTTAAAATTAAAGGCCTAGGCCGGCAAAGTCCTCTTTTTCCCATTCCACATAAATTTGTGGCACAGGCATCGTGACATTCTGCCACTATGCGTATAAAAAAATAAAACTTTGATTTTTTTGTTGTTTATTTCATTGCATGTTTGAAAAAAGCACTATACATACCTCGGCGGGACATATGGGGTTGCCCGCCTCAGACCTATCCGGCCTCGCTTTGCGCGGCCGTCTATATGTCTTCGGCCGGCAACCCCTTCTGTCCCGGCCTCTGTAGTAATGTACTATAGTATAAAGATATAGGCGAACGAATAAACTTTATACATTGAGATACAGGTACATAATCTTACAGATACAGACTTGCCGGTAGACGGTATCTGTCTAGGACTAAAATAGCGACAAACGAGATTACGGCTCAATTGAATTGGGCGGAAATAATAATCAAAGATGGCGGGGGTCGCCAGTCGGCCGGCCATTCTTTACGTATACAGTTGTGCGCTCTTTATTATTTACTAACGTTCGCCCTCGGGTTTGTCTTTGTGGAATTTTTTAATGTTATCATTAATGGAAATAAAATAACAGATTTTTTTTAGAGAGCGCCCCCTCGCGGCTTTATTTACGTGTGCGATACGACTAAATTACATGTGAAACGAAAGGATATAATGTGTATCGCAGTAGTAGCCTATAGTCGCATACTGGGGCCCTAATATGGCTGTGTATATCGCGTGACAAAGTTTGGATAAGGCATCCGTCACCTTCTGACACGTAAATAAGTACAACAGTGACTTATGCTTTATCCACATTTGACGCGCGATATAGACGCAGCTATACTAGGCCCGCAGTTTGTGAGCAACTAGGTGTTTCGGGTTTGTACTTGTCTCTCACTCGCTCTTAACAAGAGCGTATGAGAGCGAGTGAGAGACAAGTACAAACCCGAAGCACCTAAGAGCCATGGCACTGTTTCGTATTTATCTTGCTTTCTCAGTTAGCTTATCGATACCGTCGTGTTTATCGATGTGGATATAACATCTGTCTCTTTCTGACCAGTATGTAAGTGCCAGAGTCCTCCGTCGTTGGATATCATATTCGCAAAACATGATATTCTCAAAATATCATACAAGCAAAACATAATATTCGCAAAACATGACATTCGCAAATCATCATAGTAGCAAAACATCACGTTAGCAAAACATGAATTGGACAGTGTCGACGGAGCTTCGCGGCAGCGGGTGGTATTTCTGGGTGGTTTGGCCCTCCGGGCCTACTGTAAATCTAACTAACCTAAACCTACCTATGACTCAAAGTCAAAGTCAAAGTTCTTTATTCTTCAATTTACGCATAATATAAATGCACCTATGAATGACAAAATTCATTACCACCGGTTCGACCACCAATCTATAACCAAACCCGACTATTTGTAAATATCATGTTTTGCAAATATCGTGTTTTGCTATGGTTTATTTGCTAGTATGATTTTATGAGTATGAGGTTTTGCTAGTATGATGTTTTGCGAATGTGATATTCAAACTATGAACGGGCGAGAGTGACGGATACTTTATCCATCGTGATAAAGGCGACTATAATACGGACCCTAACTGACAATAAGATAAATACGAACATATCCGATTAAAATCGATGCCATTTTATTGTTCGCTTCTGTATTTTCGAATTGTTTCTTGAAAATGTCACCGCACCAAACAGAACAGTATACCATAAAAAGGATAAGAGTATAGGGGGGTATTGACACTTGGAAATTGGTTTCGGGAATGGTGGGGAAGATCGCCGTCGCCGCTGTTAACGTGAGAGTCAACAAACTTCGGTAAAAGCTTGAACTTTGTTCACACACTTAACTTGAAATTTACATTGGCGTGCAAAAATAATAGGTCGCTTTGTGAAGAATTTAGGTAAAACATGACCATGTTATTTTTGCTCGGATCATCATAATAAAATTAAGAGCATTGTGAACCGATGCTTAAATCGCGAGCTGTAAAAACTTTTCCTTACTAATTTTAAATCAAGTTCGATTTTCACGACTTTCCCCCCGACTCAAAAAGAGGGGTGTTATTGAATATGTTGCAAAAACTAGGTCTGTACGTTTCCGGTTTATTATTTTGTATTTGTTTCTATGAAAGAAATATTTTCTAGGAAAGAAATACGTACAGTTTTAGTTTTTCATAATATCTACAAGATATTCAAAAATCGTAAAAATCTGAATTGGTTTAAAGGAGAGAAACGTCGCATTTTGTATGGATTTTTTTATCTTCACAATCCTCTTAATATGTTTACTTTTGAACCATGTTTGCTTTAACTCGTTAAACAATTAATAGGGAATAGGTATGAATCTCATTTCTCAGGAAAAAAGATTACCAAAAGAGAAATTAATATTAAAATCGGCCAAGAAATACGGATGAGACAAGCATATTAAACTGCTAATTAGACAGCGATTAGAGTATTAGACAGAGAGATCCTATACGCCGTGTAACGTCATGTAATGTAACACGTCGGCCATATAAACTCCATATTAAATTATGTTTTGCTAGGAACAAATATCTCGGTTATTTTTATAGCTATTCAAAAAAATATTTTTTCTCAATTCTTTGTTACATCAAACAACTTTTATTGAAACTGTGAAAAAAATCATGAATATTCGCTATTATCTCTATGCAATGATTTGCATGTTTTTTCGCGTGTACGAACAGACACATTCATTAACATCTGTTGGGATGACGATGTAACTTGATTCTCGTGTGGCGGAAGATGACGCGTGGGTAGACCATCACAAAATATACTGGTCGCCTTTATCGCGGTGGATAAAGCCTCCGTCACTCTCGCACTTACATACTGGTCAGAAAGTGACAGATGTTTTATCTACGCTTATCTACGTCGATAAACACGACCATAATCGGCCCTCTGGACCTCTATTCAATCACGGTAAAACTATACTGCCCTGCTAATCCAATAGGCAGTATCTCAGATAAAACTCCTGTAGCAATGTCAACCTTATTATTAACAGAAGAGAATTAAAACTGCTTTGGTAATTAAATTTGGGATACTGCTTATTAGATTAGTAACTCGGCCGCCATTACTGTCAAGTAAATAAGAGCTACCTTAACGTTGACAATACGAAAAGTCGAAAACATGCCGTAGACAATAATGCTTTTACGCTGTAGAATAGAGGCCCTGGTGACCTTATGAAGGTCACGGATGATCGCAGATTCACTGGAGGTGGAACCTGCATGATTGGCTATTGAGGAGGCCAATGACCAGCTGTATAACCAGCTATGAATGATTTCCGGCTGACATGATGGGATAGAATTTATATTAATATACAAGTGCTGGTTCAAAAATGTTGGATAGAAAGTGTACATGGCGCAGCTTATATAAATCCCAGTTATGTATTTAAAAGCTTGGTAACTTTCCAATATGCCATATATTGTCACCTGTCACCTATCATTATCGGGGGCCCTAGCCAAGATGCATTACACTAACTAGCGTTTCTATTCGATTCGTTTTTAAACCAATCGCGTCACTGGTATAGATCACGTGACTCTTCGTATGAGGATGGTGAAATCGGGAGCTTGTGGGATGACTTTCTGTGACTGCAGGTCGGGTGGTCTAAAAAACCTTATGGTTTTCCGATACTTTGATAACCTTTTTAAAATCCCTTATTCCTTCCACAGGTCACCAAAAAGCAAAGCAGCAGACGAAGAATGCGAGGACCTAAAAACCGATGCGGAAGTGGAAGAGGGGAAAGACGAGGGGGCGCTGGAGGCCAAGATGTCTCTGCTGAACGGCTGCACGGTGATCGTGGGCTCCATCATCGGCAGCGGCATCTTCGTGTCGCCCACGGGTGTGCTAAAGTACACAGGGTCCGTCAACGCGAGTCTGCTGGTGTGGGTTGCTTCGGGAATCTTTAGTATGGTAAGTAAGACTAGATTTTAATAAATTAAGGTTTGAAAAATACCAGCTTTCGAGGAAGCATTGGATCTTGAGAGAAAGAAAGCAGAGAGAAAGAAGAAACAATGGCAGTCTTGTGATGTGAAGCAGCCACCGATTGGCACCATGAATCTCAAAAAAAATACTTTAAGGAACTGATAGCTTTGAAGTTAAAGAGGCACTTAAAGAAAGAAGATACAATGCAAGCCTTCTAGCCACTAATTGGCTCTGATCCTTGGTAGATCATACAGAATACGAGGATCCAAAAGCCCTGGAAGCCAAAATGTGATACGGTGAAACCGAGATCGTGGGCCCCATCATCGGCAGCGGCATCTTCGTGTCGCCCACCGGTGTCCTAAGGTACACAGGGTCCGTCAACGCGAGTCTGCTGGTGTGGGTTGCTTCGGGAATCTTTAGTATGGTAAGACTAGATTTTAATAAATTAAGGTTCGAAAAAGACACGCACTTGAGAAATTAGTAAGTAGCTTTGGATTTGGAGAGACAGAAAGTAGGTATATAGAAATAAGAAACAATGGCAGCGTTGTGATGGGAACCAGCTCCCGATGGTGGTGTGCTGAAATACACAGGGTCTGTCAACGAGTCTGCTGGTCTATATTCCATCAGGAGTCAAGAGTCTTTAGTAAGCCGTTCAAGTAGGTAAATATGTTAGGTTTCTCACTATTAAAGTCATTGGTCAGGCCAAATCAAGACTACGACAGAAACGTGCCGGGGATAGAGGAAAGGCAAGGAGAAGGCAAATGACTAAAACTAGAAGTAACTTACTCTAATAATATATACTGACTAGTAAGCAAAAAGCCAAATAATAAAATTCGAAAACATAAAGCGAATTTATAGCCGTTAATACGATTAATTACTCGATCGTTGTTGTGGGTTCTATTTTGAATAATTGAATAGTAGTCTATTATTTAACAAACAAACATAATAATGATTAAAGCCATTGCAATTGTTTTTCTTATACAGCAACGATCTCAGATTTCAAAACTTTTTTAATTAAAATTCATTCCTATTTTATCACAATTGGAGCTTATAAATAAGAAAACTTCAAAAGCTCCTTCGCAGATTGAATTTTTTAATTGCCTTCGGGGCTTGTTATCGAGGATTTCTCAAGATGAAGATGCTTTTACTTTGCTCTAAGAGATGTCTGTTCTTATTATCTTATTCGGTAAATCTCCCTTCAGAATGAACTTAATTAATCGCATGAAAATATCTAGCTCTTTATACTTATCTGTCTTTTATTATGTATGTAATTAAATCATGTCAACGGTACGTGAATTCTCATTTTTTTAAAGCGCTCCAATTTTCCCTCAAATGTTTTGGCCCTACCTTACCTATAACGTTAGTCTTCAAGGTTGGCAACGAATTTTGTCTTGAGATTGCAAAAGTCTCATCTTTCAACTGTGTAAAATAATTTTGTCTTTGACCTGTTATGGTATTGTCATGTATTTTTTTTAATTCCGCCTCCATTACTGTGAAGTAAATAAGAGCTGACCATACGATAACCCGTCAAAAGCAAAAAGGTTTTACCGTGTAGTATCTTGGCCCAGTGAGGTTAGACAAGTTGCTTAACAATAACGTAAACAATTTTCGAAAACTGAAAAATTCTATGGAATTGTCGTAGACGCTCGACGCGACCGTCTGACTGCTTACGTCAATCCAGAGGGGCCCTGCCAAGATGCATTGCGCTAAAAACTTTTCTATTCGTTACGTTTTTAAACCAGTCGCGTCACTGGTAGATCACGTGACTTTTCGTATCACGTCATCTACCCGTGACGCGATTGGTTTAAAAATGAAACGAATAGAAACGTTAGTTAGCGCAATGCATCTTGGCAAGGCCCTCTGTACATTTTCGGTAACGATACCGAACGCCGAATGCCTCTTATCTAGGGCCACGTGGCATGTGTGCATAAAGGCTCAATG
Source organism: Acleris literana (assembly GCA_946894065.1). NCBI lineage: Eukaryota > Metazoa > Arthropoda > Insecta > Lepidoptera > Tortricidae > Acleris > Acleris literana. Next base: position 2,973,057 of record OX335690.1, read on the forward strand.
AGAGGGTTTAAACCGATCTATGCGTGTCGTAATTCAAATTCAAATTCAAAACATTTATTTCGGGTAACCTGACCCATATTGGTTAGTATACACTAATTATCTTACTATCTATTGTTAGTGCTGAGGAACAACTTTAAAACTTAAACTCTAAATCCGAATTAACTAAATTACACATACTTAAGACTATAGGACAGTCGAATCTACTAGAAATCATTTCAAGGATCCTAATGGAACTGCCTCGCACCCTTCTCAAAAGTGATGCAACTTTTTTTTTACGAATTGCATAGAAATCATCGGTGCGAGCGTCCGCAAACATAGTCGAGGCGCTACAGTAGCGAGGCAACCCCATCAGTGCCCTGAATCCATTATTAAATTGGACCCGCAGAGCACTGAATGATCTCTGAGAATATTTGACCCATAGGCTGCACGCGTACATGGGTGTGCAATAAGCTTTAAAAAGTGTTATATTTATCGCGTTTGAACACTTAGCAAACCTACGAGCCAACATATTAGCTTTAATTGACAATGCTCTGCGTTCCCTCTCAATATCAGCCTCATCTCTAAGATCTTCGGTAACATAATGTCCCAAGATAATGAGGCAATGATAGTAAAATCATAGGGAACAATGTATTTTTAGAGGTAATCGGGCCCTGTTTTTCATGTTACAATTTCATCAGTTAGAAAATACATAAAAACATCTGAAATAATTGCGTCCTCTACTTTCAGAGTTGATATATACGTTAACTTATAAAATGTCCCTCTTTCTGGGTCGGGGGCTTAAAATGAACTTAATTGGTCATTTATTACTTGAACTGGAATTGAATCTTTTGCGGGTTATCTGTCGGTAGTGGGTCAATTAATATCGATCGGGACGGCAGTAAAAACACGATATTGCTTTATTAAATAGCAAATTACTATCACAAGATAAGATCCGTGTAACGCAGTCACAAGTAAGAACCGAATGTGGTCGACTGCTTTACGATTTTTTTAACTCTACTTGTATGACGTTAATGCCCAAAAGTGTTACAAGACTTTTTTGGTCAACTATACACCAAATTTTAGATTTAGATTTCGCTGAGCCAAATATTTGGCAGAATCATTCATTCGCTTAATGTTATTAACCATTCCTTAAATGTGAAAACCTTTTGTTTTTGAGTTTTCCGAACTGGAGGAAATCAACCACACTTTGATAGGTTGCATACTTTACATTTCGTTTCGAGTTAAGTAGGATCATTTGTGCTTTACGCGAATTGAAATTTAAGGTATCCAGTGTGGGCTTCGGGTCTATTATTATACTTTTTTATTGCTGTGGATATTTACCGATAGATAACACATACTTCGCATTCAGACAAGTATGTAAGTGTGAAAGTGACGGGTACTGTATGCACAGTGTTTACCACGACAAACGCGAACATATTTGTCTTCTTTTATACCAAAAGACGTACTAAACAACTGGACAAAGACCTCTCCCTAGAATCTCCACGATATGGTGGGCTGAATATAGGCCCTCTCCAAGAATATTCACGTCCCCTGCACCTAGAAAAGCCTGTCGACGAAATGAAAAGAAAATCCTGCGAATTGATACGTTCCATGAAATGAGTGTCCACAAAACAAGGTGCCTAATATGGCTGCGTTTATCACGTGACAAAATGTGGATAAAACATCCGTCACTTTCTGACACGTGTATAAGTACGAGAGTGACGGATGCTTTATCCGATATCTAAAATAACCCTTTTCAGGGCGTACTGTACATCGCTGTATACCTGTAGCCTATGGTGTAGATACACGCAACGATCGCTCAGTGCCCTGCGCATCCAGTTTAATAACGCGTTTAGGATTCTGTTGCGGCTGCCGCGCCGCTGCAGCGCGTCAGGCATGTTTGCGGATGCGCATGTCGACGGCTTTCTCGCGACGCTACGCAAGCGCTCCGCGGCGGCGCTGCGGCGTCTGCGGGGCAGCTGCAACAGCCTCCTGGCCGTGGTGGCGGGCAGAATGGACAGTGGCATTCTGAGTCACTGGACCAGGCTCCACTTAAATAATGTGTACACTAACATAGTTATAGGATAACATAGTATAAGGAATTTTGTATTCTAACCCACTAACATCTATGGATCCTAGGAATCTGAAATAAACAATTTTTTTTTTTTTTTTTTTTTTTTTTATCCACATTTCGTCACGCGGTAAACGCAACCATACTAGGGTACCGATATTCTCACATATTCTAATGTTCTTCTCCTGTTGCACAGATCGGTGCCTACTGTTACGCAGAGCTGGGCACGATGATTCGGAAGAGTGGGGCGGACTACGCATACATCATGGAGACCTTCGGACCCTTCGCAGCCTTCATTAGGCTGTGGATCGAGTGCATGATCGTTAGACCTTGCTCTCAGGTATGTCAGATCTTCATTATCATCGTGTCAGACCAAAGTGATTCTTTATCGTCGTAAAACCCTGTCCCACCTGTTTGTTTCCTACCATCTTATCCTGCAACAAATACATATTCTTTTCATTTTAATTCATATGTTTTATTTTATTTCCTTCTTCCTTATAGTTCATTTCAAATACCATGGCCGATTACACTTGAGACTTAAAAATGAGAGTCCTAATGTTTAGCTATTGTTGACTAATTGCTTTACTATCCTATCCCCCCTGTTTGGAAAAACCCCGCGGATATGTAAACGGAGGAAGGACTTTCTCCTCCGGCCTTTTAGCACTGGCTGGGGTAGTATCCGCGGGAGTCTAAATTCTAGTTGGTAATAGGGGCATTGGTGTTTTTAGCAGGTGCGAGCCCGGCAGTACCTGGGCCCTCCATTCCCAGGTCTCCGGAAGGGATTTTCACCTCTGCCCTTTTTTCTTAAAGTAATTAAAGCAAAAAGCAAACAAAAGCAAGGACTTTTGTCTTTGGCCATTCAGGCGATTACCAAAAAAAAAATGCTTTGCTACCTGGGGCCGGTTTTACAAAGCTACAAATTACAATTTACAGGGTACAAGTTTCCATTTGACACAACCTCGACCAATGACGACCACGATTTGAGCAGTGTTGCCAATTTAGACCTGTAAAATTGTTACTTCTAGCTTTATAAAACATCCCCCTGAGCAACAAGTTCTTTCGACAATCTTTTGTTATCACTAATCCTATTGTTCACGCTTAATGACCAGTTCAAGTGGAATCGGGCCTTGGTATATGAAATGAACTTTACCTACTATTACTACATGTTTGAATGTTTGCTGCAATCTTATCCTACTTCCTGCTTTTCTAATAATATTTATCCATGCGATAGTTTATGAAACTGTTTGTCTTTTAATCCGACTAAAACGTTTGAACGGATTTCAATTAAAGGCACTTAGGGCCGTATTAATAAACTCATCTTAACTGAGATTCAAGTCTCAAGATACGAGTATGTCGAAGTCAACGCCAAAGCATAGAACACTGGCAAATCTGGCGTGAGATGGACACCTTAGTCTAGATTAGGAGGTAGCTTATTCCCTGGATTAACACATAGGCTACTTTTTATCCCGCGGACGAAGTCGTAGGCAGAAGCTTCTTAGATACATAGTCCATGACCTGAATAAGCACGTAGTATAGTTAAATACCGACTATGCGAAGTCCAAAATAAAATAGGACCAAGTTTGCATTTTTTTAAACGAGCCTGCTCTTTCAAAATTGTTTCTCAACCGTTCCCCTTTGTTTACTAAAACTGTAACCATTAGCTTAATGCGTTTCGTTACTTGTGGCCCTGGATAAAAATGTTTGGTGCCAGGGTCACTCATTTCTATACGAATTTGACCCCATTTAGGATTTTAGGCAATGAACTGATCATTTACTTCGACGATACAAAACATACTTTACAATTTGGCATGAGTCTGTCGCAACATTATGAAAACGGAAGCTAAAGATCTTTTTACATTCAAATACTTCGGTTGTCTTTAACTCTAGGTATTAAAGTGAAAAGAAGATTGCAAACATGATAATTATCCGCTTCTGATGTAGTAATGCAAACATTATTTCACCAAAAAGCAATCACAAATTCACAAAATTGTAAAATTAATGGTGAATAATTTGCTGCTTGAGAAATCTGGCAAAATTTGTGTATAAGTCTACGTAAACCCGAGAACAAGGAAAATATCGCTCTGAACTTGCGTATTTCGAGTTTCAAGGTCGGTAAAGCCCTATGACGTAATGAAGCTTTGTTCCTTTAATAATTGTGTATAATTATGAAGTTTTCAATGTATCTGTTATACTTATGTTAATAATTATCGTTTTATATCCTCGCAGTAGTTGTGAATAGCACTATTTCAGCCTCAGTGGAAAGGCCTTATGGAGTATAAGGCCTAATAAATTAATGGAGTCGTAGACTAGAGAGGCCTTCTTTTTTATTCGTCCATAAATTGCTTATTTTCCAGCCTGTTAATTAATGACCCTTTGTAATTCGCCTTGCTAGCGAGTACAGTTCTTATAAGTGTTTGAAATCTAAAAATACTGCTGTCGCAAGAATCATCGAACTTACACCAAATGTACACTGGTAAACATCTTAGCCTGTTTTTGCAAAATGTGGTTACATAATTAACAACAAGTTTTTAGAGTTGTTGGTAATCCTGTAGCTCCGCCTACACCACTCTGGGAATGAAGGCGTGAGTGTATGTATGTATATATGTTCAAGTCAAATGGAAGAATTGCATTGAAGGTATCTAGAGATTGCGACACGATAAATGACCATGTTATTTGCTATAAATAAACGCTGAACCCCTATTGCTTCCTTTATTGTCCATAGAATCTCAATAACTTTGTATTGGCGCCCAACGTGGGACTAACTGTGAATAAGATTGTGAAGTTTACGATTTTGAAACAAATTTCATTTACGCAACAACCGATGCTTATTTTGCATTGTGTTTGTTGCAAATTTTTTAATAAAATAAATAAAACTGTGAAGATGCGGTCTGTAAGAATTAAGCCATGTTTAGTTTCGTCAAAATTTTCAAGATTTTTTATCTTATTGGGAGATTAATAATTATTGCATTTATTAATTTAATTTGAGCCTGAGAGTAAATGATCAAAGGTATTATATTGATCAACTATTCTCGCCAATGTCACTTTTATCTGCCGCGACACCGGATTCAGTTTTACGTACACACTTAAAAATCCGGGCTACATCAGGATTCTGGATATTATTGTATTTTTGACTAACTGTTGCCAGCGACTCCATCCGCGTAGGAGTCGTTTATCGCTATCCATTCGAGGTCTATCCAACTTTCTGGGACAAAAATGCCTCATGTCCTTTTCGGGGGTTCAAACTATCTTGCTATAATCGGCTCAGAAGTTTAGCTATGAAAGCGTAACAAAGCGAGAACTTTCGCATTTATGATATAAGTATGGTTACAGACTGTTAATATAACATCCAATCACCACACTCCACGGATCTATGTCGAAAGAACAGATTTTCAAGATCAATAAGTGGTTCAAAAACCTGTGCTAAATGTTGTTTCTTCGTCATATCAGGCTATAGTGGCGCTGACATTCAGCGTGTACGTGCTGAAGCCGATCTTCCCGGAGTGCGACCCGCCCCAGGAAGCCACCAGACTGCTGGCAGCCTGCTGCATCCGTGAGTACAAACATGTAAAACCAACACTTAGTCTGACCAGCGAATTGTGACATAAGCATTTTTTCTAATTCTTCACATGGCAACAATTTTACCTAACCTTACCCTTATTTAATTTTACCTTTTTTTTTGTGGTAGGTGAAAAATAAACACGGGAGCACCTAGTATGGAGAAACAAACTTTATGTGATTACTCAAAAACTTGATTATAAAAAAACGGGCAAATGAGTTTAAAAACTTCACTGATTTGTAATGATTCTAATAATGTTTAAAACCCCACTAAAAAACTTCTGATATAAAACATGACATTAAGAATTTTTCGTGACATGGACATAAGGGAAAATCACCGAAATTCAGATTAAAATTATGAATATCTCAGAAACTAATAATTTTCGGTCAGGGTACTCCATGATCTAATTTGATCCAAATGAACTCTACTATGCCTCCTTAAAAGGATTGTATCGAATATCCTCACCCTGTATAATGCTTCCTCTCTCGGAACGTCTATCCCCCGCGGGACAGCCGCACGTGAACTTGTCGGACTTTATCTCTACAGGTATCGTCTATTATATTATATATCGACTTAGATTTTTTGTTGATTTTCACCAAAATAATAGGAATATTTCATAGGAGCCAAGTTACATTCTACTAAAGATACGGACTGTAGAAAATGGAATGCCAGGCGAACGCACGACAGCTTACGTCGTATATATGAACTCTTTGATTTTTGTTCCGGCATTGTACTCAGTCTGAAAAAAGTATGTCTTTAAAATACTGTTCTGATCTTGCCCTCGCTGAACTCCCTTATTTGGTTTCAGTGTTGCTGACCTTCGTGAACTGCTGGTCCGTACGCGCTGCCACGAGGGTCCAGGACTGGTTCACGTACGCAAAACTCCTGGCTCTCTTCATCATCATCGCCGCCGGAATCTACCAGCTCTGCAAGGGTAAGTATTCAGGGTCTTTGGGGGTCAGATTCAATGAAATAAAAAGATGAAAACGAAAACTAAGTCTTCAATACTGTTTAGATCTCCAATTGCACCGGTTGTTCTCTGTTAACCTTGTGGTTGACTGGTAAAAAATGCTTTTAGGCATTATGTCCGCCATTTTTCCTTTTTACACTGGTATTATGCAAAAAAGTTCATAAATAAATAAATAAAATCATGTGACAAAAACACTTCAGTCTGGTTTTTGATGGCTTTGTTTAAGTTGACAGATTTTTAACAAGAGGTAAAACCATATTTCTTTTGACATGCTATCATATCATCAACGTTATTATGATAATTCTTATTTACTTGACAATAATGGCGACCGAGTTAAATAAAATGTTAAAACACGTGAAAAGCAATATTGTTTTGCCCAACATCCATATTATGCACGGAGCGAATTATTGTTATAATTTACCGTAAAGAATGATGAAGAATGAAGAATAAAGAAGATGGACGAGCAAAATACTCTACTCTCTCGAGAAAAAGAATGCATTTGTGCTTTAGTGCTGGGCAAAATTGATACTTATTGTCCATTTAATAAGTGATAGCGATAAGTCGTCGTCTCCTCATACTTTGTATTGTTGTATATGTATTTTTAATGCCAATGACTAAATTCGATTCGCCGATTTACACCGTGTAATTTTACACTAGTACATACTTATGCACGATTTCTGGGGCACGTTTTATAAAGCTACAATTTACAATTTTACAGGTCTAAACTGGCAACACTGCTCAAATGGCTGGTCGTCATTGGTCGAGGTTGTGTCAAATGCAAACTTGTAACCTGTAAATTGTAATTTGTAGCTTTATAAAACAGGCCCCTGATGGCAGTACGATCGCCTTATACGGATGCCTTATCCACTTAATTATCTTTGTATTTACACTGCAATGTTCACCAAATAAAACGATGTGTATTTGTAGGCGTAGCCAAGATGCAAACGTTGCTAAAGTTTCTATTTTCTATCGACTTGAAATGTATGGAGTTCACATAGCGGTCGACGCAATCTGTAATGCCGTCTATTCGAGACGGTAAAAACGATATCGTTTTTGATCTGTTATCGTATTGTCAACGTTTTGATAGCTCTTATTTACTTGACAGTAATGGCGGCCGAGTCAAGAACAATACCATAAGAGGTCAAATACGATTTGGATTTTACCGCCTAGAACAGAGGCTCAGGATGACGTTTCCGTGCGTTTCGATAAACCACGTGGTCAACTGTCATCCCATACATTTTGAGTGATAGAAAAGAAAAACGTTAGTAGCGTTTGCAACTTCGCTACGGCCACTGATAGATCACGCGATACGCTAGTCACGTGGCCTACAAATGATGCGATTGGACAAGAGATGAAACGAAAAGAAAACGCTTATAATCTTCACTAGGCCATCTGTTACCGAATCCAACGGACTGACGTCGTCTTTACACATGTTTTATTATTCTAAGTTTATACATACGTCGGTCGGTACTCTCGGGACCGTACGATTATACAATCGTATACGGAAAACGGAAAATCTGTTAAATAAACTGTTTACCATGAACGAGTTGTTAAATTTAAAAACAACAAACTACTTTTTTGCTGACTGTACTTTTTCCACAATTAGCGTGAACTAAACTGGGAGCCTAGTCAAGATGCAAACGCTGTTACCGATTTTAGAAAATCGACAAAATTTCAAGGATTGACGTAAGCATGCCACATGCCACCGCTTAGGTTAACTCCATAGTCAATAGAAAACAGAAACATTAGTAGCGTTCGTTTACATCTTGGCTAGGCCTGAACCTCTGCTCTGAGTTCTCTGACGCCATTGAAAATCATAATAAATTACTTTACTTTAACTAAATAGCGGAAAACAATACGAGTTGAAACCAGAATTACGAAACATTGTGTACACAAGTGGTACTCAATAAATGGAGTGAAATAACAAAAGATTCAGGTCACGTTCACCTACCTCTGAAGTGACTTATGTCTTCAAAATTTAGATGTACTTACGCTTTTTTACCAAGTAAATAGGCCAAATGTAGACCTTGACTGAAAGTAAAAGCGTATTTAAAATGATAAAGGCATCGTTGACGTTTTTGGGGTTCTGTAATCGAATAGGAAATGAATATTTGATCGTCCCATCAATCTGTCGGTATCTAGGAGAGATCTTTTTTTTTGTTCGGGATGGTTAAAAGCATCTAGTAAAACATATGCTTAATTATTTTTTTAAAACGAACTCAATTTAACAAATTGTTTTTGAGGTGTCTTTTGCAAAAAAAAAACAATTTAAAAGTGTTTAGGCAAGATACAATATTCTCCACACGGATTCTCAATTATGTCACTGCTTACTTCGTACCCGAATAATTTCTAGTCCCGCAAATCACGCGAGATCCCGTCATTCAGACGTTAAAAATCATTCGACGGTATTTGGAGATCACATTATACCGAAATTGAAAGCCCTAGTATGATTTTTCAGTTTTGACACTCAATAATCACGAGGATCTGAATTGAAAGACGGTGGGAACCTTCAAGATATTATTATTCTCCGCACAAAAGCAGCCAATTTGGGGCAAATTGGTTTATCCCGCCGCTGACACGAGTTTCGGTTGAGTTGGCAATTATTGGTTTTTCTATTAAGTATACCTAAGTAACTAAATTATTAGAACATGGTACAGTTCCTTGTTTATCAGAACAAATAAAAGGTACTTTTAAATATTTGACATATTTTTTACATGCGTTAGAGTGCGTTCAAAAATGTTAAGCACCTTTTATGTACCTATTTTAATTTTGACAAGAGTTTGAAATAAAACTGACCCAAAAACTATTACTATTTAATGTAGTGGTTGCTACTTGAGAATATTATAGCTCCATCTACTTATTACCACGTTAAACTCGTATGTTTTATGGTATGGAGATGGCAAAGTAACACACAGGTAAGAGAAGTCCTTTTCAATTTGCAATCTCAACTGCGAATGCGTTGAAAATGGCAACTTGCCATCCCTGAGGACTTGAATGTAATGCCTTTATTTTATGCTAGTCATTTCACCGATGGTCTTAGGGGAGGGCGATCTTCAATCGCTGCAGCAACCACTTTCTCAACTGTTTAGAAAACGCAGCAGTGGTTTTCCTTACACACAATTGATGATCTTTCAGATGAGTTTTGGTTTTTTGAAGAGATCGATCGTACTAGATACTTAAGTACGAGGCGTCGCATATCATGCTGCTGCCACTGATTAGGCCAATAAGTAGCCCTACCCCTCCCCTGTTCCGAGGAACAAACGAAACTTGGGAGTCTTAGGCTAGGTTCACATGAACGCGCGTCAACGTGCGATTGGCTCGCGGCGCGGTGTGAATGTTGTCGTTTTACATGAACGCGCGGCGCGGGTCATATAAACGATGAAATTGATTTGTTATCTCACACCGCGCGGCGAGCCACCGCGCGTTGACGCGCGTTCATGTAAACTTAGCCTTATCATACTAGACATTGGCCATATAATTAAAAAAAATGCTTTGCCAGGTCCTCCATTAGTGACTAATTATATAATATGCCATCTGGTAGTCTTATCGAACTAGGTTTAGCATTAACCTGCTGCTTGGCGGCAAGTTAAAGATGGTGGTGGCGATCCTACAACCACTAATCTCCATGATACTCGAATATACTCAAATCTTTGGTGAGCTCCGAGTTTGGTACGGATTATAAGTATAAGTTAAAGTCAAAAGTGGTGTCGGAAGGCGTTGGCGGCGTCTTATTAGATGATTGGCTCAATCCGGTCCCCCGGGGCTGGCCAGCCAATTCAATTACCGACGTGGTAACAAAAGTGACAGTGAATTATGTTATATACTACGCAATATGGCCGGTAGCTCACCCTTAGAATGCTTTATTCGTAAAATTATGGCATGGTTTTTTGCATATGATCTTTGCTCGTAGCTGCGGGGACGATATGGTGATTTCTTCAAATCAAAAACGAAGTTTTCAAGGACTTGTAAGACAGACTAAAGAGTCTGTAGGCTGATATTAAAATTTAAATAAATATCAGGGGACAATTTTACAAAAAAATATCTAGTCCCAAACTAAGCAAATAAGACAACGATATAAATACTTATATAATGAAATGAATTCTTAAATACATAGAAAACATCTAAGACACAGGAAAAAATACGCGCGTTTATTACACAAATATTTGTCCATAGGTACGGGAATCGAGCCCGGGACCCCTAGCTTCGTAGGAAGGGTCATTACCAACTAGGCTGACGCGTCTTCTAGAAATTGGGCTGACGGTTCATCGGCACAGACTGTCGATTTCTCGTAAAGTTTCAACCACTTCAGTCATTTTGGACTGTTAGGAGGCCTGAAAACTGTTAATCTGAGGTGCCCTTAGAAAATGGATGTGTAATGCATTAGACTAAAATGTCTAATGATTGTTTGTTTATTTCTTCTTTCAGGTAAAACCGAGCATTTCACGTTCGAAGGCACGACGAGCGACGTTACCTCCATAGCGTTGTCTTTCTACTCGGGTCTCTTCGCCTACAACGGATGGTAACGTAGTAACCAATAAGATCTATTGTTTAATTTTACGATTTTGTTCAAGGTTTTCTTTAACTTCGCTTCAAATGGTTGTTTGTATGGGTATCCTGCCTTTTGGCCGAAAATTGTTTGGCAAAATGTATCGTTTCCTAACCGATTCATTTGCCAACCCGTTTTTTCTTTAACTGTCCCCATTTGAAGTCCCAAGTCCCGTTTTATGATATATTATATCTGGCAACACTAACTGCAAACCTTAAATTATTAAATTTTTTCCAGGAACTACCTGAACTTCATAATCGAGGAGTTAAAGGACCCCGTGCGCAACCTGCCACGCGCCATTGCCATCTCGTGCGCGCTCGTCACCGTCGTCTACACCATGACCAACGTCGCGTTCTACACCACGCTGTCGCCCAACGAGGTGACTTTATTATGTAATCTCACTAACTAGTTGAAAGACCCCGTCAATCTGCCCCGCGCCATTGCCATCTCGTGTGCGCTCGTCGCCGTCGTCTACACCATGACCAACGTCGCGTTCTACACCACGCTGTCGCCCAACGAGGTGACTTCATTATGTAGTGTCACTCACTAGTTGAAGGACCCCGTCAACCTGCCCCGCGTCATCGCCATCTCGTGAGCGCTCGTCACCGTCATCTACACCATCACCAACGTCGCGTTCTACACCACGCTGTCGCCCAACGAGGTGACTTCACAATGTAGTGTCACTCACTAGTTGAAGGACCCCGTCAACCTGCCCCGCGTCATCGCCATCTCGTGCGCGCTCGTCACCGTCATCTACACCATCACCAACGTCGCGTTCTACACCACGCTGTCGCCCAACGAGGTGACTTCACTATGTAGTGTCACTCACTAGTTGAAGGACCCCGTCAACCTGCCCCGCGTCATCGCCATCTCGTGCGCGCTCGTCACCGTCATCTACACCATCACCAACGTCGCGTTCTACACCACGCTGTCGCCCAACGAGGTGACTTCACTATGTAGTGTCACTTACTAGTTGAAGGACCCCGTCAACCTGCCCCGCGTCATCGCCATCTCATGCGCGCTCGTCACCGTCATCTACACCATCACCAACGTCGCGTTCTACACCACGCTGTCGCCCAACGAGGTGACTTCACTATGTAGTGTCACTTACTAGTTGAAGGACCCCGTCAACCTGCCCCGCGTCATCGCCATCTCGTGCGCGCTCATCACCGTCATCTACACCATCACCAACGTCGCGTTCTACACCACGCTGTCGCCCAACGAGGTGACTTCACTATGTAGTGTCACTCACTAATTGAAGGACCCCGTCAACCTGCCCCGCGTCATCGCCATCTCGTGCGCGCTCGTCACCGTCATCTACACCATCACCAACGTCGCGTTCTACACCACGCTGTCGCCCAACGAGGTGACTTCACTATGTAGTGTCACTTACTAGTTGAAGGACCCCGTCAACCTGCCCCGCGTCATCGCCATCTCATGCACGCTCATCACCGTCATCTACACCATCACCAACGTCGCGTTCTACACCACGCTGTCGCCCAACGAGGTGACTTCACTATGTAGTGTCACTCACTAGTTGAAGGACCCCGTCAACCTGCCCCGCGTCATCGCCATCTCGTGAGCGCTCGTCACCGTCATCTACACCATCACCAACGTCGCGTTCTACACCACGCTGTCGCCCAACGAGGTGACTTCACAATGTAGTGTCACTCACTAGTTGAAGGACCCCGTCAACCTGCCCCGCGTCATCGCCATCTCGTGCGCGCTCGTCACCGTCATCTACACCATCACCAACGTCGCGTTCTACACCACGCTGTCGCCCAACGAGGTGACTTCACTATGTAGTGTCACTCACTAGTTGAAGGACCCCGTCAACCTGCCCCGCGTCATCGCCATCTCGTGCGCGCTCGTCACCGTCATCTACACCATCACCAACGTCGCGTTCTACACCACGCTGTCGCCCAACGAGGTGACTTCACTATGTAGTGTCACTTACTAGTTGAAGGACCCCGTCAACCTGCCCCGCGTCATCGCCATCTCATGCACGCTCATCACCGTCATCTACACCATCACCAACGTCGCGTTCTACACCACGCTGTCGCCCAACGAGGTGACTTCACTATGTAGTGTCACTCACTAGTTGAAGGACCCCGTCAACCTGCCCCGCGTCATCGCCATCTCGTGCGCGCTCGTCACCGTCATCTACACCATCACCAACGTCGCGTTCTACACCACGCTGTCGCCCAACGAGGTGACTTCACTATGTAGTGTCACTCACTAGTTGAAGGACCCCGTCAACCTGCCCCGCGTCATCGCCATCTCGTGCGCGCTCGTCACCGTCATCTACACCATCACCAACGTCGCGTTCTACACCACGCTGTCGCCCAACGAGGTGACTTCACTATGTAGTGTCACTTACTAGTTGAAGGACCCCGTCAACCTGCCCCGCGTCATCGCCATCTCATGCGCGCTCGTCACCGTCATCTACACCATCACCAACGTCGCGTTCTACACCACGCTGTCGCCCAACGAGGTGACTTCACTATGTAGTGTCACTTACTAGTTGAAGGACCCCGTCAACCTGCCCCGCGTCATCGCCATCTCGTGCGCGCTCATCACCGTCATCTACACCATCACCAACGTCGCGTTCTACACCACGCTGTCGCCCAACGAGGTGACTTCACTATGTAGTGTCACTCACTAATTGAAGGACCCCGTCAACCTGCCCCGCGTCATCGCCATCTCGTGCGCGCTCGTCACCGTCATCTACACCATCACCAACGTCGCGTTCTACACCACGCTGTCGCCCAACGAGGTGACTTCACTATGTAGTGTCACTCACTAATTGAAGGACCCCGTCAACCTGCCCCGCGTCATCGCCATCTCGTGCGCGCTCGTCACCGTCATCTACACCATCACCAACGTCGCGTTCTACACCACGCTGTCGCCCAACGAGGTGACTCAATTATGTAGTGTCACTCACTAGTTGAAGGACCCCGTCAACCTGCCCCGCGTCATCGCCATCTCGTGAGCGCTCGTCACCGTCATCTACACCATCACCAACGTCGCGTTCTACACCACGCTGTCGCCCAACGAGGTGACTTCACAATGTAGTGTCACTCACTAGTTGAAGGACCCCGTCAACCTGCCCCGCGTCATCGCCATCTCGTGCGCGCTCGTCACCGTCATCTACACCATCACCAACGTCGCGTTCTACACCACGCTGTCGCCCAACGAGGTGACTTCACTATGTAGTGTCACTCACTAGTTGAAGGACCCCGTCAACCTGCCCCGCGTCATCGCCATCTCGTGCGCGCTCGTCACCGTCATCTACACCATCACCAACGTCGCGTTCTACACCACGCTGTCGCCCAACGAGGTGACTTCACTATGTAGTGTCACTTACTAGTTGAAGGACCCCGTCAACCTGCCCCGCGTCATCGCCATCTCATGCACGCTCATCACCGTGATCTACACCATCACCAACGTCGCGTTCTACACCACGCTGTCGCCCAACGAGGTGACTTCACTATGTAGTGTCACTTACTAGTTGAAGGACCCCGTCAACCTGCCCCGCGTCATCGCCATCTCGTGCGCGCTCATCACCGTCATCTACACCATCACCAACGTCACGTTCTACACCACGCTGTCGCCCAACGAGGTGACTTCACTATGTAGTGTCACTCACTAATTGAAGGACCCCGTCAACCTGCCCCGCGTCATCGCCATCTCGTGCGCGCTCGTCACCGTCATCTACACCATCACCAACGTCGCGTTCTACACCACGCTGTCGCCCAACGAGGTGACTTCACTATGTAGTGTCACTCACTAATTGAAGGACCCCGTCAACCTGCCCCGCGTCATCGCCATCTCGTGCGCGCTCGTCACCGTCATCTACACCATCACCAACGTCGCGTTCTACACCACGCTGTCGCCCAACGAGGTGACTTCACTATGTAGTGTCACTTACTAGTTGAAGGACCCCGTCAACCTGCCCCGCGTCATCGCCATCTCATGCGCGCTCGTCACCGTCATCTACACCATCACCAACGTCGCGTTCTACACCACGCTGTCGCCCAACGAGGTGACTTCACTATTTAGTGTCACTCACTAGTTGAAGGACCCCGTCAACCTGCCCCGCGTCATCGCCATCTCGTGCGCGCTCATCACCGTCATCTACACCATCACCAACGTCGCGTTCTACACCACGCTGTCGCCCAACGAGGTGACTTCACTATGTAGTGTCACTCACTAATTGAAGGACCCCGTCAACCTGCCCCGCGTCATCGCCATCTCGTGCGCGCTCGTCACCGTCATCTACACCATCACCAACGTCGCGTTCTACACCACGCTGTCGCCCAACGAGGTGACTTCACTATGTAGTGTCGTGCACTAATTGAAGGACCCCGTCAACCTGCCCCGCGTCATCGCCATCTCGTGCGCGCTCGTCACCGTCATCTACACCATCAACAACGTCGCGTTCTACACCACGCTGTCGCCCAACGAGGTGACTTCACTATGTAGTGTCACTCACTAATTGAAGGACCACGTCAACCTGCCCCGCGTCATCGCCATCTCGTGCGCGCTCGTCACCGTCATCTACACCATCACCAACGTCGCGTTCTACACCACGCTGTCGCCCAACGAGGTCACTTCACTATGTAGTGTCACTCACTAGTTGAAGGACCCCGTCAACCTGCCCCGCGCCATCGCCATCTCGTGCGCGTTCGTTGCTGTGGTCTACACCTTCACCAAAGTCGCGTTCTACACCACGCTGTCGCCCAACGAGGTGACTACACTATGTAGTGTCGCCTTTGTAAAGTTACTAATCGTCCCTCTACATGGTTTTTAATAAAAAGAGACGCACTAAGTTATGCTAGACTTACAATCAGTAGTGGTTGTCGTGTGCGTTACTCTAGCAGGGCCTATTACAAAATTAAATACATGATGGTTTTTTTTACTAAATGCGTCTAGTATTCTGTTTTAACAATTTCCTCTTTCAAGTAAGCAAAGCCAAATGATAAATCAATAAGAAATTTAATAAAAAATATGTGTATGCAAGTACATAATTCTTAAATATTAATTTATTATTTCTTCAGGACTTTAGACATGATGAGGTTTTCATTTGTGAAAAATATAGCTGAGGCAGAGTATATAATAATGACCCTTGTAAACCTCGTTTATAATTGAATTGGCCGTAATACCAAAGAAGACGGCTAGAACTGCGATGGTCGAACCATTCTGATACTCTATTGGTAACAACATCAAATTTAAAATGATAATACTATTGTATACAATAAGCCGCCTTCTTCGGTAACTGCAGTATAGCAAGATTGGCAAGCAATTAGTAAGCAGTTGTTTGTACGTTCCCCAGGTGCTGGGGTCGGCGGCGGTGGCGGTGACGTTCGCGGAGCGGCTGTTCGGGTGGTTCGCGCTGTCCATCCCGCTGTTCGTGGCCGCCTCCACCTTCGGCGCCGTCAACGGCGTGCTGCTCACCTCCTCACGGTACGACTTAGTGGAACAGGCTCCGAGGTCCTACTTTGAAAATCGAGGTTCGATTTACTTTGGCTCCATCCCTTTCTCTCGATTTAGTCTCGAATAACGAGTGACAGAGATGGAGCTAACGCAACTTCGGACTTAGATTTTCAAAGTAGGGCCTCTGTTCGGGGGTAATTCTAAAAAAAGTGGCACCGTAACCTGTCAATGAGTTTTTGAATACAAAGTATGTTAAATGTTTGTTTTACAGAAAAAGTAAAAACATTCATAGATAAGCACAGACCTTTTACATCGAGGCCAAGCCATTTTATTTATTTATTCTCCTTAATTTTGTTAAAAAAAAATGGTAGGTACTATTTTTTACTATAACCTGTCTTGTCCAAATGAGACATGTTTCCGTTTTTTAGGTCTTTGAACTATTTGTGTATATTTTATTATATATATTTTACAATATATTGCAAGAAGAATATTGTGACATTCAATTAGTTATGATATGGTTTCAAAAATATATGCTTATATATCAATATTAACACACGACAGTTTGTCCGGTGATGTTTTTACTTTAACCTGTGTGTCCGTGATAGTGTATCTCACTCACATACGGAAAATAATAGGCACACCATAATCCTCGATAAACATTCGGCCAGTATGTGGCTCACCACTATACGAAACGGTTGGATACGATCTGTCATACTTTTGTGGAGATTAGTGATCAAATGCAGTAATCTGGAGTTTGTAACGGGTATGTTAACTTTATCTTGTCTCAATTATTTAATGTTAACGGTATGGGACGTAATTAACTAATCATTTGAACGTGGTATTCTGATGTATATACTTATATTACTAAGAGTGGAACGTTCAAATTATCACCGGTTTAAGAGTAAATGTCTTGTAAATCTACTTTTAACTTTAACCTGTGCAACTTTAACCTGTAACTAGCATAGATTAGGTTAGGCACAGGTTAATGTAACTCTTGGCGGGTTAAAGAGACATATGTGCACTAATGTGCAGGTTAGTGTGACTATTGGCAAGCTAAAGTGAATAACTATTTTAAATAATTTTATTTTAATAACTTGCATATAATTTCCCAGAAAAACTTTACAGATGCTTTATCAAGCAGTACCCATTAACAGTGATCTACCAAAGTAAATGTAGGGAATTGCTTTTTTAAAGTAATTTGTATTTTAATATAACTCTCTTTAACCTGAAAACTTCTCTCTTCTAACCTGTCTAATGAAACTTTCACCTGCATCTCAATATTTCAACAAGCCATAATTCTTATATTTTCATGTATATTCCGTTCCCTTTTATAATTATGTAACAATTGGAACACCAGGAAGCTTATTTTAAGCAAAGAAGGTAAAAAAACACAACTTTTTTTTTGGAGAAACTTTAACCTGTCCGTGCCACTTTTATTAGAATGACCCTCGGATCGAATTAATTAATTAAGTACTATAGTAATCAGACCTTGCGACATGGACTAAAAAATTGACGTGTTGCCAGTTGCGATTGAAGTCCGTAGGTCGTGGACGACCTGTATGTGACCGTCGCAACGTGAAAGGTACCTATTACCTTAATCTTAACCTATATCGCCAAGCAGCAATCGTATTGTTGTAATTTGATCCATTGACATTACTTGCATAAAGGCACGTTAGCGTAGTTGCTAAGGATTGGCAAGCATTTGTCGTCCTAAAATTACAAATGTCTACGGGCTTTTAGAGCCACTACTTACCTATTAGGTGATCTAGTCCGTAAATTGCCTTCTCTATTCCACAAAAAAATGTGTATAATTTTATTTAAAGAAGAAGTATAAATGAGTCACTGATGAATTTCTTGTAGAGCATCTCAGCAGTGGTCTCCTCTTGGGACGTATTGGTAGATTTTGGGCTTTTAACCGAACGTCGATGACTCACTTTGAGCCGATCCGGTGTCGAGCGGTTACGTGTGCGCCAACCTATAACCAGCCACGTAAAATATTTTTTCTTTTAAAATTTCCTCAGTTTGCCATAAACAGGCAGTAACATGTAGCTGTAGCCCTTGCTTCGCTCGGGTGGCTAAATGTGACGTGTCATAATGAGTTATGTATGGTATGTTTACGGGGCAGGCTGTTCTACGCGGGCGCGGCGCAGGGCCAGATGCCGGAGATGCTGACCATGGTGTCGGCGCGCGCCACGCCGGCGCCCGCCGTGCTGGCCGTGGCGCTGCTGTCGCTGCTCTACCTCACCGTCTCCGACATCTACGCGCTCATCAACTACGTCGGGTTCGCCACCTGGGTACGATCACTTCTCGTAACCATTTTTCTAGTAGAAATATCCCTCACGCGCAGTCTACCGATCACGTCACAAGCAGGCTCAAAGGAGCCCAAGTGGAACGACCTCCACGGGCCAGCCGACGCCCCGCTCAGGCCGGCCCCGGGTAACTCTTAGCTTCACCGTGGGTGACCAGTCCACGAGGGGTGGAGGCTGCATTGGATTAAGCGCTAAGAGATGTAATTACACAAAAGATCCCATAGGGTCGAAGTGTATCCGTAAGGACCCCACCTAAAAGATGAGATAAGACCAGTCCACGATTAATAAGCCCCACTGCGGGGGCTCTCCTCGTAACCGTGGATGACCCCCTGGGCCTGTATTATGGTCGCCTATATCGCGGTGGATAAAGCTTCCGTCACTCTCGCGCTTACATACTGGTCAGAAAGTGACAGATGTTTTATACACGCTTATCTACGTCGATAAACAGGACCATAATCGGCCCGCAGTAGTCCTTTTTCTCGTCTGGAAATTGCATTTACGCATACCACACAGGATCCGGGTGGCCTGGAGTGGTTATGTGGGACTCGTCGACCAAGAACTGCCGGAATACCCACTGAATACCCATAAATTATCACTCATTGTTGATGAGAACCGCAGGTTCCGGTGGATTTAGACTTAGGCTAACCCTAAATGAAGAAAGTGAAACCTAACCTGAGAAGAACTGGGGCACGTTTTATAAAGCTACAAGTTACAATTTTGCAGGTCTAAACTGGCAACACTGCTCAAATGACTGGTCGTCATTGGTCGAGGTTGTGTCAAATGGCAACTTGTAACCTGTAAATTGTAATTTGTAGCTTTATAAAACAGGCCCCTGTTATTTTGTATCATAGGCCATCTAGTTGAAATCTTGGATCCGCCCTTTATCGTGATCTCCTTGGACTCTGGACTTGGGATCTCCTCATCAGTCCCACCCACCACTTCGCAGTAAAATCAAAATCATGCCCTTATATCGATTGTTTGAAAAGCTTTTCGCGTCATGATGAAATGTAACGAGTTTTGTTTTCCTCCACGCGTCATAATCAGAAATCATTATTTCCAGTTGAGCATCGGCGCGGCGGTGGTGTGCCTGCCAGTGCTGAGATACACACAGCCCGACCTGGAAAGACCCATCAAGGTCAACCTCATCTTCCCCGGTAAGAATATTATCGACATCTACCGTGTTGCTATGTGTATCCTAGATAGCAAGTTTTTTTCTATTTCTGTTTCTACTATTCATACTCTCCTGTCTTTTCTTGTAACTCAAGAAACACGGGTTAAAAAATATAAGTGGCGCCCCCGTTAGGCACGGGAAGCAAGTAGAGCCAGCGGTCAACTATTAATATACCTATGTGTATCTTTTATTGACACGGGGTCTATATCTTTTATTTGTTTCTTGAGCGAGATAATAGTCAATAGTAATTGCTTTCTCGCCGGTAATGGGACAAGGGGGCTCGTGACGTCACAGCGTGGTATAAAGTGACTTCAGCGCACTTTATCCTCGTCATTTTTTGTTTAACTGACAGGAAAAAATATATGTTCAATATTTTTTGATAATGTAAATGACGGACTAATTTGTTTTTTAGGATACTGCCTATTATGATATGCTCGATTTGGCATACTGATGGTTCTGATGTTATTGCAGTGGTGTACATAATCTGCACGATCCTGGTGGTGGCGGTGCCGGCCGTGGCGTCCCCGCAGGAGACCGGCGTGGGCTGCCTCATGATCCTCACCGCCGTGCCCGTCTACATGCTGCTGCTGGCTCCGCGCACGCGCGTCCGCGGCCTCTCCTCCATCACCAGTTAGTACACTCACACACTTACATGCATTTACACAGGCACAAACATAAAGAGACAGGATAGAGAGACAAACGATTGATGAATCTTACATTAATTAAATACCTCTTATATTGTATACCAAAAGGTAAAGCAAAGTGAAAGTTTTTTTACATATGTGTCTAAAATGGAAATGGAGATGTAATGTAACAAAATCAGACAGGCGGCGTGTAGGAAAACCATTTTTTTAAATAGCATAATAGAATTAATAGCCAATGATACTCACAGGTATTTTGCGAATGCTACGACCACAATAAAAATCGGTCAAATAGTTTAGGAGTAAGAGGGGAACTTCATTTTTTTTACAGCCATACACACTAATATTTAAGCTGCTAAACCATATTCTATTAGCTTCGCGTACTCGGGTATAAAAACAACTAAATTTAAATTAAATAAATACGTCTTCTTAAATGGCTCTGCTAGAAAAACGCACATGCGTTACGTTAAGCTATATTCACAATCGAGGGTTGCATGGTCAAACCCGATAAATCGAAATAATTGTTTATTCAAATTTGAATTGTATTGATTTGACACAACAAGTTAAACCGACTTATCGGGTTTGACCACGCAACCCTCGCAATAAGGGATTGCTCACGATAAAATAGCTACTACTATTCGCGTCCATAATATCAGGACCAATCAGAAGCAGCGATAGGATGTACGTCGCCATTTATAATAATATTATCGCGCGCAAATGCCCATTGTGAATCCACCTTTATACTTATATTATAAATAACAATTTGTGTTTTCAGCTGCCGCAACTCATTTAATACAGAAATTAACGATGGCAGTGCGGCCAAAAATGAAGGTAAAAACCTTTTTATTAAATTATTAAGTGTGTTCATTAATAATTGAATAACTGGCAATTATTTGATTCTTCCCTTACAATTTAGAATTGTATAATTTAATTTAGAGTTGTATCCTCCTAAGGCCCAAGGTCCTACCCATAGTACTTATTGACTTTGTCATTCAGACCCAGCTCCTTCGACAGTTGTGTAGTCATAGCGTACCACGGTCCTACCAGTAGGATTCAATAGAAAACCCGCCATTTTGTCTTTTTAGTACTTGGGTCTGAATGAGTATAAGACAATAGTACTACTGGTAGGACTAAGGGCTGTAGTGACTACATGCTGAATTTTAGGGGTTAATTCATTCAATCAATCAATTAAGGGTATAATTCTAACCGTTTTGTTATTCTTGCAGTGAACGACTTGGAGACTATTGGAACTCGCTGACATATCCGACCATACCCGTTGCTAATATTGCAGTAATGGAATTAACTTGTATAGACTTTATCAAAATTAATTTAATTTAAACATTGACAACAAAAATCACGAACAACATAGGCTTCCAAAAAAATAGGGCCGTTTCCGTTGCTTCTGGTCGCTTTACTCTTGTTGCCATTGTTATAATAAATGTCAGTGCTGCCAGTTAATAAGGTTTAAATGTTTTTGTGGTAATGTAAGCAGCCATAAATGTTTATTGCATTTAAACTTTGATATTTAAAAACATACATACAGCGCCAGAGGTGTTGAAATAATAGCCTCTTAGTATGTAAATGTTGACTGTTGTCAAATGTAAGTACATGTTTAGAATAACAATTGCTATATAAATTATGAATAGTCAGTAATTTATTTCATAAAAAAGTCAATGTACACACTTTACGTATACCTTATAAAATATTTAGTACTTTTTGTAAAAAAAAAACGTGTTGCTTGGCAATGACCAGTCTGGAAGTAGAGGGCGCTATTCAGTCATTTTTTAACGCAATATGAACCATTACCCATTACTATATTGCGTGAAACCATTTTTTTGCCAAGATGAAAATACCTTTTTTTTAAATTCAATATTAGTTTTATCATTTAACATTGATTTGCGGATCAAGAATCTACTTCAACCTCATTATATTTAATTTATAATTGTGTATGGAGTTTTTTTCATCCAAACTTTTGTTGGATGGATTATTCAATACCTAATAAAGCTAAAATGAGCTAGAATCTCATGTAAGGCTTTATTATTTTAATGACCTCGAAAATGACAATACTTTCAGTATATGTATTATAACTAGTAGCTTTTATATGTATCTCGATATTATAGTGTTGTTACTTACGGACGGTTTAAAAATACCTACCCGCCTTGGTAAAACATTTTTTATTGTATTGCTATCGTGGCGCCATCTATGATCTATAAACTGATTTAAAAAAAGAGGGTTGAAGTATTTTTGGACTGTCTGTAAGTATGCGTTTGTAGTTTGTAGAAGTTACAGAATATCGCGAAATTAAAGGGTTAGGAGTGTACCTTACCTTTTATAATTTTGTCCATAATTGGAAAATTATAACGCAGCTGATGGAAATAGTGAATACTTTCACTAATTTTATTATATAATTTCATTTACTGTGGCTGTGCTTCATTTTTTAAGCATTTCCAAAGACTCGTCTCGCGTGTGGTGTGAAAAATTTGTATAATTAAGTACATTGTATTGATTTTTTTATACTTTTTAAGCTTTTTGATAGATTATTTTATTTGTAATTTTGTATATAAAAAGAAAAAACATACTGAACATTCCAAAATAGAACTGCCTCAATTATGAATTGTAGGTTTATTTTTTATTTTTTAAGGCTTTATATTGTTTTAACAATTTATTTAAGATTAACAATGCATTTTTTTGCTCATTTCGATTAGGTATAAATTTGAAATTGTATCCAAGTCAGAAAAAAAATGTTATTCAGAATGGTACTTTGTAGCAAACACATTATAATGTTAATACAGTATTCCCAGCTTCTAAATAGCTTTCGGCTGGCTATTGCTATCACGCTTGCACTCGCATCAGACCATATATTTGTCACTCGTGTGTCATAGAAATACGAAGATTGCCGATGGCTATTAAGAAAATGGTAGCACTAGTTGATTGTAAATTTAGTCATACGACGCCGTTAACATATTTTTGAAGTCATTTTGCAACGACAGCCGAGTTAGAGCCGCTACCTAAATACTTTTAAAAATAGTAAAAAGAAAAGACCACCTAGAATATTGTTTCTTTGCTCCCACTCGTTATCCCCACACTAACTGTCATGTTGCCCTTCTGAATAACAAATAATAATGATACAATCAATTACTATACTAAGTGTAATGTTATATGTGTCGCCGTTGGTGTTGCATCTGATGTACCTACTCCTCGCAGAATGGACACAGAATGACAATAATAAAATTGTTAAAGAAAGTTTTGAAGTATTATTTGAATACCTTGAAACCACTTATTGGTAAACAACCAATTTTATAGATGTCATGAAATAAATATTGAATATAAGATTTCGTTACAAGTTCGTCAAATTATTTTACCCTTTTAAGGGTTCCGTAGTCAAACTAGGAACCCTTATAGTTTCGCCATGTCCGTCCGTTCGTCCGTCCGTCCGCAGCGAAGCCTAGAGACAATCATTCACGCCAACAAAGTGGTCAAACTACGAGTATATGTTGAAAACAAAAATGGTGCACCTCCCCTACACGTAACGTGGGGATGTATTTTATTTTCTCGTCTACCTCATAGTGTGGGGTGTCGTTGGATAGGCCTTTCAAAAATATTGCGGGTTTGTGCAAACAATTTTTCGATTAAGAGATCTGTTTATGAAATATTAAGCTTTAAAGCGCTAATTTTTGTTAGAGTCAAGTGTCCCCCTCACTACAGCCAAAACTACAAATACAAAAAATCTGAAAAATATCTTAAGTGAAAGCACATATAACGAATTTTAAAGGAAAACTATGACGACTAAGTAGACTTGATTGGTTCCTGAGATACAGGTGACTAAAGTATTTATACCTACTAAAATCACCTAAGACAAGCACCAAATAACTGTAAATAGAGAATTACTTAATAGTTGTGTTTTTTTTTTGAGATAGTTTTTGTGTACTAACGGCTTCGGATCCCTACACTGAGCATGGTCAGACATGGTCTCGCCCGGGTTTTGAGACAAGCTTTGTTGCAGACTGTAACTTTTTTTAATCAATAATCATCTGCTAAAAATACTTACTAAATTCGTTGGTTATGAGCTCGCTGAGATCCTATTGCCACCTTCCGACTCCATCATCATATTTTGGTCATGGCCACCATAACAATGCATTTCCCTCGGGTTTATTTTCGTATTCCTAATTTCAGCCTATTAGGATTACGGACATATACGGACATGTATAAGGTAATGGTTCAAAATTGAATTGTGAGATTAGATTATAAGCGCAATGACAGACATACGAACCAAGCAAGTTAATAAAAAAACCGGGTAAGAGAGCATGTTGGACGGACAAATACAAAAAAAACTATCTCGAAAACAGAATTCAACAATAATACAGTTAAAAATTAAAACTAACCGTATTTAAATTAAAATAAAACTGTATTAAATGTTATTGACCTCGAATTTAAGTGTTTTCTTTCTTTTTTAACCGACTTCAAAAAAGGAGGAGGTTATACGTTCCACTGTATGTTTTTTTTTTATGTATGTTCACCGATTACTCCGTCAATCGTCGACCGATTTTAAATTTTTTTTTTTGGTTTGATAGAGTATACTTCCGAGGTGGTCCCATTGTCACCAAATCTGTATCTGATGAGGGGATCAGTGAGGAATTGAGGGAACTCCTCAAATATTGTAGGCAAACATATAGCGATTTTAGTATTTTTAGTAACAAGTCCAGCATTTGCATTCAGAAAGTATCATTTGGTGTGGTGGAACTGATGATGAAGACCACAGATGGCCACCGGAACTCCTCAATGGTACCGATTTCAAGGGTGGCGATAAGATATCTCGATTAAGATAGTTGAGCGACTACCTACAACGAATAATATTTACTTGTTGAAATATGACTATGACTTTCCCGCGGCGTTGCTTGCGGCGCGCTTGATATAAGTTAAAGTTTCATTTTAACTAAGAAGTGGGACTACGTAACAGCGTATTATGATCACTAAAAAGTATAAAATAAAATAAATGTTTTAAAAAACAAAAAACCGCCTTCAAAAACGCAAAAAATAACTTCTTTAAAATTGTAGGCACCTAATAGGTTAGTCCAACTGATGTCGGCTTTTTGTTGAAAATGTTGTTTTTTGTTTTTTATTCTCTATGGCGTTAATCGGTAAATGTTATCTTATCTGTCAAGCAAGACAGTCAAACAAAAAAAAAAAGAAGGATTTAGTTAGGCTGTCAATTTCACTAATTTTCTGGTTTCGGCAATACATTCATTGTTTTTAACGTTGTGATACTCGCGGTATCCTTAAACACGTAATTTCGGAGGCAATATGGTGAAAATAAGGAAAAACAAGTCAAAACTTCAGAACAAACCATCTAAAGTAGAGAAAAATGAAATTTCGTCCGGCGGTAAGATTACGAAAAAGAAGTCTCAGGCAGGTCAAAACCGTAAATCAGTGGATAAATCAATTATAAAAGAGCTCGCATCACATAGTAATGACCTCGTCGAACTGAAAACTGGTGACACGAAAATGCAGCTCAGGTTTGCTAAAACCTTGGTTAGCCGAGAGGAGCAAAAGCCGCCACAACCCAAGAAAAAACCAGTGGAAAAACAAAAGAAAAGGCAGAAAACACAAATAGACGACACTAAAATGTTACTGAAGTTAATGAAGAAGAAATAGGATCTGCAGCTAGGTAGCTAATTTGCAATAAATGTAAGATTAAGTGTTGATCATAGTCAAGTGTTAAGAGTACCCTCGTTTACGTAAATTATAAAAATTTCAAATGCCACATAATATGGCCAAAGCATATTTTAGTAGGGCCGGATTAACCATGTCAGGGGCCCATAGACAATGCAATTCTGGGGCTCCTTTAACTTTTCTTGCTTCCTAAAACACATTTTTTTTCCGGAGCGCGCCTTTCCCCTAGGCAGTTGCCTAACCCACCTTATGCATAATCCGGCCCTGTACTTTAGGCATAGTTTAGCTGTGTGTTCATGAATAAGTATTACTGTTTGAGGGAAGCGAAGAAATATCTTAATGTACATTGTAATAAATAAGTTTTTAAACAGGTTGGGCATAATTTTATAAAAGTAATGTATGCAAACATGGTTATGCTAATTTCCACTAGTAATGTTAAGATTTCTTCTTTTAGTTGAGGCTGTTTTTATTTTATTTTTCCTAGTAAAATTTATAGAACATTAATATTCTTTCCTTTGTTATGCCACACCTACACTCTTATTGCTCTTTATTTTGCCTTATTTGCAGTGGTTTCTTTAGCACCTTTTAGTATGAA